>OZ005742.1:184720022-185087888 GCA_963930735.1 Dioctria linearis | reverse complement strand
GAACCCCTAACGCCTGGGCACTTCTAATAGGGGAACCTTTAACTTCCTTCCCCGAGCCAGATCTCACAAACGAATCTACAGGACGTTTAACTAGACTCCGTAGATTACAGCAACTTCAACAATTTTTCTGGAAACGATGGTCTTCGGAGTATTTAGTTCAATTGCAACAGCGTCAAAAGTGGACATCACCTGGAAAAAGACCTGCAGTTGGTATGCTTGTCCTACTCAAAGAAGAAAATCTTCCTCCATACAAATGGCTCCTAGGCAGGATAACGCAACTGTTTCCTGGTAAGGATGGCATTCCTCGAGTAGCAGAGGTAAAAACTCAACTTGGACTCTACAGACGTGCAGTAATAAAACTCTGTCCACTACCAGTGGACACATCATCTTGAAAACACTGAGTACTTTCAAGGCGCCCCGGCATGTCTATACCCAGATAACGTAATTAAGAAACTAATCTAGTTATGTTTAGGAAGAGGCATATTATAAATACTAATCTAATGTATCAGTGAATTTCTTTATAGGTAATTTAATTAACTTGAATTTCTAAATTTGTTAAAATCATTGCGATGTTACTTTATACTTAAATCTATGAGTGAAACGTTGCCGAATCAGCCATTCTCTACCATCCTCTTTTGTTGCGAATACGAATAAAACCAATTAAATGCTTTTATTTAAGTGATTCTGCAGATTCTAGTACAACTTAGTGTATTTAATCCGACCATAGCACAATCATTGTTCGATTACATGTTGCTGGACACAAAGTTCACTGATCATGCATTATCACTTGCATTGCAAGGAATCAGATCAGAACATTTAATTTTTATTGAGTCTGCAACTTAAAATGCAATGAATATATACAAACCTATCAATTGTGCACTTAAGGTCGACGCCACTGAGCATACATTTGCAATTATTGTTATCAACAACGAATCTGCTAGAATCACGGAAGAGAGCTCTAGATCGACACGATGCGAGAGATAACAGTTTGACCGTAAAAAATATTTGTTCACTTCTAGTTCAGCTGTAGAAGAAGGTAGAGAATTGGCAGTGTGGCTTCAAATGTTTTGTATCAATTTAAGTCAGTTTTAGCAGTATATATATTACATATATCCAAATGCGGATACAGTTTGTGCAATCATTATTTTAATAACTATTAAACCTAGAAAAGGAAGTTTAGTGTTTCAATTAAAGTTTCAACGAAATTCCTTTCTTCAATCTATCATGCTCTTCAGTTCATCTCCTATAAAAGATTTCCCTGAGCCGGCATCTATCAGCGCGAAGAGAGTTTTCCCTAAAATCTCGGCCTTGAGGAAATATCGTGATTCGCTACTGCTGTTGGTGACTTCGGGGCTGGTGTTGGGGGTCTCTAATGATTTTGTTGGGGTGCCCGATTACCCGGTGTTACTGGCACCCCGGTGGCATTTCCCGATCTTCCGGTCTCTTTCGGACACTGACAGTCTCGAGACAGAACGTCTTCTCGGCCGCAACGTGAGCAGAATAATCGGCGGGGATTACGACATTCCCGTGAGCGGTGTCCTCTCTCGCCACATCGCCAGCAACACTCTTCTCGAGAGTATGCTTGTCTAATCGGTAAGACGCGAGGGGAGGAAGTTGTACGGCTAGTGGCGGATTTCTGGGCTTTAAGTTCCTCTAGCTTGATCTGTTCGAACTCTTCTGTGAGCTGACAGAGTTCTAGTAGATCAGAGAAGTCTCTTCTGCGGATGTACAGCTTGTACTCGGGTCGTAAATTTTCATACACCCTCTCTAATTCCTGATTAGGTGATAAATCGTTCTGCCATCGCATTAACGACTGGATGGCTATAATAAAATCTTTTGCCTTTTCTCCGGCCTTTTGTACGCGGATTCGGATATTCTCGGCTAGTCTATCGTGAAAACGAGGTGGGAGGAAGAATGCTTTGGATTCTTCGACAAATTCAACCCATCCTGACCATCTCTCTTTGTTGCTTCGATACCAAGCTAAGGCATTCTTAGTTAGTAGTTCTGGAAGCATTTTGAAAAGTCGGTTTATGGGTATCTCGTAGCAGTCGGCCAACTCCTCAATTCGTTCGAGGAAGGCGAGGGGGTCTTGACCTTGGTCAAATTTCACTGCCCATTTACGAACTTTGTCCATAATATCATCATCCGAGAGGCAGAGTTCTTTACTCGTCGTTATGAGCTTGGGCAGACCAGTATGAAGCGGAATGCTCATCTCGAAATCCGTTTGAGTATTGAAATCTTTAGTAGGCCCTTTCGATGTGGTCTGAGTATGGTCATCTACACTGTCTGCTCCTGCCCCAGAGTAAGAACGACTTATATTCCGTTCTTCGGAGGACTGAAATGTCCGTGTCTCTTTAATAGCGTCGCTGAGGCGCTTCCTCATCTCTTCTACGGTACCTTGGGTATCTAAACCACGAGCTTCTAGCTCTTGGATGAGTTCCTCCTTTCGTAGCAGGTATACTATCGTTGCGGTTGTGATAGGCATTTTATGTGATTGTTTGCCTGTATAAATACCTGTTCTCTTATTTAGTCTGCTGAGTGAATGTCACACAATATTTCACGGGTGCAACAAAGTTCACTCTCAATATTTTTATTCTATTCTAAACTACTACTGGTTAATATAATTAGTCTATACAGGGAGTGCTTACACTCGAAAACTGTCTGTGGAACAAGTCGGGGCTATCTCGCAGGTCCCTGCTCGGGCGCCAAATTTGTAACGGAGTTTCGGTGGGATGGCTGTGGATAGCTCGTCGTGCCAGGGTTTCTATAAATGAAACTCCTTCAGTTACAATAAAATTAAAAAAAAAGTTTTTATTCAAGTAAAATAGCCTCACCTTTACAAGCTAGTTTAATTTAAATCTACTTAGTGTCTTTGTGCTAAATACAGAGACGGGGTGGTGGTAAGGGGAAAGTTCGCACGGCTTACCACTCGAGGACAAATTTCGGACTTAATATTAAAAATGCCTAACGCTGATGCGAGTCACTATATTACGCTACTCTTTCTCAGTTATTATGGGTGTAGAGACGAAGTAATAGTAAGGGGATTCTTCGCACGGCTTACTATTGCAACCTGAGAGGGAGACTGGTTATACACAACGTGAAACTATGGAATGTTTAAGGGGGGAGGTACGGGGACGTACGACGCACGACGTATCAATGGTTCTTAATGACTAATAAATTTGGAATATCGACGGTTGGTACGGGGATAGATCACACGGCGTACCGAAAAGGGATATGTTAAGGCGGGATTGTTCGCGCTAACCTTAACACGACGGATGGGGAAGAGTGGTACGGGGATTGTTCACACGGCGTACCAAGGGTATATTAAGGCGGGATTGTTCACGCTAACCTTAACACGACGGATGGGGAAGAGTGATACGAGGATTGTTCACACGGCGTACCAGAAAATGTTAAGGCGGGATTGTTCACGCTAACCTTAACACGACGGATGGGGAAGAGTGGTACGGGGATTGTTCACACGGCGTACCAGGGATATGTTAAGGCGGGATTGTTCACGCTGACCTTAACACGACGGATGGGGAAGAGTGGTACGGGGATTGTTCACCCGGCTTACCAGGGATATGTTAAGGCGGGATTGTTCACGCTAACCTTAACACGGCGGATGGGGAAGAATGGTACGGGGATTATACGCACGGCGTACCAAAAAAATTTAGTAAGGCGGGATGGTTCACGCAGACCTCACTACTAAAATTCAGAAATGAACGGGGATTATTCACACGGCGTGCTAGGTTATTACTAGTGCGGGAATTTCGCACAACTCTAGTACCTTTCAAAAATATGTCTGCCACTTCACTCGTCGAGCTCGCTGACTAGACTGAATTCTGTGGTCGGCTGGCGTGCTTTATATAGCCGGGGGGCCAGAGCTTCTCGTTGACTGAGTGGCTGATGCTTCCACCGGTGCGAGCTTGTTTATACCAGAAAAGCTTTCAAGCTCTTTTGAAAAGCTTTACTTGTGTTGGCTAGAACATGTGCTTGCGTGCTGATCATGCAGCCAGTGGTTATGGTAGATTTGTTCGTATGTGCCAGTGGCGTGGTTACTGGACGTAAATTAAAAAAATGTTCCAGTGGTTGGCTAAAATAATTTGATTTGAGGTAAAGTTTGTAACTTCGTTACATCCTTCAAAGCCATATTATACTCAAATCTATTTCCGGTTGTACAAATCAATGGATGTAATTGGATGATATACGTATACATGCAGGTAATGTTGATCTTCACTCGAGCGGATTGTTCGCTAAACTGACACCTTTTTTTATTTCAGATAATCTACATCGGCGAATGCCGTTTGACGGTACCCATAGAGATACAGGTAAATATATTTTCCAAATGGACCAATTGTTCACAACACTGAAATCTTTTCTATTTCAGATGAAATTAACTTTGATGGAAGCACTTCAATAATCATATCCGCACATCTAGGTATGCTATCGCATCCCTCAAATGAACGAATGGTTCACCGCACTGAAATCTCTTCCATTACGGACAAATCCAAAACTTAATAAAGCTCACTTATATATAGTAATAGTAGTATAGTAATTCGACGAACATACCCTGATCGTACTCATATAGATACAGGTAATTGGAATTCTTTGAATAAACGAATTGTTCTCAACACTGAAATCTTTACTATTTCAGATGAATTTGAATTGATATGGGTCTAAATTGATAAACGCACTTTAATAATATTCGCAGGTATGCACTTAAAAATTTTTTTTTTTTTTTTGAACGATTTGTCCATCACACTGAAATAATTTTCTATTCCAGGCAACTCTAAATTAATAAACGCACCTTAATAATAATAGTCACAAGTATGTACTTAAAAATTTTTATTGAACGCTTTGTTCACCATGTTGAGATGCTTTTCTATTTCAGGTAACTTTTAATAATATTCGCAGGTAAGTACTCAAAATTTCTACTGAACGATTTGTTCATCACACTGAAATATTTTCATATTCCAGGTAACTCTAAATTAATAAACGCACTTTAATAATATTCGCAGGTAAGTACTCAAAAAATTTTTTTATCTGAAGGATTTGTTCATCACACTGAAATAATTTTCTATTCCAGGTAACTCTAAATTAATATTCGCAGGTAAGTACTCAAAATTTTCAACTAAACGATTTGTTATCCACACTGAAATATTTTTCCTATTCCAGGTATTTCTATTTCAGATAAATCCACAACCGGCGAACGCGAGATGATTCGCGAAACAAGCGTGTACAGGTAAGCGCGATTTTTCACATCAACGCGAAGAAAGAAAACTCGTGATTGTCTTTCGCATGAGACACAATCTTAAAAAAAACCGTTGTGCCTTTTAATCCTTCACTTCTTCTTATTTCTCTAAATTTTGTGTGTGGGTTTTTTTTCCAGATTACAGATTGCGCGTTCAACTTATTACCACACTCGTTCAGAGCTCAGAATCAACTAACTCGGCGCAGTCTGCCTACATTTCAGCCGTACTGTTTTCAACCCGACCGACAGACGAGCGCTTTTCGTCTCGAAAATCCCCAATGCTTGCCGCAGCTGGCGTACATTGGGGCTCAAATTTCTTTGGAATTTCGGGCGAACCTACTGTAATGCATAGCGTGATGGTATCGCGTGATGTTTTACTGCTGGGCGAGTTGGCGTTTGTTTATTGGAAGTTTTGTTGACAAACGGTATATAGCACGAAATATTTGTGTGATAGATAAGGCGAAGATGCCAAATTTTATGATGTTAAGTTTTTTTTTGTTTTTCGGATAAATGCGGGTATGTACGAATATGTTTTTATCTTTTCAGGAATTTGTTAATATGAAGAAGTAGCATAGGGCTACTTCTTGAAAATATAAATTTCATCTTTTCAGGGATTTTTAAAATATGAAGAAGTAGCATAGGGCTACTTCTTGCAAATATAAATTTTACTTTTTTCAGGACTTTCGTAATACGAAGAAGTAGCATAGGGCTACTTCTTGCCAATATATATAGATTTTAAATTTTCAGGAATTTCCTCATATGGAGAAGTAGCATAGGGCTACTTCTTGCAAATATACATTTTACATTTTTCAGGACTTTCTTAATATGAAGAAGTAGCATAGGGCTACTTCTTGCCAATATATATAGATTTTAAATTTTCAGGAATTTCCTGATATGGAGAAGTAGCATAGGGCTACTTCTCGGAAATAGCTAAATTTTATGAGGGAGGTGGTCTATGAATAACATTTTTGCAGCCGCGGCCAACGTGGGGACGACCCACAAGAGTCTCAAGCCGGGCATACACTAGACCCTGTGTTGTTGTGATCTAAGATCCCAATTCGTCTTGAACGAGGGAGGACTGATCTACCGATAGACGTCGTCTACCAACTCGCCTCGCCCAATGAACTGACCAGGGAAAGGTGCAGCGATTGAGTTATTAGGTACGGGAACGTCCGACTCGAGACTACGACTTCGTCGGTAAAGTGCCGCTACTTAAAGTTCTGCGGAACCCAGTCGCAACACCCCGGAAATCCCCCAATCCCAAGAGAGGAAATCGCTTCGTAACAGATAGAATTCATCTATCAACTCACTCGGGGTGACGGAAATCCCGCGGGATGCAACAAGCGGGTTCAAGCTCTAAGGAAATTGAAGAAAGGACAGGAAAGAAAAAAATCCTTCCGATGAAGGCTAACCCAGAAGGGGTTAGTAACGAAGACTGGGACCATCCAAACTTGTTAGTTTAGAGAAAATACACAAAAAAAAATCGCTGGGACTCCATCCGCACTCGATGGCGCTGTGACATTCCTGAATTGGAGAAATTTGAAGAAAGGACAGGAAAGTAAAATCCTTCAGATGAAGGCTAACCCAGAAGGGGTTAGTAGCAAGGAGACGTTCTAAACTCGTTCATTTAGAGGTATTGCACTAGAAACAAAATTTCTGCCAACTCCGCTCACACGACACTACTTGACACGCCAGACTAAATGAAAGAAAATCGAAGAAGGGACAGGGAAGAAAAATCCTTCCGATGAAGGCTAACCCAGAAGGGGTTAGTAACGAAGGCTGGGGCCATCTAAACTTGTTAGTTTAGAGATGATATACTAATAAAAAAAACCCCACACTCCACTGAGACTTCAGCCACACCAGCCACCACTCGGAAACCTTTTGGTTGGAAGCAAATTGAAGAAAGACGTGGTGCTCGACCACCACGAAATTGGAAATATGAAGAAGAGACAGGAAAGAATAAAATCCGCGTATCGAGGCTAAACCAGAGGGTTAAGCAAGCGGAATTCCTACTGTAGTTTCTACGCGTAGGGTACCGTATGGGTTGAGGTTGACACATTATCACACAAGGGAAAAAGGTTAACTGGTTGAACTACAAAAGGTATATCACCCACCACTGATGAGGCAGTAAGAGGGTTACGCGATAACCTATGGTTTGCAAGTGAAGCTTGCCGGATACCTTTTTAGGGCTACCGAGACTGACCTACCACGCGTCAAGCCTTGATATCCTGAGCATGATAGACTCCGATGGGGAGACCCTTCCCACTCCTTAGGCGATACGCAACACGGCCTATGCGCTCTACTATAGTCGCTTTAATGAATTTTGGAGCCAGCTGCGCAGCGAACCGATCTACCGCACTACTCTGCACGTGATTTCGTACAAAAACGATCTGCCCTGGTTGAAAGGTTCTCACGCGGGTTCGGAGATTGTAGCCCGCGGAGTATCTTTCGTACGCCTCAGCCAAATGTGCTTTGATCTGGTCCCGCACTAAGTGTACTCTTTGATTTACTGGGATTGGTTCAGGAGCCCCATCTGTGTCCGAGGTCAGAGCTCGCAATAATTGGTAGGAGTTACCATGTGTTACAGGGTGTCTCCCAAACATCTCGAAGTACGGGGAGCACTTGGTGGAGTCATGAATCACGTTTCGGAGAGTGAACGCAGTCTCAATCAGGTGTTCATCCCAGTTCCGATGATTATCTCCGATATAAGCGCGAATCGCGGCGAGTACTGATTGGTTAACTCGCTCGGACGCGTTAGACTGGGTAGAGTAGGATGGGGAGAGACAGTGCTCGACCCCATACTTCTGTAATGACTGGATAAATAGGTTGGAAGTGAACTGGCTTCCGTTATCAGAATGAAGGAATTCGGGGACCCCGAACACATGGTGTACTTCTTGCTCTAAGTAGCTTACGACCCGCACAGAGGTGGCTTCTGGCATTGCTTTCAACAGCACAAATTTGGTTAGGTGTGCAAGGATGATGAAGATGTACCTGTTCCCTTTCTTGCTTCGTGGGTAAGGACCCAAGAAATCGCAGAACACGCGCTGCCAAGGTAGCTCTGTGTGTCGTCGCTCTCCTAAAGGAGGTTTAAGAGAGTAGTTGCATGGTTTCACGCTTTTATAGACCTCGCACTGGTTGATAAACCTTTTACGTCGAGCACCATCGACGACCAATAGTAGTGACGACGCTGCTTTTCGAGGGTTTTGGCGATCCCAAAATGCGCGGATGTTGGTGAGCAGTGTTCCTCATCAATCAGTTTGGTGGTGAGCCCTTCAGGCACCCAAAGCTTCAATGAGACCTGACTTCCTCCCACGATGTTCTTGGGAGAGACAAACGATATATACACCTTGCCGTATGCGACTTGGAGGATATTAAAAGCGTCTGGGTTGGAGATTATTCTCTGAACTCGCTCGACGTAAGTAGGTTCAAGATACGCCTGTGAGTTTAGAACGATTGATTCGATGGCGGGAGAACAGGCGTCCTTCACCATAAGAGAATTTCCCAACTCCTCTGCGAAGCGGCGAGACAGAGTGTCAGCCACCACGTTTTCCTTGCCCTTCCGATATTCTACGTTGAAGGTGAAGGCTTGGAGCCTAAGACTCCACCGTGCTAGCCTGCCACATAGATCCCTCTGGTCCATGAGCCATTTAGGACTAGCATGATCGATGATAATCGTAAACTCCAGGCCCTCAACATAGGGTCGGAAGCGCTTGACACTCAGTACTGCCGCCAGACACTCTAGCTCGGCGATGCTATAATTCTTTTGTGCAGCATTCAACTTCTGCGACATAAACGCGATGGGGTGTTCAGCTCCGTCAGCAGATCGCTGGAATAGCACGCTGCCCACTCCCGTCGTGCTTGCGTCGCTGTGTATGAAGAACGGCCGAGAGAAATCTGGGTTGGCGAGTACTGGCGCAGTGGTAAGGCACCCCTTCAGCTGCGTGAATGCTTGTTCAGCCTGATTGTTCCACACGAACTTGACGTTCTTTCTTAACAAATCCGTGAGAGGAGTAGCGATTATCGCGAACTGCGGAATGAAACGCCGGTACCAGCCACATACCCCCAGGAAGCTTCGGACCTTTTTGACGGTGTTTGGTCTTGGGAAGTTCTGAATGGCAGTCACTTTCTCTGGATCTACCCTCATGCAGCCATTTCCGACTACAAAACCAAGGTACCTGACTTCTCGCATGCAAAACTTACTCTTCTCCACGTTGATGGTTAAGTCGGCTTTTCGTAACAGCTCTGCGACTGTGCTAAGCAGCTTGAGATGTTCACCAAACGTGAAGGAGGTAATGAGCAAGTCATCTAAGTAGATAGATACCTGGTCGTGCAGTTGGTGTGGAATGACCTTACACATTAACTTACACATCGACTGAGGAGCGTTACAGAGCCCGAAGGGGAGTACTGTGAACTGGTACAACGGCCTCCCTGGAACGGCAACCCAGTCTTATCGCGGGAAGATTTTGCTAGTGGAATTTGCCAGAAAGCGTCTTTCAGATCGATGGCTGAGATAAACTGAGTCTCTTGCAATCGACTCAAAAGCCCGTCGATGAGAGGTAGAGGAAATGCGTCCGGCACAGTCACAGAGTTTACCTTGCGAGCGTCCAAACATAATCGAACCTTTCCATTTGATTTTCTCACTAAAGTGACGGGAGAAGACCATCCACTCTGACTCTCCTCGATAACTCCGAGGGCTAGCATTCGGTCGAGCTCGTCGTACATTGCTTTCCGTATCACTGGGGACACGGCGTAATAGTGTTGTTTGATGGGTTTTGCAGCACCGACATCTATCTCGTGCTCAACATAAGTTGTGCGACCGAGGCCGTGTTTGCTGAAAGATGGAAAGGTTTCAACCACTGTCTGCAGGTTCTGGTTCTTTTCATTGGAGAGGTCATGCTGCTGAGAGTACATGGGTGGAGGCTTGGGTAGGGAATATAGCTCGCTAACCATAACTGGAGCTAGGCCAAAGGCTCTCCAAAAATCAATCCCCAGGTATAACGACTGTTGTAGAGTGGGAACGATGTGGAGCCGCATCATGCGTGTCTTCTCGCCGTATTTCACCAATACGCGGATATGGCCCAACACTTGTTGTTGTTGACCGTCTGCAGTTGAAATCGAGGATGGCATGGAGTGAAAACGTATCCTTGCCCTTTCCAAAAATTGTTCACCCCCGAAGCTTAACACGCTCACGCTGGCGCCACTGTCTAGTAACCCCCTTATTCTCTGGTCCTGGATGAAGACATCAGCGTAAGGCCGGAGGTCCGTACTACCTGGTAGCGTTGTTTCAGCGATGGCAGCCTTTATATTTCTGCGCAGGCTGTGGTAACGGCTGGTTCACTAGAACCATTATCAGAGTCGGTATCGGATTATGCTGATGTATTTTCGGAGGAGGTACAACTACAGGACTCGGAATCCCATGGTTCCTCCATTGGTAGAGTCTGGGTGGTTTGGACACCCACATCGCATGTGGTTACTTGTACCGTAAACGACTGTGCAGGTTTAGTCACTATTGGGAACGGGTTATATTCAGGTACGTCATGAAATTCTACTGGCATGCCTTTGGACAAGACGCACTCATCACCCCCACGCAGCTGACCTAGCGGAAACGCTCCGGTTCGGTGTTGGTTGCCGCTTCGCTGGTGGAACGTCTTGAAATCTGGGCCGGAGTCAGAATACGGGGGGCTCCCACTGAATTCTGACTCCGCCTCAGGTTTCCCCCCTGCTCCAGCACCGCGGCTTGGTCCCGTGTGCAAGGCCTCTAAACGTTCGTTCACCGAACGGAAGCGTGGTCTTCCCCCTAGAAAGGCCGTCTACGGCCGCTGCGCAGTGTAGTTGGTGGTAAGATTCTGGTGGGCATTCCTCCCACCTGGAAATGGAAGATTTAGACACGGCGTACCTGGGTTGAAGCGGGGACTCCCTGTACTAAGCTTGGGAGTACTCACTGTTGAGTAGATTGATCGAGTTGTAGCTGTGGAAGTAACCCCCGTTGAGGACATCCTTCCAAGTTGGCTATTTGCTACGTTAGCGGATGGGATTTCCAGGCCACGAGCAACTTCCCCATCAGACACCCGATCCTGCAATGGAAGCTGGACTGTCTCTACTGAACTTAGGAGACCTTCCAATGGCGAGAGATGTTGTTGAACTTCTGAGCGCACAGACGGCGAAGTATTGTACAACCGTCTCGGGCTCTGTGAACAACGTGGATGATCTGACTACGGTAGCGAGTGCGGTCCCCATCCGTTCGAATAGGGTTAGTATTGAGATCATACCTCAAAGCCTCCACTCGGCTGCTGATATAGTAGACCTCCCTCGAGGGATTCTTTTGCGCATGTGATCTCTGCGCTTCTATACTGGGATCTAGCTGCTCAGGTTCGGAAGCTTTCAGAAGCTGGTCTCGAGTGTCCTCGTGGGAGGGATCGATGTTTCGCACGAGTTACTCGACCGCCAACTCGTCTGGTGATAGGTATGTAAAGTCCATATTCGGTCAGTTGAAACTGATCACTTGTAATAGGAATTTCCTTTGGGAGTGGTACTAATGTCCCGAAAATAGGGAAGATGTATTTGGCTAGTATGTAGAACCCGTTCGGAGGTTAGGTGGCTTGTACCCAGAAGGTGTACAAAATGACGAATGTGCGATAGACCCGAGTTCTCTGTGGACTTAACACGAAATACTTGAGTAAACTCGGAAGAAAATCCAAAATACTATCTTTATAGTCGATCTAAAGAGGAAGATCCGTGACTTGTGCGTTCTATTATTATCCTAACTCAGTGAAAACTCAAAATAACAGATTTATCATAGATTTAAGGAAGAAACAACTATTGTGCGGGTACATTATTTACTCGTGCTAATTGTGCGTATATGACCATGTAAATTCAAACGAAAATTCAGGGCTTAACCCTTAAAATAGATCTAAAATGAGAGATCTTTAAATTACTCTCGTATGTATATATGTATTCCACGAAAATTCAAAAATATTACTTTATTGTAAATCAGAAAGGAAAGGAGAATTGTAGGTACGACAATATGTTAATTAATTCAAAGGAAATTCAAAAGGATAAATTTTTATTATGGATCTAACGAAGGACGATCTGCGAGATTTGCGTGTATTATAATTATGTCTAAAATATATATATATATACTCAAAAGAAAATTCAAAATAGTATGATGCGTATTATAGTTGTGCGCCTATAAATGTGTTAGTTCAAAGGAAGTTCAAAATTTATCATGAATCTAACGAAGGATTACCTATACTAGGTACATGTATGACGTTCGCACATAGATAAACATACATATGTGTATATACATTCGAAAGGGAATCCGAAAGTATTACTTTACTATGAGACACAAAAAAAAAACTATACCGTGCACGCTATCTCAAGATATTGATCCAAAGAAAAATTCAACATTAGTACTTTATTATGAATCTGTAGAAGAAGATCCAGCAATTGTGTGTAACCTGATATGTAACTCAAAAGGAAATCTAGACTAGTATGATGCGTGTTAAATTCGTGCGCTTATAAATATGTTAATTCAAAGAAGTTTCAAAATAATAAACTTATTTTAAATTTAACGAAGAAATACCTATACTATGGGCGTATATAATATTCATATATATATAAATATATATGTTCGAAAGGAAGTTCAATACAATTACTTTATTATACAACACAGAAAAAAAAATCTAGATCGTGTGCGCTATATCAAGATATCGATCCAAAGGGAAATTCAAAATGAATACTTTATTATGAATTAAGAGTAGAAGGTCCAGAAATCGTGCGTAAATTATTATATAAAACGTATGATCATATGAAGGAGATGGCCCGGCCACGAAGCAGGCCACCCGAACACACACACACTCCAACACTTCGGCAATTCGATGCTGTAACGACAGCAAATCGTCCTCAATCTCTCTCTCCAACTCTCCCCGCACAGTCCCCGGGCTGGTCACAAACATGGAATTAGTTAGCGAAAAAGGAATTAAGAAAAGTTGGCCGAATCCACTGCCCGAGCAAAGACCGGTGTCGTGAAGATGAATTTATCTCATCAATTTACCGAGGCAGGGAGCCAATCCCAATCAGGAGCACATGATTGACTGTTCAGCGGCTACTAGTACTCAGGAAGAAACAGTAGCTGTTTTATAATGAGATATCCAAAAAAAAATAAAAACGAACCAACAGCCGTCATGTCCCGAATGGACGAATCACTGTAATTACTGCCACAAATATAAATAAAAAAAAATACTGTCTTCTTCCTGGAACCAGCAGCTGTGAACGGAGCTAAGGCTCGTAAAGCATGCTTCGCATACAACGTTCAGTAACCGCTCCCATCCGATCATCCTGCATTGCCAGTGCTGATGTCTTACGACAAGCAATGACGAAGGAGTAACAACAATTGAGATGAAAAAACTATTGACCGACTTTTCAATCGGTGTGAAAGTTTTAATCCTTGCCACCTTAAGCGCATTGCCAAGGATACCGCAGAATCAACAGATGAACGCCGTTCACCAACTTAACGACAGAGCTGAGATGTGGCCAGGCTTCTTTAAATATGGAAAGCCTTTCTCGATGGTTAATCATCCCCGCAGTGTTCACGGGCTGAAGCTTTAGCCTCGGCGAATACGCCTAGCGTACAAAACCTGCTACCTACCGACGAAGATGGAACTTCATCATAGAGGTCATAAAATTCAAAAAGAAAGGGAAAAAAAAATTGCATAAATTATTTGCATATGATTCGACGAGATTCACGTGGTTGCACCAACGGAGCGATGTCATGAGCCATCTCGCCAGCTACCAAAGCCGGATATAACGAGAGCCAAAAAGGAACTACCACGAAAGCAACTGGCTTTACGGGAGAAAAGGGTGGCTCTGCGTAGACCAGCCAATGGTGGCATGGTAAGATAACTCGAATTAGCAAGCTAAAAGTTGCATTTCTAAATTGACGAAAAGACTTTCATTTGAAATGAATTGAAATACGCAATATAGAACTTATTTGAAAAAAAAAACAAAAATCAAAATTGAGACGAAAGTACTGAATAAGTTACAGAAAAACGCATGAAACTGACGAAACGTTTTATATGTGTAGCTAATTTATCTATAAAAGAAACAAAAACGATTGACGAGAGGAAGTAAAAGCATTTCACTTTAGTCAAGAGCAGCTTGACTAAAGGCCGAAAGAAAAACCAGCTTGGGCGCCATTTGTAAGCACAAATGAGCGACCAGAAAAATCAAAAATAAAACTTGAAATAGTAGTTCAGCTTTAGTCAAGAGAAGCTTGACTAAAGATAAAAAACCGAACCTTGGGCGCCATTGTAGCGAAGAGCGTGCCTGTTGCCAGGTCTACCTACATCCATCCAACAATGAACACAGATAGGCGCTGCGATTGACACCTCTTGCTGCAAAATTCATCTTGGGATTAGTGTGGGTGGCCGCACAGCATATTGCCGCTAGCGGTCAGCCGGCTTGGGGTGGTCCTTGCCACCCACATCCCTTGATGCTTGAAAAGCTGTGCTAAATGAATAATAATACAAAAAAACTGAATCCTCGTTGTCGGACTTCAGACGGACGGACAGACAAAGTTAAACTCTGCAACTCGACATGGCTCGCCTCCACTGGCGCAACCTGAAAATTAAAGAGCTGGAAGTGACGAAATTTAAATATTGCCAGCGATGCGATGTGCTGAAAATTAAAAAAAAAATACAACGAAAGAACAACGCCGTACAAGTGTCTAACCACCCGGAGAAGGTACGACGCAGAGAGAGAGAGATTACGTGGACTTCGGATGGTTGTGAAGTCCTGACTTGACGTAGATTGGGCCCATCGCCCCCATCCACCCTGGGTAAGACGTCGCAGCCAACATAAAATTCTTAGCCCCATTTAATCCCTTAAAGCCTGTGCGTGATCAGAAGACTCGCCGCCATGACCGGCCACCATCCATCAGACTCCTATTCGAACATCCTTGCCGTCGAAGAGCAGTGAGACGAACCGCCTACCATTCAACTACTCGTCTCCAAGTTCGGTCTTCCAACTTCCTTACCGGAAGAATACCAAAGACGCTGAAAGGCGAAGGGAAGTAAGACCAGCGAAACCAAAAAAGCGTGTATATGTATCACCCAATGTATGTAAATAGGGCGATATCCGTGAGCGGAACAAAAAAAAACGAAAGGAATTGGAAAGGACAGAAATAATCTTTTTTTTTTTGTACGATTTTAGAATCAATTGCGCATTTTATTAGGTGATGCTATTACCATCCACCTCCAGTCCTTGCGTTTTACACAAAATGATACAATTGGCAATTATTTGTGGGCTACCTAGCTAATTCACAATGCCATAAGCCTAATGCCAAACAATTGTATTCGTTACCTGCCTAACTTTGCTCGAGCACCTAACCTTCCGACTCTTATATCTAGTTCGTATTAATGCACCAACATTTATGTTACCTGTCAATCAATCAGAGGCATTCTAAAAAAAAAAATCAATATTAACAAAAATAAAATAACAAAAAACATAATTTGTAAAAGCAAATAAAATATGTTTTACTCACTCTATTTATCATACTATTAAATCCGACTGTTACCTTATAAAAATCATGACACATGCACTGGCGGATGGTTTGCAGTATGTTCGATCCTGGAATCCTTCAAAGCCATATTATACTCAAATCTATTTCCGGTTGTACAAATCAATGGATGTAATTGGATGATATACGTATACATGCAGGTAATGTTGATCTTCACTCGAGCGGATTGTTCGCTAAACTGACACCTTTTTTTATTTCAGATAATCCACATCGGCGAATGCCGTTTGACGGTACCCATAGAGATACAGGTAAATAAAATTTCCAAATGGACCAATTGTTCACAACACTGAAATCTTTTCTATTTCAGATGAAATTAACTTTGATGGAATCACTTCAAGAATCTAATCCGCACATCTAGGTATGCTATCGTATCCCTCAAATGAACGAATGGTTCACCGCACTGAAATCTCTTCCATTACGGACAAATCCAAAACTTAATAAAGCTCACTTATATATAGTAATCTTAAATTCGACGAACATACCTTGATCGTACTTATATAGATACAGGTAATTGGAATTCTTTGAATAAACGAATTGTTCTCAACACTGAAATCTTTACTATTTCAGATGAATTTGAATTGATATGGGTCTATATTGATAAACGCACTTTAATAATATTCGCAGGTATGCACTTAAAATTTTTTTTTTTTTTGAACGATTTGTCCATCACACTGAAATAATTTTCTATTCCAGGCAACTCTAAATTAATAAACGCACCTTAATAATAATAGTCACAAGTATGTACTTAAAAATTTTTATTGAACGCTTTGTTCACCATGTTGAGATGCTTTTCTATTTCAGGTAACTTTTAATAATATTCGCAGGTAAGTACTCAAAATTTGCAACTGAACCATTTGTTATCCACACTGAAATATTTTTTTTTCCTATTCCAGGTAACTCTAAATTAATAAACGCACTTTAATAATATTCGCAGGTAAGTACTCAAAAATTTTTTTTATCTGAACGATTTGTTCATCACACTGAAATAATTTTCTATTCCAGGTAATTCTAAACTGATAAACGCACTTTAGTAATATTCGCAGGTAAGTACTCAAAATTTTTTACTGAACGATTTGTTCATCATACTGAAATATTTTCCTATTCCAGGTAACTCTAAATTAATAAACGCACTTTAATAATATTCGCAGGTAAGTACTCAAAAAATTTTTTTATCTGAACGATTTGTTCATCACACTGAAATAATTTTCTATTCCAGGTAATTCTAAACTGATAAACGCACTTTAGTAATATTCGCAGGTAAGTACTCAAAATTTTTTACTGAACGATTTGTGCATCACACTGAAATAATTTTCTATTCCAGGCAACTCTAAATTAATAAACGCACCTTAATAATAATAGTCACAAGTATGTACTTAAAAATTTTTATTGAACGCTTTGTTCACCATGTTGAGATGCTTTTCTATTTCAGGTAACTTTTAATAATATTCGCAGGTAAGTACTCAAAATTTGCAACTGAACCATTTGTTATCCACACTGAAATATTTTTTTTTTCCTATTCCAGGTAACTCTAAATTAATAAACGCACTTTAATAATATTCGCAGGTACGTACTCAAAAAATTTTTTTTATCTGAACGATTTGTTCATCACACTGAAATAATTTCCTATTCCAGGTAACTCTAAATTAATATTCGCAGGAAAGTACTCAAAATTTTCAACTAAACAATTTGTTATCCACACGGAAATATTTTTCCTATTCCAGATATTTCTATTTCAGATAAATCCACAACCGGCGAACGCGAGATGATTCGCGAAACAAGCGTGTACAGGTAAGCGCAATTTTTCACATCAACGCGAAGAAAGAAAACTCGTGATTGTCTTTCGCGTGAGACACAATCTTAAAAAAAACCGTTGTCCCTTTTAATCCTTCACTTCTTCTTATTTCTCTAAATTTTGTGTGTGGTTTTTTTTCCAGATTACAGATTGCGCGTTCAACTTATTACCACACTCGTTCAGAGCTCAGAATCAACAAACTCGGCGCAGTCTGCCTACATTTCAGCCGTACTGTTTTCAACCCGACCGACAGACGAGCGCTTTTCGTCTCGAAAATCCCCAATGCTTGCCGCAGCTGGCGTACATTGGGGCTCAAATTTCTTTGGAATTTCGGGCGAACCTACTGTAATGCATAGCGTGATGGTATCGCGTGATGTTTTACTGCTGGGCGAGATGCCGTTTGTTTATTGGAAGTTTTGTTGACAAACGGTATATGGCACGAAATATTTGTGTGATTGATAAGGCGAAGATGCCAAATTTTATGATTTTAAGTTTTTTTTTTTGTTTTTCGGATAAATGCGGTTATGTATGAATATGTCTTTATCTTTCCAGGAATTTGTTAATATGAAGAAGTAGCATAGGGCTACTTCTTGAAAATATAAATTTCATCTTTTCAGGGATTTTTAAAATATGAAGAAGTAGCATAGGGCTACTTCTTGCAAATATAAATTTTACATTTTTCAGGACTTTCTTAATATGAAGAAGTAGCATAGGGTTACTTCTTGCCAATATATATAGATTTTAAATTTTCAGGAATTTCCTGATATGGAGAAGTAGCATAAGGCTACTTCTTGCAAATATACATTTTACATTTTTCAAGACTTTCTTAATATGAAGAAGTAGCATAGGGCTACTTCTTGCCAATATATATAGATAGGGCTACTTCTCGGAAATAGCTAAATTTTATGAAATTATATGCTCTGGGAAATCATGGGGTTTTCTCTACCAACGTAGAGAAGCCAAACAAAAGTAGCGTAAGGGGGTATACGCTACAGTTACGACGATTGAAACTGCGTGCGCGTATACATACAATGTATTTTCGTGGCGCGCGGTTCTGAGCGTGAAAGCTTTTTTTTTTATATGTATGTACGTTCGTACATTCATATTGTAATTTTTTACGACAAATCGTACTGAAGGTACGATTTGTCTTTTCTCTTATTTTTTAAATTAAATATTTCTACTGGCAAATTTTGCTGAAGGCAAAATTCAGCCATGGGAATAATTTTGTTTAAACTTTATGGAATGTGAAGAAAATTGCTGATGCAATTTTCTTCACTGATCGAGTAGATGAGCTAATCATGTTTATGAGCATGATTAGCTTATTGAAAATTTATACGGATGAATTCTTTTTTAAATGAATTTTTTTTTGCTACCCTTTTTCAGGTTTTTTAGGTCTATTTCAGATATATAATACAGTGTAAGTAACGACACTGCAACGTTGCCGCTAGCGACCAGACGGCTAGGGGAGGCTCTTGTTACTCACGCCTCTTCGATTCTGGATAGCTGTGTAAAAAAAAGGCGCTCCACCGGACGGACGGACGGACAGCTAAAAGTGACTCAAAAAAATAAATTTTTTTTTGCTTATATAGGCAAAAAACTGCTATCACTTACTCACAGGGCTGCGTCCTGGCCCATTGGATTCGCCATCTCATCCAGAAATTGCACATGTAAAAAAAAAGAAGGAAGGCTGAAAGAAAACAAGGAGCTCGCAGAGCTCTGCTACGACAGACAACCGCTAAGGTTTACCCGGAGAATTGCCAACACGTACAAAACCTGCTACCTACCGACGAAGATGGAACTTCATCATAGAGGTCATAAAATTCAAAAAGAAAGAGAAAAAAAAATTGCATAAATTATTTGCATATGATTCGACGAGATTCACGTGGTTGCACCAACGGAGCGAAGTCATGAGCCATCTCGCCAGCTACCAAAGCCGGATATAATGAGAGCCAAAAAGGAACTACCACGAAAGCAACTGGCTTTACGGGAGAAAAGGGTGGCTCTGCGTAGACCAGCCAATGGTGGCATGGTAAGATAACTCGAATTAGCAAGCTAAAAGTTGCATTTCTAAATTGACGAAAAGACTTTCATTTGAAATGAATTGAAATACGCAATATAGAACTTATTTGAAAAAAAAAACAAAAATCAAAATTGAGACGAAAGTACTGAATAAGTTACAGAAAAACGCATGAAACTGACGAAACGATTTATATGTGTAGCTAATTTATCTATAAAAGAAACAAAAACGATTGACGAGAGGAAGTAAAAGCATTTCACTTTAGTCAAGAGCAGCTTGACTAAAGGCCGAAAGAAAAACCAGCTTGGGCGCCATTTGTAAGCACAAATGAGCGACCAGAAAAATCAAAAATAAAACTTGAAATAGTAGTTCAGCTTTAGTCAAGAGAAGCTTGACTAAAGATAAAAAACCGAACCTTGGGCGCCATTGTAGCGAAGAGCGTGCCTGTTGCCAGGTCTACCTACATCCATCCAACAATGAACACAGATAGGCGCTGCGATTGACACCTCTTGCTGCAAAATTCATCTTGGGATTAGTGTGGGTGGCCGCACAGCATATTGCCGCTAGCGGTCAGCCGGCTTGGGGTGGTCCTTGCCACCCACATCCCTTGATGCTTGAAAAGCTGTGCTAAATGAATAATAATACAAAAAAACTGAATCCTCGTTGTCGGACTTCAGACGGACGGACAGACAAAGTTAAACTCTGCAACTCGACATGGCTCGCCTCCACTGGCGCAACCTGAAAATTAAAGAGCTGGAAGTTACGAAATTTAAATATTGCCAGCGATGCGATGTGCTGAAAATTAAAAAAAAATACAACGAAAGAACAACGCCGTACAAGTGTCTAACCACCCGGAGAAGGTACGACGCAGAGAGAGAGAGATTACGTGGACTTCGGATGGTTGTGAAGTCCTGACTTGACGTAGATTGGGCCCATCGCCCCCATCCACCCTGGGTAAGACGTCGCAGCCAACATAAAATTCTTAGCCCCATTTAATCCCTTAAAGCCTGTGCGTGATCAGAAGACTCGCCGCCATGACCGGCCACCATCCATCAGACTCCTATTCGAACATCCTTGCCGTCGAAGAGCAGTGAGACGAACCGCCTACCATTCAACTACTCGTCTCCAAGTTCGGTCTTCCAACTTCCTTACCGGAAGAATACCAAAGACGCTGAAAGGCGAAGGGAAGTAAGACCAGCGAAACCAAAAAAGCGTGTATATGTATCACCCAATGTATGTAAATAGGGCGATATCCGTGAGCGGAACAAAAAAAAAACGAAAGGAATTGGAAAGGACAGAAATAATCTTTTTTTTTTGTACGATTTTAGAATCAATTGCGCATTTTATTAGGTGATGCTATTACCATCCACCTCCAGTCCTTGCGTTTTACACAAAATGATACAATTGGCAATTATTTGTGGGCTACCTAGCTAATTCACAATGCCATAAGCCTAATGCCAAACAATTGTATTCGTTACCTGCCTAACTTTGCTCGAGCACCTAACCTTCCGACTCTTATATCTAGTTCGTATTAATGCACCAACATTTATGTTACCTGTCAATCAATCAGAGGCATACTAAAAAAAAAAATCAATATTAACAAAAATAAAATAACAAAAAACATAATTTGTAAAAGCAAATAAAATATGTTTTACTCACTCTATTTATCATACTATTAAATCCGACTGTTACCTTATAAAAATCATGACACATGCACTGGCGGATGGTTTGCAGTATGTTCGATCCTGGAATCCTTCAAAGCCATATTATACTCAAATCTATTTCCGGTTGTACAAATCAATGGATGTAATTGGATGATATACGTATACATGCAGGTAATGTTGATCTTCACTCGAGCGGATTGTTCGCTAAACTGACACCTTTTTTTATTTCAGATAATCCACATCGGCGAATGCCGTTTGACGGTACCCATAGAGATACAGGTAAATAAAATTTCCAAATGGACCAATTGTTCACAACACTGAAATCTTTTCTATTTCAGATGAAATTAACTTTGATGGAATCACTTCAAGAATCTAATCCGCACATCTAGGTATGCTATCGTATCCCTCAAATGAACGAATGGTTCACCGCACTGAAATCTCTTCCATTACGGACAAATCCAAAACTTAATAAAGCTCACTTATATATAGTAATCTTAAATTCGACGAACATACCTTGATCGTACTTATATAGATACAGGTAATTGGAATTCTTTGAATAAACGAATTGTTCTCAACACTGAAATCTTTACTATTTCAGATGAATTTGAATTGATATGGGTCTATATTGATAAACGCACTTTAATAATATTCGCAGGTATGCACTTAAAATTTTTTTTTTTTTTTGAACGATTTGTCCATCACACTGAAATAATTTTCTATTCCAGGCAACTCTAAATTAATAAACGCACCTTAATAATAATAGTCACAAGTATGTACTTAAAAATTTTTATTGAACGCTTTGTTCACCATGTTGAGATGCTTTTCTATTTCAGGTAACTTTTAATAATATTCGCAGGTAAGTACTCAAAATTTGCAACTGAACCATTTGTTATCCACACTGAAATATTTTTTTTTCCTATTCCAGGTAACTCTAAATTAATAAACGCACTTTAATAATATTCGCAGGTAAGTACTCAAAAAATTTTTTTATCTGAACGATTTGTTCATCACACTGAAATAATTTTCTATTCCAGGTAATTCTAAACTGATAAACGCACTTTAGTAATATTCGCAGGTAAGTACTCAAAATTTTTTACTGAACGATTTGTTCATCATACTGAAATATTTTCCTATTCCAGGTAACTCTAAATTAATAAACGCACTTTAATAATATTCGCAGGTAAGTACTCAAAAAATTTTTTTATCTGAACGATTTGTTCATCACACTGAAATAATTTTCTATTCCAGGTAATTCTAAACTGATAAACGCACTTTAGTAATATTCGCAGGTAAGTACTCAAAATTTTTTACTGAACGATTTGTCCATCACACTGAAATAATTTTCTATTCCAGGCAACTCTAAATTAATAAACGCACCTTAATAATAATAGTCACAAGTATGTACTTAAAAATTTTTATTGAACGCTTTGTTCACCATGTTGAGATGCTTTTCTATTTCAGGTAACTTTTAATAATATTCGCAGGTAAGTACTCAAAATTTGCAACTGAACCATTTGTTATCCACACTGAAATATTTTTTTTTTCCTATTCCAGGTAACTCTAAATTAATAAACGCACTTTAATAATATTCGCAGGTACGTACTCAAAAAATTTTTTTTATCTGAACGATTTGTTCATCACACTGAAATAATTTCCTATTCCAGGTAACTCTAAATTAATATTCGCAGGAAAGTACTCAAAATTTTCAACTAAACAATTTGTTATCCACACGGAAATATTTTTCCTATTCCAGATATTTCTATTTCAGATAAATCCACAACCGGCGAACGCGAGATGATTCGCGAAACAAGCGTGTACAGGTAAGCGCAATTTTTCACATCAACGCGAAGAAAGAAAACTCGTGATTGTCTTTCGCGTGAGACACAATCTTAAAAAAAACCGTTGTCCCTTTTAATCCTTCACTTCTTCTTATTTCTCTAAATTTTGTGTGTGGTTTTTTTTCCAGATTACAGATTGCGCGTTCAACTTATTACCACACTCGTTCAGAGCTCAGAATCAACAAACTCGGCGCAGTCTGCCTACATTTCAGCCGTACTGTTTTCAACCCGACCGACAGACGAGCGCTTTTCGTCTCGAAAATCCCCAATGCTTGCCGCAGCTGGCGTACATTGGGGCTCAAATTTCTTTGGAATTTCGGGCGAACCTACTGTAATGCATAGCGTGATGGTATCGCGTGATGTTTTACTGCTGGGCGAGATGCCGTTTGTTTATTGGAAGTTTTGTTGACAAACGGTATATGGCACGAAATATTTGTGTGATTGATAAGGCGAAGATGCCAAATTTTATGATTTTAAGTTTTTTTTTTTGTTTTTCGGATAAATGCGGTTATGTATGAATATGTCTTTATCTTTCCAGGAATTTGTTAATATGAAGAAGTAGCATAGGGCTACTTCTTGAAAATATAAATTTCATCTTTTCAGGGATTTTTAAAATATGAAGAAGTAGCATAGGGCTACTTCTTGCAAATATAAATTTTACATTTTTCAGGACTTTCTTAATATGAAGAAGTAGCATAGGGTTACTTCTTGCCAATATATATAGATTTTAAATTTTCAGGAATTTCCTGATATGGAGAAGTAGCATAAGGCTACTTCTTGCAAATATACATTTTACATTTTTCAAGACTTTCTTAATATGAAGAAGTAGCATAGGGCTACTTCTTGCCAATATATATAGATAGGGCTACTTCTCGGAAATAGCTAAATTTTATGAAATTATATGCTCTGGGAAATCATGGGGTTTTCTCTACCGACGTAGAGAAGCCAAACAAAAGTAGCGTAAGGGGGTATACGCTACAGTTACGACGATTGAAACTGCGTGCGCGTATACATACAATGTATTTTCGTGGCGCGCGGTTCTGAGCGTGAAAGCTTTTTTTTTTTATATGTATGTACGTTCGTACATTCATATTGTAATTTTTTACGACAAATCGTACTGAAGGTACGATTTGTCTTTTCTCTTATTTTTTAAATTAAATATTTCTACTGGCAAATTTTGCTGAAGGCAAAATTCAGCCATGGGAATAATTTTGTTTAAACTTTATGGAATGTGAAGATAATTGCTGATGCAATTTTCTTCACTGATCGAGTAGATGAGCTAATCATGTTTATGAGCATGATTAGCTTATTGAAAATTTATACGGATGAATTCTTTTTTAAATGAATTTTTTTTTTGCTACCCTTTTTCAGGTTTTTTAGGTCTATTTCAGATATATAATACAGTGTAAGTAACAACACTGCAACGTTGCCGCTAGCGACCAGACGGCTAGGGGAGGCTCTTGTTACTCACGCCTCTTCGATTCTGGATAGCTGTGTAAAAAAAAGGCGCTTCACCGGACGGACGGACGGACAGCTAAAAGTGACTCAAAAAAATAAATTTTTTTTTGTTTATATAGGCAAAAAACTGCTATCACTTACTCACAGGGCTGCGTCCTGGCCCATTTGATTCGCCATCTCATCCAGAAATTGCACATGTAAAAAAAAAGAAGGAAGGCTGAAAGAAAACAAGGAGCTCGCAGAGCTCTGCTACGACAGACAACCGCTAAGGTTCACCCGGAGAATTGCCAACGCCGGAGAGAGAAAATGTTCGACGGCGAGAGAGAGAGAGAAGAGTTGGAAGCTTCGGTTGGTATTGAAGCTCCAGCTTTGATGATGTCTGGGCCCAATCGCCCCCTTCCAGCCATTGCTAAGTCTCAAAGCCAACGACGAAAAATTGTTTACTTAGCCCCATTGCACGTGTGCACGAGTGTGGTCCTTAACGTCGCCTCATCCTACCTCCATCCCCCTTTCTTGCGCAGGGCTTAGTCGTCCATCGTTTCAACCATACGTGTGCTGACTAGGTTCGCAGGAGAACAAGGAACAAGAAAAAAATAACAGAGAAGAAAATAAAGGAAGGAAGATACGTTAGTATAATGAAATAGCAAAAAAAAAAAACAAAATACCGCCAAAATTTGGTTTATTCACATTTACCATTCGCCGTTCATCCTCATCTACTCTCCTTTATCCTATAAGGTACAATGTGGGGGTCGGCTTAACCCTATCTTATTCTAAGATAAACCCTACTATCTCACTCTTAGTCCTAGGTTACTTAACTATATGAGAAAAAAAAGTGGCTACCCTTAACTACCTACTCATGCAAACAAGCCATTACTATATATTAAAAATGTGGAATCAATAGAAACATTTATAAAAAGGAAATATAATATATTAGAAAAAGAAACAGACTTATTTCTTAGACCAAAAAGAATACGTTACGAGTTCGGCGGAGATATCCCACGCTGGCAGGAACTGATGATCAGGCAACGCTGGGGTGCACCCCTTTTCTCCTCGTCTCGAACAAACGACAGATTTGCAGTGGTAGGCTCATTGGCCTCTTATATTTTTTTCTTTAATTTACTTTACTAAATTTTTTGCTCATTGGCCTCTTTTTTTTCTTTGGTTTGCTTTATTAAATTTTGGGCTCATCGCCCTCTTTTTTTTTTTTTAATTTACTCTTTTGTTGTACTATTTCTACTTATGCACTCCTAGACCTACAGGCTCCTACCTGTTTGCTTAAGTCTGCTAACGCACTGTGAGCAGGATGAATGGCGCACAAACAAAAATAGACGTCCTTTTTTTCACTTATGAAAATTATTCCTAATTTTTTTAGGTAAAAAAAAAATAATAAATAAAATAAAATGCGCCTTGGCGATAAAGTATGATGAGAACAAAAGAAAATCTCTACGTAGCAGGTAACTATTCACTAAATTAATTACTATTCATTGTTATGTTCAATATTATCTTCACTTATAATAGGTATGTATTCAGTCAAATGGGAAAATTTGTTTTTTCACTAATTAATTATTTTTCTCTCCCACTTATATAAAAAAAAATTATGCCGTTAAATGTTTTTAGGAAAAATATGCCGTGGCGAAAGAAAGTGCCTGCGTAACAGGTACATGTGTATTCATTCAAATGGGAAAATTTGTTTTTTTCACTAATTAATTATTTTTTTCCACTTATAAAAGAAAAATTCATCTCGTTAAATTTTTAGGAAAAATATGCCGTGGCGATAAATAACACTAGGAGTGAAAGAAAGTCCCTGCGTAGCAGGTATGTATTCACTCAAATAGGAAAATTGTTTTCACTGATTAATTTTCTTTAACTTATAAAAATTGTCTCGTTATATTTTTAGGAAAAACTGCGCCGTGTTATTTCCACGAAATGGTAAAAAGACGTCGAACAAAAGAAAAGATTTGCCTTTTTACTCTCCTTTTCCAGCACTGCCGTCGTTCGTTGCTGGCGACTCACTCTTTGCCCTCTATGTAAGGGTGTGCATGTATTCTTGCTAGGTAGAAAGAATATTTTGTTTTTCGAACCAAATTTTCTGGGAATCTTTGGATTTTGCGGGCCTGCTGCAATTGCATCATGTTATCAAGCGATGTATTACAGCTAGGCGAATTACAGTTTTCGGCTCTGGGATGTTGGTGACTAGCGGTAAGTTTTACGTTGAAAAATTGTATTTTGTGTGCATTTTACACAAATTAGAATTTTTCTGTTGAAAATATTTCGTGTTGTTGTTTCTTTTTTCCTTTTTCAGGCTTTTGTGTGTGTCGCTCGTGCTCATTTGGAAGGTTCCAATTTGTGCCTGTTCTACCCAAATTGAAATTTTTCGTTGGTCAGCGATTTATTTAAATTCTTTTCTGGATGTTTTATGGGAAAGTAGCAGAGGGCTACTTTTCAAAATTATATAACTTTTCCCCACTTTAGGTATGATGTTGCTTATGCCGGTAAGTATATTTATGGGAAAGTAGTATAGGGCTACTTTCCGGAATTGTGTAACCTTTTGCCCATTTTCAGGTATCTAAAAGAGAGGAAAAAAAAGGGTAGCGTACGGTGAAAACGCTACAAACTCCGAATGTGTGAAACACTTCTGTCTCAACAAATTGACATACATTTTGAGTAAATGCTTTCCTCATCGATTTAAGAATAGGGAATTTGGAGTAATGGTCAAGAACTATCAGAATACAGACATTTCCATTTGTCGATCGGGGATATGGACCTAAGAAATCGATATACAACCTTTGCCACGGCCTTTTTGTCACAGACTGAGCTCCCATGGGTGGTCACAACATCTCCTCTGATCTCCGACCGGCGATTGTTCAAGGGTGTGTCTCCAAGGCGTCGCCGAAGTAGTGGCATGCTGACAGCCGTATACAGGAATGGATTCCAACAGGTATATCACCCACCATTGACGGGGCAATAGGAGTGTTTCGCGATATCCTATAGTTTACCAGTGAAGCTGGCTGGATGCCTTCTTAGGGCTACCAGGAATAGATTTAGTACTACTATGTCCGACGATTGCCGATTAACGAAATGTTTAGACGGACAGACAAGGTAAAATCCTCCTAATGAGGCCGATCCGGAAGGGTCTAAAAAAGGTTATCTACTCATAAGAGGTAGAGGTGTGCTGATGGGATTGAATTCCAACAGGTATATCACCCACCATTGACGGGGCAATAGGAGGGCTTCGCGATATCCTATAGTTTACCAGTGAAACTGGCTGGATGCCTTCTTAGGGCTACCAGGAATAAACGTGACAGTCGATAGATGACGCTTTTAGACTGAATATCACTGCCTGATGTCCTTGGCGTGATAGACTCCTAGAAGTTTCCCCTGCAGATCTTCAAGCTCGTATAGGGAGTTTCCTATCTTGGCTTGAACCTGGCACTTGACAAATTTCCGTCCCAGTTTAGCACTAGTCTGCTGTTGGAAGTTGCCTTGGGCAAAATTCCGTCTAAAGACCTCTTGACCCACTTTGAAATCAACAGGCTTTGCCCTGAGATTATAGGCTCGTGAACCCTGTTCGAATGCATGGTGTAAGTTCTCCTGCACTCTCGCACGGACCAATCTCATTTTGTCTTCAGCATCTACCCTCAACGGCTCACCAAGAGTCCCAAGGCTCCTCAAGATGGAATAGGAGCTGCCATGCTCAATCATTTGTTGACCGAAGAGTGTTCGATAAGTAGAGGAACCAGTAGCTTGATGGAAAGAGCTCCTGAGGGAACTAGCTATTTGGCTCAGTTTCTCATCCCATTTCGTATGTTCCTTCCGGATATAGGCCCTAATCCCTGACAATAGAGACCGGTTTACTCGCTCTGAGGCGTTTGCTTGCGGCGAGTAAACTGCCGTTCGTAAGTGCTTCACCCCATACTTATCCAGTAATTTGGTGAACTGAGTCGAGCAAAACTGGACTCCATTGTCAGAGACTATCGTTTCTGGGACTCCGAACACGTGGAACACTTCCGTCTTAATGAATTGGCACACATTGAGTGTAGATGCTTTTCTCATCGGTTTGAGAAATTTTGAAAAGTGGTCAAGAACTATTAGAATGCAGACGTTTCCTTTCACTGACCGAGGATATGGACCTAGAAATTCGATATACAGCTTTTGCCATGGTTGTTCTGTCACAGACTGGATTCTCATAGGTGATCTCAGAATAGTATTGGGAGCCTTCGTTTCCTTAGCTTCCAAGCTTCTTCCTCCTGAATCGGATCGCCTGTTCTCGGAACAGTCCGAATGTAAACGCATCCCTGACGCAAAGATCTGGTAGTTTACCAGAAGTCGTTTTAACCTTATGCCTCAGTTCCTCATATTCCAGCGAGTTGAAATGTGGCGAACTAAGGTCAACTTCCGGGCCAGGATCTTCGTTGGTGGACAGGCTGTCACAATGGATGCGCGACAGCGCATCAGGGACGACGTTCAGGCTTCCTTTTCGGTGCTCAATAGTGAAGTCGAAACCCTGAAGCTTCAAACTCCACCGAGAAAGTCTACCGCTCAAATCCTTTTGAGACATCAGCCATTTCAAGCTCGCATGATCAGTCACTATCTTAATCGGCATGAGTTCTATGAAGGCCCGGAACTTCTGTACACTTAAGATTGCAGCTAGGCATTCCTGCTCTGTGACAGTATAATTTCTTTGTACTGAGTTCAACTTTTTCGAGACGTAGGCTATTGGCTTCTCGTGGGCATCGTCATCTAGTTGAATCAGCACCCCACCAAAACCTTGTTGGCTCGCATCGCACTGTATAACGAATGGCCTCGTGGAGTCTGGACTCACTAACAACGGAGCAGAGGTAAGTTTTTGTTTTAGCATCTCCAGAGACGTCTGAGCTTCGGGTGTCCACTTGAACAGACTGGGGTTTTCCAAGGTGTCTGTAATGGAGGCAGTCAAGTCAGCATAGTTCGGGATGAACCGTCTATACCATCCCGCCATACCTGGTAGGCGTCGGGCTTGCCGAACAGTTTTAGGTGACGGATAGTCAACTATAGCTGAGATCTTGTCTGGGTCAGTCCTAATTCTTCCTTTCCTGACTATGAAACCCAAGTATTTGGTCTCCTTGATGCAAAACTTGCTCTTCTCGACGTTGATAGTGAGTCCAGCTTTCCCCAAACAATCCGCTACACGGGATAGTAACATGAGATGCGAGTCAAAGTGTGATGACAGAATTAATAAATCGTCTAGATAGACGAGAACGTTCTCACGAAGATCAAAAGGAATGACTTTATCCATGAGGCGGCACATCGTTTGTGGAGCGTTGCATAGGCCGAATGGCATCACCGTGTACTGATAGAGAGGATGACCAGGTACTGTAAAAGCGGTCTTCTCTCTGGAATCAGCATCTAGTGGGATCTGCCAGAAGGCGTCTTTCAGGTCCATGCTCGTAATGTAGTTTGCCGGAAGAAGTCGACTCAGAAGTGCGTCTATCTGCGGTAGCGGATAGGCATCCTTCTGCGTAACATAGTTGGCCTTCTTGGCGTCAAAACAAAACCGGACCTTGACAGGCTTCCTCACCAGAACAACTGGAGAGCTCCCAGGACTCTGGCTCTCCTCTATCACACCCAGCGATAGCATTCGCTCTAATTCGGCATCCATCAAACTTTGTACTGCCGGCGATATCGGATAAAAGCGTTGTTTTATCGGAGCTGCGTCATTCGTTTGAATATTGTGAGAGACCAAAGATATTTTTCCCAGGCCCAAAGGGGCAAAAGAGGGGAAAAGCTGTTTGGAGGCTTCTAAGCGTTGTTGATCAAGACTAGAAAGAATATGGCAATCGGTGTCAGAGGTAGCCGCTGGACTCGGATTCACTTCTGCAACTATACCCAGGACATCTTGTGCCAACCCAAATAGACGCCAGAAGTCTATTCCTAGATATAGTGCTTGTGTGAGCCGAGGAACCACGTAAAAATGCACGTTTTGGGTCTTACCACGGAAAGTGATATCCAAGTCCACATGACCATGCACAGTCGTCATGGCACCATTCGCTACTTGAACCTGTTTTCGATACCTCTTCCATTCGACTTCTGCTTCTGCACGCTTCTCTAGAGCTCCCTGGCCTAGAATACTGACAGTGGCACCACTATCAAGTAATCCAGGCTCTGTTCGCCCGAGCAGCTTTAGTTCGGCGTACGGTCGAATGTCGTCTGGCATCGACACGGAAATATGTGCCAGTTTTTTTCTTTCCAGTCTCATTCGTCGACAGTATTCTCGCCAACGAACGGTAGATCTTTTCTTTTTTGGTCTCATATCCAAGTCAGGAAACACGATTACAGCTAACTCCGCTACTGACGAGAAGATTCGGTCTCTTGCTGCGTTGTATTTCTGCAGACGCGTATGATACGGCGTCAGCGGATGTAAAACAGACTCACGCCTACTCGTCATAACAGAGCTTGGTGGCCGTTTTAAAACAGAAAGGAAAGGAGGCCAAATCTCCTGCTCAGTAACTTTGTCAGCTAACAGTGCTGTCGGTGTTAACGGGATATCGGAAATTAAAGACTCTTCCAACGAAGTGTCTAATAATGTCATGGGCTCCCCAGAAGTGGAAATGGGAGCATGAAGATCTGCGGAGAGGTCTATTAAGTTCTCCGTCTCTATCAATGAAGTATTCATACTAGCAGGTGTTTTGCTGATATCATCAGAATCACTGAATGATATCAGTGGACAATTCAGGGATTCGTCAAGGTCTGCTAATGGAGCGGACCTTCCTCCTTGTTCAAAGCTTGAACTGGAGTGTTCGTTGCAGTTGTCGCTGGTCGGAAGGAGGTGGTGGTATTCCCGACCCGTCTCTCGTTTTTCTGTGCACAAGGTCCGCAGTTGGGCTTAAAAATGTTCTTACGCCCACATCCGTAGCAGAACACTTGCTGTCTTACTTGCAGGCAGTCCTGGTAGTAGTGACCTGGCTGATCACAATTCCAGCACACTACTGGGTGTCTGATCGAAATGGCTGACACGTCGCTTAAGCTAGTGTTACTGCCTGTTGCTATTGCCACTTCGGGGTTTAAAGTCTAGAAGTTGTCAATCTCGTGCACTCGTTGGTTCCGGTAAGGGTTCCAACTACCCGCTGTCGCAATTCGTAGCTGCGTCTTAACTGTCCTATCATATCGGTGGAATGTAGGCATATCTTCTCCTGAATCTCAGGCAGTCAGTTAGATTTGACGATTTCCAAGAATTCTTGGTCTGGCATGGCGTTCTGCAACTGATCACGCAGCAACACTAGATGATGGTGGTACATGGCGAATAGTTCTCCAGACTTCTGCTTTCGCGACATCAGCTGCAAGCGGATTTTTACATCGTCCTTGGGCACTCCCCATTCAACTGACCACCCAGTCTTGACAAATTTCCAATTTGGAAAGGGATTATGTCTTAATATCGAAGAGTACCAATCCTTTACTGTTCCCGTCAATAGCATGAGCATGTTCCTAACAAGGAGATCAAAATCTCCTTCTAGAGCGGAGTGCGGGAGCTCTTTGACTCGAAAAATAAATTCATCTACGGAAAGCTCGAGGTTATTTCCGTTGTATGTCAGGTACCATCTGTTTCGCTCCCCTTTTTAGCGTAAGAAAGGCAGCTCAGTTGAGAAGGGTTTGGGTTGCCGGAGTTTTACTTCAGTGAGTGAGAGGTGGGCGCCACGTGGTTTTTTTTTGTTCCTTTAACTTTGAGATGCGGAGGTACCACGAAACTCACGACAGCAAGTTAAATACCTCATGGGCGACACAAATAAAAAAAGGAAGCGAAACACACTTTTCACTAATAATATAATATGTTACCACGATATATTTAAGAAAAGAAAATTAATTCACAAAGGCATGCACTAATCTAACTATTTAAATAAAACTTACTTTAACATTCTTAATAAGATTTCTCCTTGATGGCATAGGCACGTGATTATTTCAAGATACTTTTTTTGGTTTTTTTTGTTTGCTGTCCAGTCCCCTTATTCGAATTTTTTGTCTTTTCCTTCCTTTTCGATTCTTTTCTCACACTACTAATCTTTTTTTTATTTCTTAATTCTTTTCCTTCTACAAATTTTCCAATATTATACCCATGAACAACTCTTTGTTGCTTCGATCTCTGCACTTTTTGCGGGAAGTGATCTGGCTGCCCCTGGCAGCATCATGGCCCCCTTCTGCTTGTTCGAGTATCGAATCACTCGTAGCTTTTCCCAGTTAAGAATCCGGTTAGGCATCTTTAGGGTCAGGTCGGTTTCGGAAAAGAAATCAAATAAAATGTATTAACAACTATTGATAATTTTATATGCATAATATTTCGTAGCCATGGCTGACCAATAGGCGACGGACACCCCTTTAATGTCTGTGCTTATCTAGTTTTTGATAAAATTATTTTCTTTTTTCTTTTTTTTCCTGAAGGGATCTGAACAGTATTGTTCCGCGAGAAAATTCTAAGTACAAGTCCCGTGCCATCTAGAGTTTCTTCTTTTTTCTGAATGTGAATATACTTAATTTTGGTGCACAACTTCAGAATTTTCAAAATAATAGGATAAAATTATATGCAATATTTTTTGTTTTTTTTTTTAACAGAATTCTAAACTTTAAGTTCAATAGCTGGTGAGATGAGTTATATTATTAACATTCTCTGGCTTGGCATTGATTATTTTCGATACTTCGTCCTCTTGGTTAGGGTTGATGTGATCCTTGCCGTTTTGATAAGTAATTAATTCCCCAATGTGCCTTACAGTTTAAGGATAGAAAGAAGATGATCGTAAATAGATCGGCCTTAAATGTATTCTGGGTTTTATCCTGCAAAAAAACAAAATCTACAGCAGCATCAATCGCTCAAGGATAAAAGAAAAAAAAGTAACCATAACATTCCCCCCTTTCCTTCAAGAGATTTCCCTGAAATCTCTTAGACAAAAAGTACATGCAACACACACAAACAAAGTAAACAGTTGTAATGAACTCCAATACTGTACAATGGAATCGCTCACTGTCATGGACCTTATTCAGTACTATTGTACGGCTTCCAATCCTTGGCATGCCAGATGCCTTGTGGTTTCCCATCCCTATTTGTAAGCTCATATGTCCACGGCGAGACTCTACGTGAAATTGTGAAGGGACCTATGAATTTAGGTGCAAGCTTTGCACTAAAGTAACGAGCTGCGTCAGATAGGACGAAGTTTTTTCGCCAGACAAGGTCATTGGGATAATATTGTGCATCTCTTCTACGCAAATCATAAACCCTTTTGCTGGTATCCGAAGCATTCTTTAACTTCAATCGTACTTCTTACCTAAGTCGGTCCAGTACGTTCAATGGTAAATTTTGATCGCAGATATTGTTGCCCGAGGCGGGCCTCCAGTGCTCTCCGCTAGTTATCATCTCCCTTCCGAAATTCACCAAGTATGGCGGCATCTTCGTAACCTCGTGCGTAGATGTGCGAATTGCGCATGCCACCTTAGCTAGGTGTGTATCCCATAGACGGTGGTTTTCAGAAATGTACGCTCTTAACATAGTTTTTATTACCTGGTTCGTGCGTTCTGCCGGGTTAGCCTGCGGATGATAGAAAGCCGTGAAATTAGTTTTGACCTGGTAACTTTCGCACAACGCCTTGAATTCACGGCTTTTGAATTGTACTCCTTTGTCGCATACGATTTGCCTTGGTACCCCAAAAATCAGCATGATGTTATCCTCCAAGGCTGGAACAATTGATCTGGCAGTAGCACTACGCAGAGGAAATAAATCAGGAAACTTGCTAAACTCATCTACAATAGTTAAAATATATGAAAACCCTCGGTTTGACCTTGGAAGAGGGCCAATAAGATCCACACAAATGATTCCCAAGGAGAGCTAGTGTGCTTTCTAACCGCCATGAGCGCTGATGGTTTGCGTAGCTCTGGTTTTATAGCCTGGCATGTTTTACAACCCTTTGTGTATACTGCAATATCGCTCTTCATCTTAGGCCAATAATAGCGCTGCGCTACACGATTGTAAGTCTTTTGTATGCCGAGATGGTCAGCAATATCCGGGTCGTGATTTTCCGATATAACAGCTTTCCTTTTATACTTAGGTACAACCTCCTTCCAATTATATTCCTCTTCGATCAGGTCAGGGTAATTTGACTTGGATATGCTTTAAAAGGCTTCCATCATCCACTTTCCAGTCAGGATATTTTAAAGGTTCCTCGCGGACTAGCGTCAGCATTTTCGCTTTCCACTTATCGCTCCTCGCATTTTCCGCCCAGTTCATGCAATCAACTACCGGCACAGATCGCGACAAAAGGTCAGGTAAAAGATGTTCTTTTCCTTTTCGATGTACTATATCGAAATTGTATTGTTACATCTTAATTGCCCATCGGGCCAATCTGCCAGTAGGATCTTTCAAGTTGTTTAACCATATTAGGGAAGCATGGTCGGTTGCCACTGTGAAGAGCGTACCTGAATTGGACCCATCCGTTGAGTTACCATCTGCCTTGCTATGTAACGCTCCTAAAGCCTCTATGAGTGCACCTCTTAGTCGGATCTCTTCCTTTGATTGCTCTTCCCCCTCAGCTTCACATTTATTCAGCCTACCTAAAGCCCACTGAATTTTCGTTGATAGCTTCCTAAAGTCACCTACAAACTGATCTAATAATGTATTTATTTCTACTAGTTTGTTCTCAAGTGCCTGCTTATCTTCGGAATATTCGAAGGGATACGCAGGATACTCGATTGGCTGACCCTTTTCGCTTTTTAAAGCAGATCTTAATAATTTTCGCATCTCGTCAACGGACCCAGTTGGTAAACCTCTTATTGTCAACTCATAGGTAAGCTCATCTTGACTGAGCCGATTAATCATCATGGCTTCTAAAGCACACCAGTGCCTATGAACACCAATAAAATTAAACGTTAAGTCCACCTACAACGATGAACCACGAAGGGATTAACAAAATATTATAGCTGGCGTCTAATGACAATAAGAGTATATCGCGTGCCGGTACACAAAATTTGATCAAAATGCTCTAACGAAACGATAAATATTCCCTATAAATTCAACAATAAAATTTCAAAGAGACGCACCTAAATAGCAAATTTCCACAACCTAGTTTCCTTTAAAAAAAAAACTTTTGTAAATAATTATTGCTAAATGACTCCTTAAATATGATTCAACCCGTAGAATATTTCACAAGCAATTCGAAATTGGTCGACGAAATTTGTAAATCCCTCCATTATTTAAAACAACCCATCTAAATGGGGTCAACAGCTGTGACGAAAATAATGTGTTTACGCAAAACAAACAGCTATTTAACATCGCACAAAAAAAACTATGCAGTAAACTTCGTTAAAATTTTACCAGAAGATAATTATTGCATGAACTTATATAAAACGAATCTAACACTAAGAGCTACAACAGATCTTTGAAAATATGTATGAATATGTGCATCGGTGTAAATAATATATATGCCTATGTATAATTAATTGAATTTTCTTTTTTTTTCAACTGATTTCTTTTAAATTAAGCAGGTACTCACGTAACAACGAAACAACTACGAGTAATCCAGGCAAGGTAAATAAATTTTCAGTGAGAACTAAGTATGTAACATCCGGAATACTTTTTCGTAGTTACCACAATAATTTTTCGCCAACAAAACACCATGTACATATTATGAACTCGCTTAGGATGGATTTTCTCAAGGTTATCACCACTATTTACCAGATTTTGGAACAATACCCGGATTTTCGAAATAAATACTAAGCACTTCTCGAGTTCGACGTTGAGATTCCTTCACTGTAGTTATTGTTAGTCACTGAGAGAGGTTTTGATTAGTACACCGACATTGACTGAGATGTAATGGAAAAAGTTTTTCAATTCGAACAATGCCCTTGAGTTTATCACCAAGTTAAGAGTTATCGATAACAACTGCTTATCGAGCGATTCTATGTACACACGAGCTAGACCAAAATATTTTGCTAATAATTTTTTACACAATGCACGAGACGGGGGGTTTTTTTTTTAAGTAAATTTCAACAAAACAAAAAAAAATAGAACATAATTTCCTGTATTGTCTTTAATGCAGCTGCTGGTTAGATTTTCTTGTTGTACAGTCTGGGCTGTATTATTTGGGCCGTATTCCTCGCAAATTATCTATAGATAGTATGTGATCAAATTTGAATAATTTACGCCCCCAATATAGACACGATAAACTAAAATCCACCAAAATAAAAATTGACTTGGTATTACAAAACAAAATCAGCTTGTACTGCTGCGCCGGGGATAGGGAATATGATAGACAGGAAATGCTTTAGCGATAAACCGTATAAATTATTTAAATTTAAGGTGTAAGGGTTAAATCACTGGATGCACTCAGATGACTTTAAAAGCTCTCAACAAAATTCTTACAAAATATTATTACTAATGTAATGTACGTGAGTTCTACTTACGGAAAACCAAAACCAATACAAATATATTGCGGCTCAATAGCAATTTGCACAATTATGAAGGTATTCCCATGCACTGTACATATAATGACCTTTCAAATGCCGTATCACAGCACCAACTTGCTCCAGAAAGCTTTCCTTTGGGCTTTTCACTTAGCTTTTTTTTTCCATAAAATTTTCGGGAATATTCCGCACTATTAGCCTTTTTTTTTTATTCTTCAACACTGCCGACCGAGTTTGCTGCTACGGTGACTAAGCTACCGCGAGCAACTGATTATCGAGAGATTAGGTACATTAGCGCATTGACTAGATAGATAGTTCTTGGCAATAACATTTGCTCATGCACTAAACGGTTTCCTGAAAACAATTTCACCGAAATAAATGGAAAAAAAAAATCCTTTGTTCACGATGATGATATTTTTCTTTTATTTTGAGTCTCGTGCGTAATATTAAGATTGTCACAATTTATCTTCTTTTGTTATATTGTGCCATACTTGCATGATTCAAATTAAAACTTGCTAGAAATTTAAGAGATTCCACATGATTTAAATTAAACTTTCTAGAACTTTCAAACTGTTTAAAAAAATTGGTTTCTCGCTCACTGAAATGAATCATATAATGATGGAGGTCTTATACCTTAAAGCAGCACAAATTTTTCCGAGATTTGAAGGATTTTCCCGAATTTTTAAGCCCCACGTTGGGCGCCAAAAATGTTTCGCTCCCCTTTTTAGCGTAAGAAAGGTAGCTCAGTGGAGAAGGGTTTGGGTTGCCGGAGTTTTGCTTCAGTGAGTGAGAAGTGGGCGCCACGTGGTTTTTTTTTTGTTCCTTTAACTTTGAGATGCGGAGGTACCACGAAACTCACGACAGCAAGTTAAATACCTCATGGGCGACACAAAACAAGAAAATAAGCGAAACACACTTTTCACTAATAATATATTATGTTACCACGATATATTTAAAAAAAGAAAATTAATTCCACAAATGCATGCACTAATCTAACTATTTAAGTAAAACTTACTTTAACATTCTTAATAAGACTTCTCCTTGATAGCATAGGCACGTGATTACTTCAAGATACTTTTTTGTTTGCTGTCCAGTCCCCTTATTCGACTTTTTTGTCTTTTCCTTCCTTTTCAATTCTTTTCTCACACTACTAATCTTTTTTTTTTATTTTTTTTTATTTCTTAATTCTTTTCTTTCTACAAATTTTCCAATATTATACCCATGAACAACTCTTTCTTGCTTCGATCTCTGCACTTTTTGTGGGAAGTGATCTGTCTGCCTCTGGCAGCATCATGGCCCCCTTCTGCTTGTTCGAGTATCGAATCGCTCCCAATTAAGAATCCGGTTAGGCCTCTTTAGGGTCAGGTCGGTAGTTCGGTTTCGGAAAAGAAATCAAATAAAATGTATTATATGCATAATATTTCGTAGCCATGGCTGACCAATAGGCGACGGGCACCCCTTTAATGTCTGTGCTGATCTAATTTTTGATAAAATTATTTTCTTTTTCTCCTTTTTTTTCCTGAAGGGATCTGAACAGTATTGTTCCGCGAGAAAATTCTAAGTACAGGTCCCGTGCCATCTAGAGTTTCTTCTTTTTTCTGAATGTGAATATACTTAATTTTAGTGCACAACTTCAAAATTTTCGAAATAATAGGATAAAATTATATGCAATATTTTTTGTTTTTTTTTAAACAGAATTCTAAACTTTATGTTCAATAGCTAGTGAGATGAGTTATATTATTAACATTCTATGGCTTGACATTGATTACTTCGTTCTTTTTGGTAGGGTTGATGTGATCCTTGCCGTTTTGATAAGTAATTCATTCCCCAATGTACCTTTCAGTTTAAGGATAGAAAGAAGATGATCGTAAATAGATCGGCCTTAAATGTATTCTGGGTTTTATCCTGCAAAAAAAAAATCTACAGCAGCATCAATCGCTCAAGGATAAAAGAAAAAAAAACCATAACACATCTTCTGATAGGACTGCCTGATCGTCGCTGTCCTATACTCGCCGGGATACGATGAGATGAAGCTGGTGGAGGGTGGTTAAAATTTGGTCTAGGCTGACCAAAAGCCGAAGGCGGTGGGTTAAACGACTGCCCACGCTCGTCGTGAAACTCTGGTACTGATTTGGGATCACCCATAGTAGGAGGTGACCGTGGAAAATTGATTGGTGGCAGTGCAGCTTCTATTTGCTGTGGGACACTACTTGTCAATTCCGTTCGTAATGCATTCAAGCTCTGCTCGAGGCCTTCTCGAACCAAGTCCTGCATTTGCATGCGCAAGCCTGCCATCAAAGCATCCGTAGCTGCTGAGGTATGTCCACTGCCAGAAGGCACAGGACTATTTCGTCGCGAGTGGGTATTTGTGAAGGTCATGGAATGTATATCTGGCATTCCAGGTGATATAGATCGTCGACTAGGTGGTGGAACTGTCAAAGGTGGTAACTCTAGTGACGGCATGGGAGGCAATCGGTCGTGACTGACAGATTCTCCGGGCCTCGTCTTCTTCCGGACAGCGCATGTATACTCAGTATAATCATACTGAGTGAGATGGAACCTGCAGTTAGGGCAGTTTGACTGCTGCCCAATCCACGCTTTCAGACACGCCTTGTGGAACACATGTCCACAAACTGTCTTCACTGGCTTCCTCGGTCCTGACCAGTCGCCCTCCTGACAGATGGAGCACTGGTCTGGTAACCGTACCGGTACACCAGTTGCTCGCGGTGGTGTTCGCGGCGTAGCCATTGTACAATCAGTCGTAAATCAAACGAAAAGATTTTCAAATCAAGGGTTTGGACTAGATATCAAAAAAATTCAAAGAATATGAAAACTCGGAAGAGATAACAGGCTCTTCACTATGTGAGGATGACGAAACTAATTTAAGTTGGAGTTTGGGACGATATACTAAAATTCAGAAAAATTTCTTCCCAAACGTTCGAAGAAGTTTTCAATAAAGTGCAAAAAAATCCAAAGTTCGGAACGTTAGCACGCTCCTTGAATAAAAATTACATTCCTAACCGTTCAATTCAGCGTTGCAAAAATTTATGATCAAAATATGATTTCTTCTTCACTTCCCGAAGCTAACTCTCAACATAAGAGGTCTCCAGGTCGCTCTCTCTCCTTACAGGTCAGAAAATTATACCAGCAAGTGACGTGAGTGTGTGCTTTGAAAAAGTCTGAGTTCTCGCAGAGATCTGGGAAGAGTAAAGTTGGAGGTGCCAAAGACTGAGAATGCTACTAGAGATTATTCAGCCAGGCAGTTAGCACTATGCTAACCCCTGATTATTGAAGGTCTCCAGCATCACTCCCATTCTCTGATGACTCTTTCCCTCCTCTTGCACCGGATCATCATGTCGAGCTAGTTCGCTAGCCGGGCAGAGTCATGAGTCTAGTCAACTAATTAGCTAGAAGCCCAGAAGTCGTCTCGCAGATTCATAACTCTGTCCAGCCAGTTGGCCAACAGAGACAACGTCTCCACAAGAGTTCACCCAAAAATTTTCGTGAGGCCACCCACCATTTCCATGGCAGAAGGCCAGCGGGAAAGATCAATTCCAAAAAAAAAAATCAAAAAACTTTCAAAACTAGACAATTGTTCAGACTCGAGGCTCGACCAAAGTCAAACCTAGAGTCGAATTTCAATTCAAAACTTCCAAAAACGTTACTTTACTTTAATCATCCAAATCAAAAAATATCAAAATCTCAAAACGTTACTCTACTTTCAAAATTTTCAAAACTTTAATAAAGACTTTAACTTTACTTTACATTACAAAAAATTCCTATTAACAAAACAGTCAAACCTCAGGTCCACATGTATTCTCCACTAGATATGAGACTAGCGAGTCAGACGATTTAGCTACAAGCCAAATGTCTATATCTCAAGTAGCCTCAGTCCCCAGTGTCAAACACATTCGAACACCGAAGTTGACTGAGGTGGCCCCGCGTTGGGCGCCATTTTTGTTATGGAACTATAATGAGTGATTTGCTTTGGGGCGTAAAGTCCCGACTGCCAGCATGAGCTGACAGATCACTTGACGGACAGCGTTGACTGCAGGGCGGCACGCTTCAGCTATTGGCGGAGAGTGTGGGGAGGTTCCGCAAAAAAACCTGCCGCTGCCGTCAGCCATAAGCAAAAAAATTTCGTGCCTATCAACATAAAATCGGCACACTCTCGGTCCTGAAGTTGTCTACATATGCCAGTCTCTCAAGAGGCCCAAAGCTCGTACGCATGTCAAAAAAAATGTGTAATATAGATAAAGAATACTCACGGTTAAACTCCACGGCATGATGAAGCGCTTCAGCATCCGGTATCTATTAAAAGAATGAAATTAAAGTCAAAGGCTTCGACTTGCTCTCTCGGTAGGCTCGACCACAGTTTTCTTTTGAATTAGAGTAAAGTTGGCCGGCGGCACTATTAGTTGCCAAACACCCTTACGTGACACATGAACGAACTTTGTTTTCGTACAATGGACAGACAATCTCCGAACAGGTTAATGTTTTACTAAAGAAAGAAAGTGAAATGCGTACTAAAGCGCTACAACTACAAGCTATGTATAAAGCTTCTGTTTCGATGTACAGCAAAACGATACTAGTACTCGTAACTATTTCAATATTGCGATAGACTCTTTGCCTTTGTTGTTTTAAACTGTATCTTTTTAACTTTTTCCGAGCCCATTTGGAGCATTTCCGGCCAAGGTATACTGTGTTATACCAATTTTCGTATGGATATGCAGGTAATGTCGCTGAATGCATTTGTATTTAACAGTGGTTTATAGATGTAGGTATATGCGAAGATGCACTTCCTGCTTAAACGCGTGTTTTGCAAATTACTTTGCTACCTTGGCAGCAAAATTTGAATTTTTACGCATTATATGTCTTTATTTGGGGGGGGGGGGGGAGGACCAATGGCCCTGGTGCTCCCGTCTCCGACCTGCGGTGTTATTCTCTTTTCCCTTTTTGACTTCTCCCTCTCGAACTTCACTTGGTTACTTTGTGGTATAACAAAACCTCCTGACAGACATTTAAGATTATGGAAGCTATATCCAATTTAGAATGCTTCTTTAACATTCCTACGGGTTTCCTTTCCAATGGATACAAATTGATACCGCACTGCAGCACTCGACTGCCGTACGGAGGCAGATTAAAAATAATTCTATGAATTGCGATAATTTAGTGTGAGGAATGAAAGATATTTTAATCATACTTAAGGATGTATATTTTACCAGATGGACACGGAAACTTTTTGTAGCTAACCTATGGCGATGTGACACGGAAATTTTTTGTAGCCATCCTTTGGCGATGTGACACGGAAACTTAGTATTCTTCTTCTTCCTTATCTTATCGCATGTCACACCGAGCTCGAGGGAACGCATCTCTCTCGGTCGGAGTGCGTTCAAGATTTCTGCTATGGACAGCAGCCGGCATACACGCTTAAGTATGTCATGTAGCATGTTGCTATATGCAATATGCTCCGACCATAACATCCACTCATTATAGAACAAGTACTAGGTTAACACAGTGGGAAGCTCTGGCCTCAGCAATACAGACTATACCATTGGCCAAACTTTTGATTTGTCAGAGAAACTGGAACAAAGTGAAGCTAGTTTAGGTAAGGGATTGTTTGTCATTTCAGGTAATTTAAGATATCTGAGAAATTTCTTTTTTATAAATGCGCTATTATTTTAAGGAGACATAAACGGGAAATAGACAAATTGTCCAAAGCCACCCAGGATTACAGTATGGCATCAATTAAACTTATTCACGTTTTAATGGCACAAATCTCTAAGGATAAACTTTCATGATAAGCTTAGTCTGCATTTCCTGTAAGAACAATTAAAATAGGACGAACTGGGGACGAAGAAGTCATTAACCTAGAAGAAAGCTATGAAAAGGAAGTGGGCACTGTTATATTACTTGAATGTTGGGGTAGTGACGTCAACAGAAGCAGAATACAATCACTAATCAGCCAGCGGATCAAGAGCTCATTTCGGCGTCACAAATGCATCTGACGTGCCAAAATTTAAACCCGAATACTGTGCTAGCTGCTAGTCTTGAGCAAGTGTACCTGGGCCCATTTTGTTTTTTATGTCTAATTGGTTGTCAGGGTCCAGGAATTGATTTCAGTTTATTCTTTCAATTATTAAGTCCAAGTAAAAATGTCTTAAATCTGAATTTTGCTGCACTTCAAATGAAATTAAAAACATAATTTTTACGTTTAGTGCTTTATTTGTATTCATTACATAAATAATCAAAAAACAAAAAGTCACAGTAAATCAATATAATTTTTTTATTTAAATTTATAACAATATGAAAAACATGATTCAAAATTCAAAATAAATATATTCATAAAATTAATAATAACATTTATTTTGAATAAACAAACAAGCGTATTAAATAAACAACATTTCAGATAGAATAAATGAATAATGAAGTAAAAGAACAATAACTAAAATTTACATCACATATAAAAATAACAGTATGCTTCTTAAAATGTGTAATATATAAAACTAAAATAAAATTCAAGGCTAAAAAAAATAATATTTTTTTTTTAATTAAACAAGATTCTTAGATAAATGAAATACTGATTAAAAATATGTATTAAATGCGTATTAAATAAAAAACATTTTAAACGGAAAAAATAATTAATAAAATAAAAGAAATTCACTATAAACTCTGAGAACTAACATTTTTTATCACATGCTTTGTAAAAATTTCGATATAAATATAAAACGTATTACCAACTAGAATTCAAGATTAAAAAAACAATAATTTTTTTTATTAAGGTAGCAATATTCTTAAATTAAACGAAATAAGGATTATATGCATATATGTATGTAATAAAAATGAGTAGATATTAAATAAATAACATTCCAAATGGCATAAATGAAAAGGAATAATAAAATATTACGATAACTAACATTTTTATCACATATATATCACAGCTGCTTTCTGAAAATTTTAAAATTATTGAGACGCCGAATATTATAAGAAGGATTGTCGTTCGAAGATTTAACAAAATTATTTAATAAAATATTGGCTAACGTAATAAAAATGTTGAAATAAATTTGTAAATTAGAACAACCACAAACACAGTTATGATCCAGGTTGAAATTTGCATTCAAAAGGCTTGTGGAGAATAGGGAATCATAAGTCAGCGCAATTAGAATGCCTTTCTGATTTTTTTTCTCGAACAATAATTTAAAATACTTTTTGTTCGAAATTATGTACTGAAATAACGCAGTTATATGAAAAAAGAAATTTTGACTACATTTGTAGGAATACATAAACCACCCCGTTGCATGTTACTAAAATACTCGTCATCTACAAGAATACCTTTTTCTTCTACAATTAAGGACTTACACAAATTGCAATTAAGGTGTTTCGCGACTGAACTAGATGAATACCCACAGGCATATAAGTGAGCAGAATCATCTATCTTAACGTCTGCCAAGAAAGATGAATAAAAAATATGTTTAAGATCAGTGATATCATCAAGATTTACCAGAAGATTATTTTCACCCTTACCTTTCATTAATTCTTTGAAATCTTGTCTTTTAAGGCACTTTCACATCCAAACACAAGAATAGAAAAAATGTAAACCGAAAACTCAATTTATTCCACTTTAAAACAAGAGTTTTGCTCCAATGATTAATAAAATCATGGGAAATAGGATAAACTAATAATTTTACTAATAAAATAGTATATTTATCTTAGAGTTTTTAAGAAAACACAACTTTTATGATTTATCGGACGAATTTTTCCGCCGAAAAAGTTTTTCGCCCGATAAAACGTAAAAGTTGTGTTTTTCTTCAAAATCTGAAATAAATATATAACTATTTTCTTAGTAAAATTTTTAGTTTATCCTATTTCTCTGGATTTTATTAATCATTGGAACAAAAATCTAGTTTTAAAGTGGAATAAAGTGAGTTTTTCGGCTTACATTTTTCTGTTCTTGTTTTTGATGTGAAAGTGGCTTTATGCAAAAAAATATTGTGGATTCTTATTTTTTTTCCGATTCGATAATTTCGGTGTATGAAGCTTTATACCGGCGACCAGCTTGAGAACGATATAATCCGAAGCGACTTTCTAAATCGTCTGTTTGAAACTTCCCCACCAAAACGAAATTAACACGAAGCTGTGAAAAGCAATACGAGGCAATATCTACTAAAGTAGATGTGGTGAAAACCGCTGCTTTATAAGTGTAGGAGGACATAATAGCGAAATAATGTTTGTTACCAGTAGTTACGCTATGGGAGTTCTGCACAACATTTTTCATACAAAAAGTGTCCGGAAAATTCAAACTGTTTTAGTCTACGTCCCAGGGCCTGCCTGGGGGAATTCCTTCCTACCGTCTGGCTGACCAGCGGATGACGTCATCTGGTTGGCTGATCCCCGTAAGCTGTTCAAGCTCTTGTCTTAGCTGATTTTTTAATAAAATAATGTTGGATTTTGTGCTGGAATCCAACCTCTCTTGGTTTTGTAAAATCCGATGCGCTCTACCATGAGACCATGGAGGTGTTGTGTAAATATTCTTTAAAGTTGCTATATATGGGTAGAGTACTGGCCCAGAGTTATCTAGAACTCTCACCCGCAGATGGCACCACTATCGCTAGGTGGTTTTGTTTTGAGTACATACTAAATATGTGTTTGTGTCTTGACTGGCTTATGTCTTGGATACACCATTGAGCTTTGACTGGCTTTTGGCTTGGATGTGTCATTTGGTCTGGACTGTGCTCTAGCGGCATTAGCCGGTACTACCAGCATACTCCGGTACGACGATTTTCTTGGATAGTTATGTGGTTCGCCTAAATGTAGGCTTTTGGTTTTGAACTAATATTAGTAATAATTAAAATTAATAGTAGGACATTTTTGTTCATGTCAATGGATTCTAGATGGTGGGGTGGTGGTATTAGGGGGATGAAATTTTCATCAGAAATCCTCTACGGGCTCTGGTTTTCGAGATATTACCGATATTACATTTTCAGATATAGTTAATATTATTAATTATTCAAGCTACCTAGGATAGTTTTGTTCATGGCAATAGATTCTAGAAGGTGTTAGAGGGCGGGGGTTAGAGCGGGGATAAAATTTTTGTTAGAAATCCTCTACGGGCTATGGTTTTCGAGATATTAGCGTTTTTACCTTTTTGGATATAGTTAATATTAGAAATTATTGAAGTTTTTTTTGCTCATGGGGTGCTGCGCCTAAATGTAGGCTCTTTATTATGATTTTTCTTGAGCTCCTAAATGTAGGCTTTTGCTTTTGAACTAGTATTAGTAATAAATAAAGTTAATAGTAGGAAATTTTTGTTCATGCCAATGGATTCTAGATGGTTGCGGTGGGGTTATTAGGGGGGATAACATTTTCAACAGAAATCCTCTACGGGCTATGGTCTTCGAGATATTAGCGATTTTACCTTTTCATATATCGGTAATATTATTAATAATTAAACTTACCCTGGGAGTTGTAGATATCAGCATGATGTCGCCTTGGATGTGCTGTTTTCTTACTTGAATATTTGTTAGCGACGAATTTGTAGATATCAGAAGTTCTGGATCACTTTCTATGGGGATGTTGGGTATCAAATATTAAATGTTTAGCAAAATTAGGCATGCTTCCCCTGTTTATGATGTAATTTGATATCACCACTGTAAACAAATTCGCATTTAAGCTGAATGGTTCATACACACCCGTGTAAACTTCCTGTTTACAAATTCGAATTTTAGCTGAATGAGTCATGCACACTTGTGTAAACAAATTTAAGCAATATCAGCACATTTATTCTTTTCATGTAATTTGATACCACACTTCCTGTAGGCACCCAAAAATTTTATTGTTCCAAGAATTTTACCGATCGAAAAGTTTCATTGGAATTCGCATAAAGTAAACAAATTTTCACATTTCCTTTTTATCTTGAAATGAATTCATGTAAACAATCTCATTTGATATTTGCAATTTCAACCAGCAGAATAAAGTAATCAACTTAATTTGAATGATTTATGTTTTTTTTGTTTATTGTGTAATTCCATATCATCTCAGCCTGTAAGCAAATTCGTTCGAATTCAGCCTGTGCAATGATTATTCTAGCAGCAGGATCATTCATTTTTACAAACCGTTCCTATAAAAGCCCAAGCAAACTCTTGGGGAGCATCAGTCAGTTTTAGTGAGTCTCCGTGATAGTACATAAAAAATAAAAATGTCTTCGGTATTAGTAAATAAAAGTTTTTCAATAATTAAAAACTTGCGGAAGGATGTGTTGAAGTGTTTAACAAATTTAGAGAATAAAAACTATATTGTTAAAAAGTGCAACAGAAACATACATAAATTTCAAGTTGCATTTCGGGAATGTAATAAGAGTGCTAGGAAACGACATTTCGAGCGCTGTCTCGAGCAAATTAAAGCACTGAGAGCGCTATTGAGAACACCCCGTCGAGGTGGAGGAATTACTCGCGTAAGAAGAAGTGATTTTGTAAAGTGGGAGGAAATAAAGACAGCGTTCGCAGACAGAATTCGGCAAGGTATTATTGCAAATTTAAAACATATCGATCCGAAGCTATTTATGCAAGACGCTGCCAAATTATTTACGCACCGTATTAAGAACACTCTAAAACACAAAAGACATTAAATATTTCCAAGCAAGAACTGCTCCAATTAGTGCAGATGATAATTTGGAGGACTGTTTTAAATCAAACATTTTGGATCCTATAAACACTCAGCTGGAAGAATTCCAGGAAAAAGACAGTGGCTGGGCACTACATTCCATAATACATTTAGCGCTAAACATCAACAAGTTTGAACAGCTCCGAGGATATTCGTATATACCCCTACCAAAGGAGATTGCTTCAAAGAAAGCTTGCATTAATGTGAAAAATAATGATGAAACATGCTTCGCTTTATCCTGCAAATGTTCACACCGATAGGATCTCATTGTATATGCATTACTCTACAGTACTAAATTTAAATGGGATAACATTTCCCATGACACTTAAGCAAATTACGCAATTTGAGAACCAGAACGATTTATCAATAAACGTGTTCATCCTAGAGAAAGAGCGTTCCTTCACCACAGTTCCAGATGGAGCGGCATGTAAATCTCTTAATGCTACAAGATGACTATGATCAGGATGATGATGACGATGATGATGATGCGGGCAGATATCATTTCTGCTGGATCAAAGATCTTTCACGCCTTGTATCGAAACAAACTTCGAAGCGTAATGGTAGACGGTATATATGCGACAGATGTTTGCTCTACTTTTACTCTAAAGAAAAATTGGCATCATACACTCCTCAATGCGAGAAAAAAAACGACTGCAGGATTATGTTTCCCTCAGAGGAAAAGAAATGGTTGGAATATAAGAATTATAACCATAAGAATCCAGTCCCGTTTTGTGTGTATGCTGATCTTGAGTCAATATTGAACCCGATTCAGGGAAATGATAGAAATACACAGCGAATCCAAGAACATGAAGTTCACAGCATAGGATTCTATTTCCACTGAAAACATGATGCTAAGGTCTCATATTACAGAGCATATCGAGGCAAGGACTGTCAAAAATCGTTTGCAATAGAACTGCAAAAGATTGCATCCGTAGCTGTACAGGAAAAACTGAACATCAGACCAATGCGGCCCCTGGCTAAAGAGGAACGGCGTTCGAATATGGAAAGTACTTGCTGCATATATGTGAAAAAAAGTTTGCAGCCGATGAGGAAGGAGTCCGGGACCATTGCCACTTAACAGGTAAATACTGAGAATCATAATTTCATTAATTTTTTTTCATAATTTCTTTTAACAGGAAAATACTGAGGACCAGCCCACAATGTACAATGTAATTTGATGTATCAAGATTGTTCCATAGTTCCAGTCATTTTTCACAATTTATCTGGATATTATGCCCACTTCATTATTAAGGATATAGCTACAGCCATTCCTGGGAAAGTGGATCTCCTACCAATAAATAAAGAAAGATACATTTCGTTCACCAAGCTCGTTGAAGGCAGTCATATCAAATTCAGATTCATCGATTCCTTCCGTTTTATGGCAGAATCCTTAGATAAGCTATCATCATTGCTGCCAATGGATAAATTAAATATTACAAGAGCTGTATGGCAAGAATTGGATGATGATGACTTTAAACTAATTACGCGCAAAGGTGTCTTCCCATACGACTTCGTTGACGATTGGACAAAATTGGATTTCCAACACTTACCTGCGCAGGAGCAATTCTATAATAAAATGACTGGCAGTGATATATCTGATATCTGCTGACGACTAAAATCATGATCTGGCAGACATTTGAAATACAGACACTTGGTGAATATTCAGATCTATACCTTAAGACCGATGTTCTCCTATTGGCTGATGTGTTTGAGAAATTTCGAGAAGTGTGCATGAAGACTTACAATTTAGATCCGGCACATTATTACACCATGCCAGGTCTACCATGGGATGCTATCCTAAAATACACCAAAGTGAAACTAGAGCTGATAACTGACGTAGATATACTGCTATTCATAGAGAGAGGCATTCGAGTTGGTATAAGTCAATGCTCGAACAGATATAGTAAAGCAAATAATAAATATATGGATGATTTTAAGCCTGAGGAGAAAGAGAAATACCTGATGTATTATGATGTGCATTACCTTTATGGATGGGCCATGTCACAGCATTTACCAACCGGAGGATTCAAATGGGTTGATGTTCCCAATATTGACGTTTTCAAAATTCCTGATGATTCTCCAATTGGATACATATTCGAAGTCGACTTAGATTATCCTCAACATCTACATGATAAGCATAAGGACTTACCGTTGTGCTCTGAGCATGCAGCACCACCTGGAGCAAAATTCGAGAAGCTTTTGGCAACATTACATCCTAAAACTAAATATGTTATACACTACCAAAATTTGAAGCAATGCTTATCACATGGCCTCATCCTAAAAAAAGTGCACCGGGTTCAACCAATCAGCTTGGCTTAAACCATATATTGACTTAAATACCACCAAACGGAAGCAGGCTACCAGCGATCATGAGAAGGACAGCTATAAGAAGATGAATAATGCAGCTTTTGGTAAGACCATGGAAAATGTTCGCAAGTATAGCGATATAAATCTTTGCGTAAAGTGGGAAGGTCGCTATGGTGCAAAAGCTCAGATTGCAGCACCCAACTTCCACAGTGCAACGATATTTGATGAGAATTTAGTTGCAGTGGAATTATTAAGGCGACTGAAAATCTTATTCAATAAGCCTCTCTATATTGGAATGGCAGTTTGGGAATTTCAAAGATATGCCTCTATGAATTCCACTACAGTTTTATGCAGCGTGAATTTGGAGATAAATGTAAAGTCATGTATACATACACAGATTCTCTAATATTTGAACTTGAATAGAAAAATACATATGAGTTTATGGCTGAAAATATAAACAAATTTGATACAAGTGATTACCCAAAAGATAATCAATTCAATTTACCGCTCATGAATAAAAAGATTCCTGGTCTAAGGAAGGATGAGCTGAATGGGAAAATCATGAGCGAATTTGTAGGCTTGCGCTCGAGAATGTACAGTCTGCGTATAAACGGTGGTAAAACTGTAAAGAAAGCAAAAGGAGTAAAGACTAATGTAGTCCAGAGACATATCTATTTCGAAGACTACGTCGAATGTTTGAATTATAAGCGAGTATTAACTGCTAATCAGAGCTCCATACGATCGCATAACCATAATGTCTACACGATCAGCCAAAAGAAGATTGCATTGAGACCATATGATAACAAGCGGTATATTATGAGTGAGACAACGGATACTCTACCATGTAATGAAATACAATGAAATACTATTTAATGAAATAGTTTGTTTTAATTGTATTATAGGCTAAGATATACATTATTGTAAAATAATGACAGTATTATTACAGTTATAGGGAAACCGATTTAAGGAAACCCAACCATTGAATGATACGCTAAGAATTAAATGTTAACATTGTTTTAATTTATAATAAATCAATAATGATATTTTATATATGATATTCTTTTTTATTAAATTTTCCTATTAAGTCCAGAACTCCCGAGCTCCTAATCGGGCGGTTGAGCGTTTTATCCAGAATGGTAGGATGGCTTGACAAAAAAACATTTACACGTGTGCTCAACCTTGATCCCTGACATCACCTTTGAAACCGGAAGGGCGTCAGGTCCTTGACCTTCATCCGGAAGTGTTTCTTGTAGGCTACAACCTTGATTCCCTATAATCAAGCTTGTCACAGGGGATTCCATATTGCTTTTCAAAATAGGTCTGATAACCGCTTAACAGCTTTTCGAACAGGTCAGATAACAGCTTAACAGCTTTTTCAACAGGTCAGATAACAGCTTAACACCTTTTGGCACAGCTCTTAAAATAGCTTAATAGCTTTTCAATGAGCTCTGATAACAGCTTAACAGCTTTTCAAACAGGTCTGATAACAGCTTAACAGCTTTTAAACAGGTCTGATAACAGCTTAACAGCTTTTCAAACAGGTCAGATAACAGCTTAACAGCTTTTAAATAGGTTTGATAACAGCTTAACAGCTTTTCAAACAGCTCTTATAACAGCTTAACAGCTACTAAAACAGCTCTGATGACAGCCTAACAGCTTTTAAAACAGGTCTGATAACAGCTCAACAGCTTTTTGAACAGGTCAGATAACAGCTTAATAGCTTTTGGAACAGCTCTTAAAACAGCTTAACAGCTTTTCAAATAGCTCTGATAACAGCTTAACAGCTTTTCAAACAGGTCTGATAACAGCTTAACAGCTTTTAAACAGGTCTGATAACAGCTTAACAGCTTTTCAAACAGGTCAGATAACAGCTTACCAGCTTTTAAATAGGTCTGATAACAGCTTAACAGCTTTTCAAACAGCTCTTGTAACAGCTTAACAGCTACTAAAACAGCTCTGATAACATCCTAACAGCTTTTCAAACAGGTCCGATAACAGCTCAACAGCTTTTCAAACAGGTCTGATAACAGCTCAACAGCTTTTAAATGGGTCTCATAACAGCTAAATAGTTTACAAACTGGCCTGGTCGACAGACGGAATCCCCTGTGACATGCTTGATTATAGGGAATCAAGGTTGTAGCCTCCAAGACACACTTTCGGATGAAGATCAAAGACCTGACGCCGTTCCGGTTTCAAAGGTGATGTCAGGGGTCAAGGTCGAGCACACGTGTAAATGTTTTTTTGTCAAGCCATCCTAGCATTCTGGATAAAAGGCTCAACCGCCCGATTAGGAGCTCGGGAGTTCTGGACTTAATAGGAAAATTTAATAAAAAGTATATCATATATAAAATATCATTATTGATTTATTATAAATTAAAAAAATATTAACATTTAATGCTTAGCGTATCATTCAATGGTTGGGTTTCCTTAAATCGGTGTCCCTATAACTGTAATTATACTTTCATTATATTACAATAATGTATATCTTAGACTATAATACAATTAAAACTAACTATTTCATTAAATGGTATCTCACATATAATATAATTTTTATTTACAATACATATCTTAGACTAGCCTTAGATGATATGTTTTCTGCGTCTGCTCCTTGCTGTTCTGATTGAATAGAGTAATGTCCCCATGGTAGAGTATCCGTTGTCTCACTCATAATATACCGCTTGTTATCATATGGTCTCAATGCAATCTTCTTTTGGCTGATCGTGTAGACATTATGGTTATGCGATCGTATGGTGTTCTGATTAGCAGTTAATACTTGCTTAATATTCAAATAATGGAAGCAGTCTTCGAAATTGATATGTCTCTGGACTATATTAGTCTTTACTCCTTTTGCTTTCTTTACAGTTTTACCACCGTTTATACGCAGACTGTACATTTTCGAGCGCAAGCCTACAAAGCTCATGATTTTCCCATTCAGCTCATCCTTCATTAGACCAGGAGTCTTTTTATTCATGAGCGGTAATTTGAATTGATTATCTTTTGGGTAATCACTTGTATCAAATTTGTTTATATTTTTAGCCATAAACTCATATGCATTTTTCTCTTCAAGTTCATGTATTAGAGAATCTGTGTCTGTATACATGACTTTACATTTATCTCCAAATTCACGCTGCATATAACTGTAGTGGAAATCTTAAGGGCATATCTTTGAAATTTCCAAACTGCCATTCCAATATAGAGAGGTTTATTGAATAAAATTTTCAGTCGCCTTAATTCCACAGCAACTAAATTCTCATCAAATATCGTTGCACTGTGGAAGTTGGGTGCTGCAGTCCGAGCTTTTGCACCATAGCGACCTTCCCACTTTACGCAAAGATTTATATCGCTATACTTGCGAACATTTTCCATGGTCTTCCCAAAAGCTGCATTATTCATCTTCTTATAGCTGTCCTTCTCATGATCGCTGGTAGCCTGCTTCCGTTTGGTGGTTTTAAGTCAATATATGGTGTTCAGAACTGAACATCTTTTTAATTTAATAGCAAAATCATTTCGTTATACAAAAAAATATATATTTTTTGTAACAAAATAATTTCATCAGATAAAAAAATACCTACGCATACAAGTCACCTCGGCACATATTTTCCAGCAGGCAGGCAGCAAATGCAAGTTTTGCATTTTTTATAAGTTATTAACCTCGGGTCAATAACAATGTATAAAATTGCCGCGTTAACATTAATTTAGTATCTAGCATGAATAAATTTCCAATAATTGTAAATAAATCTTATATTAGCAATAATTTAGTATTTAAGTCATGCGAGTACACGAATAAAGTTACAGTTTTTTTAGCCTTCATACGCTGAGTGTTTTCTTTCTTTAGACCCAAATAAGTTTGAGTTTATTACAGTCCACTACATATGGTTTAAGCCAAGCAGATAGGTTGAATTGAAGAACCCGGTGCACTTTTTTTAGGATGAGGCCATGTGATAAGCATTGCTTCAAATTTCGGTAGTGTATAACATATTTAGTTTTAGGATGTAATGTTGCCAAAAGCTTTTCTAATTTTGCTCCAGGTGGTGCTGCATGCTCAGAGCACAACGGTAAGTCCTTATGCTTATCATGTAGATGTTGAGGATAATCCAAGTCGACTTCGAATATGTATCCAATTGGAGAATCATCAGGAATTTTCAAAACGTCAATTTTGGGAACATCAACCCATTTGAATCCTCCGATTGGTAAATGCTGTTTCATGGCCCATCCATAAAGGTTATTCACATCATAATACATCAGGTATTTCTCTTTCTCCTCAGGCTTAAAATCATCCATATATTTATTATTTGCTTTACTATATCTGTTCGAGCATTGACTTATACCAACTCGAATGCCTCTCTCTATGAATAGCAGTATATCTACGTCAGTTATCAGCTCTAGTTTTACTTTGGTGTATTTTAGCTTAGCATCTCATGTTAGACTTGGAATGGTGTAATAATGTGCCGGATCTAAATTTTAAGTCTTCATGCACACTTCTCGAAAGTTCTCAAACACATCAGCCAATAGGAGAACACCGGTCTTAAGGTATAGATCTGAATATTTACCAAGTGTCTGTATTTCAAATGTCTGCCAGACCTTTTTGGCATGATTGTAGTCCTCAGCAGATATATCACTGTCAGTCATTTTATTATAGAATTGCTCCTGCGCAGGTAAGTGTTGGAAATCCAATTTTGTCCAATCGTCAACGAAGTCGTATGGGAAGACACCTATGCGCGTAAGTAGTTTAAAGTCATCATCATCCAATTCTTGCCATACAGCTCTTGTAATATTTAATTTATCCATTGGCAGCAATGATGATAGCTTATCTAAGGATTCTGCCATAAAACGAAATATATCTTTCTTTCCCAGGAATGGCTGTAGCTATATCCTTAATAATGAAGTGGACATCATATCCAGATCAATTGTGAAAAATGACTGGAACTATGGAACAATCTTGATACATCAAATTACATTGTGCATTGTGGGCTAGTCCCCGGTATTTTCCTTTTAAAAGAAATTATGAAAAACATGAATGAAATTATGATTCTCAGTATTTACCTGTTAAGTGGCAATGGTCCCGGACTCGTTCCTCATCGGCTACAAACGTTTTTTCGCATATATGGCAGCAAGTACTTTCCATATTCGAACGCCGTTCCTCTTTAGCCAGGGGCTGCATTGGTGTGATGTTCAGTTTTTCCTGTACAGCTATGGATGCAGTCTTTTGCAATTCTAATGCAAACCATGTTTGACAGTCCTTGCCTCGATATGCTCTTTAGCATCATGTTTGCAGTGGAAATAAAGTCTTATTCTGTGAACTTTATGTTCTTGGATTCGCTGTGTATTTCGATCGTTTCCCTGAATCGGCTTCAATATTGACTCAAGATCAGCATACACACAAAACGGGACTGGATTCTTATGGTTATAATTCTTTTATTCCAACCATTTCTTTTCCTCTGAGGGAGCATAATCTTGCAGTCGTTTTGTTTCTCGCATTGAGGAGTGTGTGATGCCAATTTTTCAGCAGAAATGATATCTGCCCGCATTATCATCATCGTCATCATCATCCATATGATCATCATCCTGATCATTGTCATCTTGTAGCAGTAAGAGATTTACATGCCGCTCCATCCTGTGTTTCGTAACTCTAACTGGAACTGTGGTAAAGGAACGCTCTTTCTCTAGGATGAACACGTTTATTGATAAATCGTTCTGGTCCTCAAATTGCGTAATTTGCTTAAGTGTCATGGGAAATGTTATCCCATTTAAATTTAGTACTGCAGAGTAATGCGGATACGATGAGGTCCTATCGGTGTGAACAGTTGCAGGATAAAGCGCTGATGTTACTACCCACGCGAAGCATGCTTCATCATTATTTTTCACATTAATGCAAGCTTTCTTTGAAGCAATCTCCTTTGGTAGGGGTATATACGAAGATCCTCGGAGCTGTTCAAACTTGTTGATGTGTATCGCTAAGTGTATTATAGAGAGCAGTGCCCAGCCACTGTCTTTTTCCTGGAATTCTTCCAGCTGGATGTTTATTGGATCCAAAATGTTTGATTTAAAACACTCCTCCAAATTATCATCTGCACTAATTGGAGCAGTGCTTGCTTGGAAATATTTAATGTCTTTTATGTTTTCATTGTCAGCACTTTGTTTAATAAATTCACCGCAAAACGTTGTAGAAACTTTAATATTAAAATAATGTTTTAGAGTGTTGTTAATACGGCGCGTAAATAATTTGGCAGCGTCTTGCATAAATAGCTTCGGATCGATATTTTTTAAATTTGCAATAACACCTTGCCGAATTCTGTCTGCGAACGCTGTCTTTATTTCCTCCCACTTTACAAAATCACTTCTTCTTACGCGAGTAATTCCTTCACCTCGACGGGGGGTTCTCAATAGCCCTCTCAATGCTTTAATTTGCTCGAGGCAGCTCTCGAGATGTCGTTTCCTAGCACTCTTATTACATTCCCGAAATGCAACTTGAAATTTATGTATGTTTCTGTTGCACTTTCTAACAATATAGTCTTTATTCTCTGAATTTGATAAATACTTCGACACATCCTTCCGCAAGTTTTTAATTATTGAAAAACTTTTATTTACTAACACCGCAGACATTTTTATTTGTTATGTACTATCACGGAGACTCACTAAAACTGACTGATGCTCCCCAAGAGTTTGCTTGGGCTTTTATAGGAACGGTTTGTAAACATGAATGATCCTGCTGCTAGAATAATCATTGCACAGGATGAATTCGAACGAATTTACTTACAGGCTGAGATGATATCGAATTCACGATAAACAAAAAAAAAACATAAATGATTCAAATTAAGTTGATTACTTTATTCTGCTGGTTGAAATTGCAAATATCAAATGAGGTTGTTTACATGAATTCATTTCAAGATAAAAAGAAAATGTGAAAACTGGTTTACTTTATGCGAATTCCAATGAAACTTTTCGATCGGTAAAATTCTTGGAACAATACAATTTTTGGGTGCCTACAGGAAGTGTGGTATCAAATTACATGAAAAGAATAAATGTGCTGATATTGCTTAAATTTGTTTACACAAGTGTGCATGACTCATTCAGTTAAATTGCGAATTTGTAAACAGGAAGTTTACGCGGGTGTGTATGAACCATTCAGCTTAAATGCGAATTTGTTTACAGCGATGATGTCAAACTACATCATAAACAGGGGAAGCATGCCTAATGTTTGGTAAACTTTTAATATTTGATATCCAGCATCCCCATAGAAAGTGATCCAGAACTTCTGATATCTACAAATTCGTCGCTAACAAATATTCAAGTAAGAAAACAGCACATCCAAGGCGACATCATGCTGATATCTACAACTCCCAGGGTAAATTGAATTATTAATAATATTACCGATATATGAAAAGGTAAAATCGCTAATATCTCGAAGACCATAGCCCGTAGAGGATTTCTGTTGAAAATGTTATCCCCCCTAATAACCCCACCGCAACCATTTAGAATCCATTGGCATGAACAAAAATGTCCTACTATTAACTTTATTTATTACTAATATTAGTTCAAAACCAAAAGCCTACATTTAGGAGCTCAAGAAAAATCATAATCAAGAACCTACATTTAGGCGCAGCACCCCCATGAGCAAAAAAAACTTGAATTATTTCTAATATTAACTATATCCAAAAAGGTAAAAACGCTAATATCTTGAAAACCATAGCCCGTAGAGGATTTCTAAAAACATTTTATCCCCCCTTTAACCGGCGCCCCTCTGACACCTTCTAGAATCTATTGCCATGAACAAAACTATCCTAGGTAACTTGAATTAATAATAGTATTAACTATATCTGAAAAGGTAAAATCGCTAATATCTCGAAAACCAGAGCCCATAGAGGATTTCTGATGTAAATTTCATCCCCCCTAATACCGAATTTTACAAAACCAAGAGTTCTTGGTTCGATTCCAGCAAAAAATCCATCATTATTTTATTAAAAAATCAGCTAAGACAAGAGCTTGAACAGCTTACTGTAGCGTATACCCCCTTACGCTACTTTTGTTTGGCTTCTCTACGTTTGTAGAGAAACCCCCATGATTTCCAAGAGTTTCCTGGAAAAAAATAATATTTTGTTATTTCCGAGAAGTAGCCATATGCTACTTCTCCATATGAGAAAATTTCTGAAAAAGTTAAACTTTATATATTGGCGGAATTTTCAGTTGAATTATCCCTGTTGTATTGGGTACATTCGTTAGTTGAACTACTCTTGGCACTACTATAGACGCGTCCTTTTATTAAAATATTCAGTATAATTCTCGGGTGAATTGTCTGTTGGTATTAACACCAGAGCATTACCTCGCGGGTATTTTTTTTTCTCTCGTGGTTTTATTTGTCGGGAGATTCAGACCAAGATGGACTTCTCCTTCTTATCACCGGATGATTTTGAGGTCGAATTCGCGGTACGCAACCTTAGATCTGCTGACGCTAACACTCGCCGTAAGCTCACAGAGGTGTACGAGGCCGAGAAGTTGGAATCCGGCAGGGTACCCTTTAAGTCTCACGCTCATAAAAATCCAGCGCGCGAATTAGACTATATTATCAGTCGAGTCGACGCTCTGAATCGTGACCTGAGTTCGGACCCCATCCGAACTGTCGAACATCGTACGCGTTATACCAGTCAGGTGCACAGCGGCTGCGTAACACGTCTCCCTCTGTCCAGGCTGAGGGGCAAGCTTATGTCCAGACCTTGGAGGATATCCTGAGCCGTGTCGAGGCTTCTCAGTCAACGACAGAATCCGTGGCTGACGGCACCGGAGGCACAACGCTCACAGTTCCTCTGATTAGCACAGCTAGTCAAGGGGCCAACCCGTTGACAGGTGCTAAGCCGAAAACAGTTTTGACCACCGAAGGCGCTGCGGGGGACTTACCAGGACCTAACTTGGGGAACGTACACACTAAGCCTGCCGAGTCGTACCTGGACTTTTCAATATTCGAAGAGCAGAGGGCTCAAGCAGCTCCCACTGACATACCACACACGTTTGCTGACCCAATGTCGGCAAGGTCACGTATTCCGTCGAACAACGATCGGTTGGAAAGTTTGAATAGAGGTCCAGTCACGGGAGTACCTCCGTTGCCGAGACAAAGTAATACTGGGTCTCGTGTACCACCTTTATCGGGTTCGTTTGTTTCTCCGCTTAACATTCCAACTCATACTCGACAGCCAGCAGCGAGGGACCGTAACAGCGTATCTCAGAGTCCTGTCTTCCGCTGGAAGTTGAATTTTGATGGCACATCCGGCCTCGATGTGACAGAGTTCATATTCCGGGTAGAATCTTGTAGCGAAGAGCTTGTCAGCGGACAGATCTACCTACATTCACTTGTACCTGAATGTAGATACATACTGCATCCGACTCCTCTTTGTTACAAAATCATCGCGGGATTAGCGTGGGTGGCTGCACAGCAAATATGCCGCCAGCGATCAGCCGGCTTGGGGTGGTTCTTGCTACCCACATCCCTTGATGCTTGTTAAGCTGTGCAAAATCGTGAACATAACTGATCAGACAGACGGACGGACAGAAAAAAAAAGATCTAATGCAGGCTTCCTTCTCATGGTGGAACCTGAAAGCCTAAAAAGAAGAAAATTGATTTTATTTATATGCTGCAAAAAGAAGGAGAATAGAAGACTTCAGCAACGCCGAATAAGTGCTAATTCACCCGGAGAGTTTACAACGCTGGCAAATGCGCGATTGAGAGAGAGTAAGAGAGCTGAGAGGGGTCTCTGATGTTGTTGAGACCCCAGCTTTGGGTAATGTTGGGCCCAATCGCCCCACCTACCCTGCCTAAGCCGCCAAAGCCGTATCGAAATGCTCAGCCCCATCTGTACGTGTTTTACATCTATTGCCGTGTGTGTGTGGAAACAACCTCCCTCCTGTGCGCGACCATCCCCTTTATGGAACTACTCACTCCATCGCGCTGAATCCGTTACCAACCTGTAAACAAAGGAAGAAACCAACTTGGAGAAGGGCGGCAAAAGGTGACCAAACTAAATCACCCAAAAGAAGAAGGAATGCGTATCAAGGAACTCAAAATTTCGTCAAGTCCAAATCAAAATAATTTGCTTATTGCGGTTGTCTATGCATATTTATCGCTTATGAGGGAGGAAACCCGATCACACAAAGATTCACACGGTATATATATAAAAACTAAAGGAAACAATGTCTCCGGTTAATCTCAATCTAGATCAAAATCCTTACAACTAGCCCTAATAAGCGCTTTCCTATTATGTGACTTATCGAACCCTGTGATCGACGCCTAACCTTAGATGTACACTAAATGACTTTAACACTGTAAAATTAAGAACAAAAGAACACAAAGCAAATAATAATACTTAGAGAAAATTTGAACTAACCTTGTGGTCCGCTATGGACTTACATAACACATGATTTACTCATATTCGGGGTTTCCTCCTTTACCAAAAGGGTTGGACACTGGTTTTCCAACTATTTGCAAGCTGCTTCAGGACTATGTTGAAGTGTGAGTTCACCTCCTCGTTTCCCTGCTCCTTCGGATATGTAAGCGCGAAATGTTTTGCCGTAACTTCTGCCAGAGGGATACTTCCTCGCCGGTATAAATGCAACTTGCCGTCACGCAGGAAAAATTTTCAAAATGATCTTTGTTACGTGCAAGGAAACTTTTCCTCAAATTTTCTCTCAGGTTCGCCACTACTATGGTATATAAGACTCACCGTCGCACAGGTAAATATTTCAAATAATGCAAATTATATGTGCACAGCATTAATACTAAAATTTTCTTTCAGTTCACCAGTAGAAGGATCTTTAGGAAAATCACTTTCGCACAGGTAAATATTCCATTTTATTCAAATTATGAGTGCACAGCAATAATAAACCAAAATTTTCTTTTCAGTTCACCAATCGAAAGATATACAAGAAAATCACTGTCGCAGGTAAAAGTAGTGGTAATATGGGGGTTCTGGACCAGTGCAAAAATGTGCAAAAATGTCCATATAAAGAAAACGTTGAGGTGCAAAATGCACATTTGTCTGAAATTTGTATGGAAGAATTGTGGAGAGCACCCAAAAAATTGCTGAGGTGCAAAATGCACATTTGTCTGAAATTTGTATGGAAGAATTGTTGAGTGCACCCAAAAAATTGCTGAGGTGCAAAATGCACATTTGTCTGAAATTTGTATGGAAGAATTGTTGAGAGCACCCAGGATGTCACCCAGAGATAATTTCTAAAAATATTTTCGGCATATTAACGCTTTCTTGTTGATAAGAGTTGAACCGAATATTTTCGGTATATTGACGCTTTCTTGTTGCGAGTGGTGATAAAGAATTGCTAGTATAAGATTATGTAATGTGATTTTGCGAGTGGTGATAAAAAATTGCTAGTACAAGATTATGTAATGTGATTTTAGGGGTATATGATGGATGTTGGGGTCAATGAATGAGGCGATGAAAAAAATATCAGCTCAAAGATATTTTGTGTTCTGGGTAAATGGAATTCAATTAAGTAGAGCTAAAAACTTTTTACAATAAAACCTATTTACTTAGGATTTTGTATTCTTGAACTGTCTAAGTTGAAAATTTAGAATTTCCATTATGAATACATGAAAACCAAAGTACGGAAGCACTGGCGATGAAAAATATCACCTCAGAGATATATTGAGATTTCGGCTATAAGAATATTTTCGGCATATTGAAGCTTTCTTATTGATAAGAATTGATACCCTGTTGACGTTGTTCAGGATATTGCTGTTTATGAGACTATAAATTGAATCCTAATTGTTGAGTTATTTGTCAGTACGCTCGCAGTATTCACTTAGAGAACATCTTTTAAAATTATAACATAATGTCTTGTACAGCGGGAAGCAGTCCCCAGGAAAACTCAATAGAGGAAGACTTCCAAATCTTAGAGGAACTAAACTCACTAAACTTTAAACCTTTGCTGGCCATTAAAAACATGGAAATATGTCAGGCCTATAAAATTCTACACTGCAAAAAATTGCAAACGAAGTTCGGAGAAAGAGTTCATCTTGATTTGGAAGGTTACCAGATGTTCTTGCCAGCGAGGTTCACCAAAATCTCTGAACGAACCGTGGAAAAACTCAACACAGGAGAGTTTTACATTACCTATGGAGGATTAATTGGAATGGCGTACAATGTGACATTTTCGAAAGGTGGATCCTACTTTAATTGTACTTTAAGCTTGTGATGACTTTTTTTTTTTTTTTTTTTTTTTTAATAAAGATTGCTTTTAACATAACATAATTCTTGTATTTTATATCCGTATACAAAAAAAAAAAAAAAAAAATGTTCTGAATTTTTAATTGCATTTTAATTTGAACCCGAAAACTAAAAAATACTTCACTTCATCAACCAGCATTTAACTATCTAATTTAGCTGCCTAGCCGACTGATCCAGAAAAGTATTTATCAAAACCACCCAAAAAATTCTATTGCTATTAGACACTAAACAAAATATGCTTGATTCTTAAAAATTTAGATAAGAATAGCTCAGGCTTCTGCAGATTACAGGTCAGAAATCCTCACAATTGCATTTTGTTGAGTGTTTTGAATTGATATTATAAAATACTTTGGTTTATAATCAACAGTGCTCAGTATATCACGTACGTTCAGAAGATGTTTTGGTCAGAGACAGTGAAGGGGAGATCCAAGTACTATACATGTGAAGCCGGTTGGCTGTATTTTAGAATTGTACATATCAATCCTCAACCCAATAAGCTTCTCGAATAATATATGAAACCCGAAGATGGTACCAGAAGTCTCGTATTTCAATTGAGAAGTGGTGAGTCCATACCACCCATACTAAATTTTCCCTTCAACTTTACTCCTTGGCAGCATGTTAGATTAGAACTTTTTGGTAAGAGCTATATCAAATAGGGTGAAATAATTAATTAGCGGTACTTAAATTTCAGGAGGTGAAATTGTCTTAGTTGGTGAAGCTCAGGATGGAACAGTTAGGTATAAGGCGACAAATCATTTTCCACCGAACTGTCCTTTTGGTGATGAGAATGATTGGAAATGGAATCATCATATGAAAATAAAAATAGAAAAACTAGGAGGGGATGGTATAAATTCAAGGAAAGACTAAAGAATCACTCAGTTCTTTTGAGTAGAGTAACATACTAACATTAAAAAACAAAATAGCAAGGAGAGAAAATGAAAGGGTGCTACATCAATATTTTGATCCTACCGCTATTCTTACTATATAGTAATAGTCAACCTATACCGTTAAGTGTAAACCTTATAGATAAAAATACTAGTAATTTGAATTTTGCTCTGAGTCTACCCAATAATGACCCTGTGCAAATCGGTTTAACTTTCCGCCTGATGACTTATAGTAATGTTAGTGATCATCACGAGGAAGAAAACTCTACTTCACAAGAACGCGATGATGAACTTATTACCACTACTACATCAAGGATAATTAGAAATGATAATACAAGAAAATTTGTGTCTGTGGAAGAGGCTATTGAAGGTTTTAGGCAAGATTTGATAAAAAAAGAAATGGAAATTGCTGGAATTATTGAGAGCAAATACATTTTTTATAAACACTTCAAACTTGAATTTGATGATGAAACTACGCTTCCTATTCGTTGCACTTATGATAGTGACTATGTAGCACGCTCATTGAAGATTTCGTGTTATGAATATCATGAGTTTGAAACAGAGAGAATTCTAAGTAACGGTGAAGTGGAGATTGTGAAGAAAATTGATGATAATTATAAAAGCGATGTAGAGCTAGTCAATTTAAGGGGGATGAAGCAAACATATGAAATGGCTATTTCTTAAACAGTAAGATGAACATTGAGAAGTTTTTAAGAGAATATGATAAAATTTTGCTTGAGGATCATAAATCGAGAATTCAAGAACATCACAACATTTTAAAATTATATAAAAATATGGAGAAAGTGAAGTCTAAATTTTGTGAACACGACGTAAGCTGTCCTTAGTCAATAGATGATCCAACAGATGTAGCGGATACATGATAGTATTATGATGTCAGAAGATGTTTAAAACAAACACTTTTCGTAAAAATAATATGTATTTGAAAATCTTATTTACAATATATCTTTTGTATTAATCCAAGAATTGTGTTTTGATGAAAACCCTAGCCATTTTACATAAGATTTATCTCCTGTTTTCTTTAAGACTTTTTCTACGAGGTAAAGATCTGAATATTTTGCCTTCTGAAGCTCCATTTCATAAAAGCTGCCTTTTATTGCTTTATCTTGGTGGTCCTCTAAGAGGTATGTTACAGGATTCGTTATTTGGATTTTAGAAATTTTGAAGATTTCAGTAGTCCAGTTTGGTGTATAGCCCTTTTCAAAAACATGCTTATATTTACTTATGCGAACAAAATCGCCAACTTGGATTTTAGGTATGCGAAATTCCTTTAATTTGCTATATACTGTTGAAAGTAACTTTTTCTCCATATGCCTTGATACGTCACATGGTCTCATTTTTATTGTTCGATGCTTAGTTCTATTGTATTTTAGCACTAGCTTCTTGATGATATCGACCCATCGATAGGATCCACGCAGACTAAACTCTTTCCACATCATATTTTTCAATGTTCTATTAAAACGCTCCACTATAGAAGCTTTTAATGGACTGTATGTTGAAAAATGATTAATTTGAAATGCTTTCATTAAATTTTGGAAATAACTGTTATAGAACTCTTTTCCGTCATCGGTTTGTAAATTTTTTGGGATTCGACCTTTTTTTAATATGGATTTCATCGCTTCGGTAACGTCATTTCCAGTTTTCCTTTTTATTGGAATACTCCAAGCATATTTAGAAAATATATCAACAACCGTCAGTAAAAATTTGTACCCGGTATTTACTTTGTAATAGGCACCCATTTCGACTAAATCAGCTTGCCATTGATCATCGAAACCTTTCATGATTACACGCCTCCTTTGGAAATTCTTTCGAGCAGGTTTATGTAACTCATTAACAAGATGAATTTTATTCATTATACCGTATTTTCTTTCTCCGGCTCCTTAATTATTAATGATTCCACATTTATTAGTGACTGCAACCTACTGTTAATTTCTTTGAATTGAAAATCAATGTAACTCAGCAACTTATCATCCAATGCATTAATTGTTTCATTTGTATACAATTCACTTTCTGTTTTATATTTTTCACCCACTGTCTGTATTATATTATATACACTCTTTAATTCTCTCTCTAGATCTATATTGACTTTATCGACTTTCTCCGTTAGATTGTTGTTGACTAACTGAATTTTCGAACTATTTGAATGCATACTTTTATCAACTAAATTATCAACATATATTTTAGTTACTGCATCTTCATCGTCCTTTGGCTTTCCAACATGTCTAAGAGTTTTATTGCTTAAACTGTAATCTTCATTTGAAGTTAGTTGAAATCCTATGCCAGGCGAACCCTGAATTCCTCGGTCTCCAGCAGGACCACGCTCACCAGGTGGACCTCTCGGACCTCGTTCACCAGGACGCCCCAGTTTTCCTTGCTTAGAAAAACGACCAAACTTATCAACACTCATTATTGTATTAAAGAAAAACAGCAAAAAATTCACTAATTATACTATGATATAAGCTTCTCTCAGTTCTTCTATAATTGACATGATTTCATTGTTGTGATTATTATGCCCAGCATGTTGTGATGATATTAAAAGTCGAAGTCTGTCAACTAGCTCATTAGGGTCATCCCAATAAACATAATCAATATTACTTTTAGGTATATGCATTAAACCTTTCCCTTCATGATTTATTAGTTTGCTTACAATTTCTTTATACTTAAGCGCTTTACTACCTTTTATTTGTCCATCCTCAAGATATCCACGTTTATAGGCATTAGTATCTTTCAGAATTGCTTGATAGTTATTTAAGTCTACATTATCATATAAACTTTTGATGGGTTCTTTCACAAAGAGTAGTTCACATAAGCCTAACGTTAATTTATACGATTTCCCTTTAATAATGAAATCACCTTCTTGGATTAATATCTTTGAATTGCCAATTTTCCATTCATCATTATACAAATAAATTCCATAAGTATAGTCAATTTTTGCACTTTTTTCCATATATAACTTAAAATACCGATCAACTAATCCGCTTGATAGATTATGTATAGAATCTGCTTTCTCTATCAGAGTTCTTGAATGAGTAGGTGTTGCAAACTCATCTTCAGACATAAATGAGTCTGTATGTTTTGTTGGTGTGCTTGTCGGGTAAATTTTAGGAAATTTAATTTGAGGAGTTAATTTCATGTCATCGTAATAATCATCTTAGTATTCAACTTTAATTTCATCCTTTGGATCATGCTTTACTTTAGTCATGAACTCTTGGAGGGGCTTTGTTATAGGTTTAAACGTTTCCTCAAGATGAGCTTCAGTCTCCACTCGCTCAGTTCTCAAGGCTCGGAATTTCTTTTTTATAGCATTTCTAATTTTTATAATATCTGTGGTCAATTCCTTCCTATTGACATGAGACTTTGCATTTTTCCCCATCTTACTTTCAACTGAACTGCTTTGAAGTGGTCTACGAACTGATTTTTGAACTAGTCTATGAACTGCTTTGAACAGCTTTGAACTGGTCTGTTACCTGCTTTAACTGATATATGAACTGATCTAGAAGATATTTAAAGAGCGATATATGTGTCAAATCCTTTACGAAAGCGCCCCCTGTCTAGGGTGCTATCCTTATCTATAACTACAAATCCGTATTTATCTTTCCAACATTCACCACAAATAATGCGAAAATTATCAAATGTCATGTCAGTGCTTACATGATCATTGTAAACATGTCTAAGATTCATTTCATCTTGTTTAAATAAAATAAGCAGATTCGCATTATCTCGTATTAAATGCTTTGGGATATGAGTATAAGTCTGACATAGATAAAAGCAATCGATTTTATTGTGTCGACCCATACAAAAATACGAGCGTATATTGTTCTGTTTTCCACATGCTACATCATCAAATATAAAAACTGAATTAGGTTTGGCTTCTTCTGGCGAAATAACGTTGCAATTATCTGAAAATGTATGGTAGACTAGCCCAGTTATAGGACGTAATACTCGTTGTAGGTACTGATATTTCGGTTGGTATAATGATTTTGAATAAATGTAAATATTTTCAAATTTTAGACCATTCGGATGTTCAATCAGAGCAATCATGAGATTTGTTTTACCACAGTTAGAAGGTCCAACAACTATGGCTCTTATATTATCTGATAAAAGCGGACTATGCCTTTTCTTCAAGTTTTCAGATTTTATGTCTAGGTTTTTGATTGACAGTGACTCCTTCTGCTTGATGAACTTCATCATGAGAACTAACCTATTCATTAAGGAAACTCTTTCTTTTATATCAGTCTTAATCAGAATATGCTGCTGTAAGGATGTCTGTTAAGAGAATTTTTCCGTTTGAATGATAGAACATAAAAAATCTCGGATTTTTTACCGACAACGCAAAAGTCGAAAAGGAAGTGGTCTGCTAAACACTGCTATTAGCAATTTACCTTTTGAACTTCATCTACATGGATATCAGTATTGCGGTCCTGGTACCAAATTGCAGGAAAGAATAGCTAGAGGTGACCCTGGAATCAATTCTCTTGACGCAGCCTGTAAAGAGCACGACATCGCATATTCCAAATTCAAAAATTTTGATGATCGTCATATAGCTGATTGAATATTAACCGAAAAAGCTTGGCAGCGTGTAAAATCTAGAGACGCAGCGCTTGGAGAACGAGTTAATGCCTGGCTTGTGACAAACGCGATGAAAACAAAAGTGAAATTCGGAATGGGGCTAAAGAGAAGTAAAGCTAGTCCTAAGAAGAAGAAAGCAAGGTTAGCATTTCAAACAGGAGTTCGTGAAGCACAAAATATTTTAAAAGCGAAAAAACCAGATTCACTGAATGAAGCCATAACTCTTGCGCTTGCACTACTAAAGATGTATTTAAGAGAAAAAAGAAGTATGTAAGAACACCCCGAGTAATTCCTATACCAAAAGTTGGAGGAATTTTACCTCTCATCCCTATTTTTGCTGGACTCTCAGCAAATGGCGCTTTAGTAGGTGGTGCATCTGGTATTGCAAAGGTAGCTAATGATGCCGCAAGTGCTAAGCAACAGCTTAAAGAATCCAATCGACATAATGAAACGATCGAAGCTATTGCTTTGGGAAAGAAGGGGAGCGGTCTATTTTTAAAGCCTTATAGAAAAGGACTTGGACTTTTTTTAAATCAACCCTCAAAAAACTACTGAAAACGCTACCCAAACGACCATTAAATGAACTCGATTTACACAAATCTACAAATCATATTCCAAATTTCAGAGGAGCCTTTATGCGAGATAATCTTCCTAAGAAAACAAAAAAGTGTGAATGTGGAATTATTAATTTAGACTCTACTACAGGTTCTGGCAGTCATTGGGTAGCGTATTATAAAGATGGCTCAGAAATTGAGTACTTTGATAGTTTTGGAAATTTGCAGCCACCAAAAGAAGTCCTACAGTATTTAGGGAAAAATATTGTATACAATCATGAAGCTTATCAAAATTATGAAACAGTTAATTGTGGGCATTTGTGTTTGGAATTTTTATACAGTCGTTGCAAACTTGTTAAATAAAATAAAGTTTAGTAAGAAGATTTCTGAATTGTTAATAAGAAGTATAAAATAAATTGTTGCATTTAATAAAATGTCATTTCACTTAGAACTAACATGTCATTAACACTAACCTTAACTGGAAACTCGTCTGTGCTCACAGCGGAATATTTTCCACCACTAGATTTGACTGCAGACTATATATGTGGACACATTGATTTCCAAACATATAATTCAATACCTAACGTTGATAGTAAAAATAACTTATTTCATGTAGGAAATGAAAAAATTAAAATACCAGAGGGATCATATGAAATTGATGATATTGCACAACTCATAAAAAATGAGTTAGACAAAACCAAATCTAAACCAAAAGTAACTATTAAAGCTAATAATAATACTTTGAAAAGTGAAGTCGTAAGTACTGAAAAAGTGTTTTTCAACAAATTAAATTCTCTTGGGTCATTATTAGGATTTAGTAAACGAGAATTGAGTTCTAATATTGTGCATGAATCTGACTTACCGATTAATATAATTAAAGTTAATGTGATACGTGTCGATTGTAATTTAATAGCTGGCTCATTCAAAAATAACACACAAGTGCACACTTTACATGAGTTTTCTCCTAAAGTGGGGCCAGGATATAAAATAGTTGAAGTTCCGAGAAATGTTATTTATTTACCTGTGACCGTTAAGAAAATAAATTCACTTACGCTGAAACTAGTCGATCAGGACGGTGACCTTATAAATTTTAGAGGAGAAACGATTACTATTAGATTACATTTGAAGCTTCAATATGCTAATATATAACAGAATTCATGAGAATAAAAGCGAGTATAAAAGTATTAGATCAACTAGTCAACCAACGCCTGCGCTACAGTCAAGGACAAAGTTAACAGCAGCTAATCAACAGTTTTTAAGATCTCTTGGTTTTAAGTTAACAAAATGAGCGAAATACTTGATATTACTCGAGGTGTAAGCTATGATAATAGTATTACAAAATTATGAGTATCATAGCTATTCTCCTTTCTTAACATCGTTTAAAAATAGTGACGAATTTCGAATTTCTGTGCAACATCAAGACTTATACATATTACCCCACGAAAGTTTTATTTATATAGAAGGAGCGCTAACGAAAACAGATGGGACTGCATCAACAACAGCTAATTTAGCAAACAATGCAACATCTTTCCTTTTTGAAGAAATTCGTTATGAATTAAATGGTGTAGAAATTGATCGTACCAGAAATTTAAGATTTGCTTCAACTTTAAAAAATTACATATCTCTTACTCGTAATGAAAGCGATACGCTACAAAATGCGTGCTGGTCGCCAAATAACCCAATAATATCAGGAAAAGTCTTTTTCAATTTTTGTATTCCTTTAAAAATGTATCTTGGTTTTGCTGAAGACTATACAAAAATTGTTGTAAATGCGAAGCACGAGCTAATTCTGATTCGAAGCAGAAGTGATGAAAATGCTTTCATTTCTCCAACTGATGTCAAAATAGACATTTTTAAATTACAATGGTGCATTCCTCATGTGAGTGTTGCTGATGAGGAGAAACTGGCGTTGTTAAAAATCATTAATAACGGGCGTCCAATTCAAATGAGTTTTCGAAGTTGCGATATGTATGAATATCCTGTATTACCTGAAGCTGTTGATCATACATGGACAATTAAAACATCAACGCAATTAGAAAAACCCCGATATGTTATTTTAGCGCTTCAAACGGCTTGAAAGAATGAAAAGTCTAAAGATGCAAGCAAGTTTGACCATTGCGAGCTTTCAGACATCAAAGTTCATTTGAACTCGGAATCATTTCCTTATGATGATTTAAATATTAAATTTGATCGCAACCGATATGCCTTACTGTATGACATGTATGCAAAGTTTCCGCAGTCTTATTATGGTCGTCAGACTCAACCTTTGCTTACTCGTGAAAAATTCAAAGAGAGCGCTCCTATTATAGTTATAGATTGCTCTCATCAAAATGAGTCAATTAAATCAGGACCGGTCGATATCCGACTACTGATCCAGAAAAGTATTTATCAAAACCACCCAAAAAATTCTATTGCTATTAGACACTAAACAAAATATGCTTGATTCTTAAAAATTTAGATAAGAATAGCTCAGGCTTCTGCAGATTACAGGTCAGAAATCCTCACAATTGCATTTTGTTGAGTGTTTTGAATTGATATTATAAAATACTTTGGTTTATAATCAACAGTGCTCAGTATATCACGTACGTTCAGAAGATGTTTTGGTCAGAGACAGTGAAGGGGAGATCCAAGTACTGTACATGTGAAGCCGGTTGGCTGTATTTTAGAATTGTACATATCAATCCTCAACCCAATAAGCTTCTCGAATTATATATGACACCCGAAGATGGTACCAGAAGTCTCGTATTTCAATTGAGAAGTGGTGAGTCCATACCACCCATACTAAATTTTCCCTTCAACTTTACTCCTTGGCAGCACGTTAGATTAGAACTTTTTGGTAAGAGCTATATCAAATAGGGTGAAATAATTAATTAGCGGTACTTAAATTTCAGGAGGTGAAATTGTCTTAGTTGGTGAAGCTCAGGATGGAACAGTTAGGTATAAGGCGACAAATCATTTTCCACCGAACTGTCCTTTTGGTGATGAGAATGATTGGAAATGGAATCATCCTATGAAAATAAAAATAGAAAAACTAGGAGGGAATGGTATAAATGCAAGGAAAGACTAAAGAATCACTCAGTTCTTTTGAGTAGAGTAACAGCACTAGCTGCCTGGAAGAGGGAATGGTAGATAGGAAGCATTTACTTGAAAATACAGGGCAGACTGTTTTGGGTTAAATTGTTGTAGATTGACAATAAATAATAAATAAATAATAATAATAATAATACTAACATTAAAAAAACAAAATAGCAAGGAGAGAAAATGAAAGGGTGCTACATCAATATTTTGATCCTACCGCTATTCTTACTATATAGTAATAGTCAACCTATACCGTTAAGTGTAAACCTTATAGATCAAAATACTAGTAATTTGAATTTTGCTCTGAGTCTACCCAATAATGACACTGTGCAAATCGGTTTAACTTTACGCCTGATGACTTATAGTAATGTTAGTGATCATCACGAGGAAGAAAACTCTACTTCACAAGAACGCGATGATGAACTTATTACCACTACTACATCAAGGATAATTAGAAATGATAATACAAGAAAATTTGTGTCTGTGGAAGAGGCTATTGAAGGTTTTAGGCAAGATTTGATAAAAAAGAAATGGAAATTGCTGGAATTATTGAGAGCAAATACATTTTTTATAAACACTTCAAACTTGAATTTGATGATGAAACTACGCTTCCTATTCGTTGCACTTATGATAGTGACTATGTAGCACGCTCATTGAAGATTTCGTGTTATGAATATCATGAGTTTGAAACAGAGAGAATTCTAAGTAACGGTGAAGTGGAGATTGTGAAGAAAATTGATGATAATTATAAAAGCGATGTAGAACTAGTCAATTTAAGGGGGATGAAGCAAACATATGAAATGGCTATTTCTTAAACAGTAAGATGAACATTGAGAAGTTTTTAAGAGAATATGATAAAATTTTGCTTGAGGATCATAAATCGAGAATTCAAGAACATCACAACATTTTAAAATTATATAAAAATATGGAGAAAGTGAAGTCTAAATTTTGTGAACACGACGTAAGCTGTCCTTAGTCAATAGATGATCCAACAGATGTAGCGGATACATGATAGTATTATGATGTCAGAAGATGTTTAAAACAAACACTTTTCGTAAAAATAATATGTATTTGAAAATCTTATTTACAATATATCTTTTGTATTAATCCAAGAATTGTGTTTTGATGAAAACCCTAGCCATTTTACATAAGATTTATCTCCTGTTTTCTTTAAGACTTTTTCTACGAGGTAAAGATCTGAATATTTTGCCTTCTGAAGCTCCATTTCATAAAAGCTGCCTTTTATTGCTTTATCTTGGTGGTCCTCTAAGAGGTATGTTACAGGATTCGTTATTTGGATTTTAGAAATTTTGAAGATTTCAGTAGTCCAGTTTGGTGTATAGCCCTTTTCAAAAACATGCTTATATTTACTTATGCGAACAAAATCGCCAACTTGGGATTTAGGTATGCGAAATTCCTTTAATTAACTGTTCCATCCTGAGCTTCACCAACTAAGACAATTTCACCTCCTGAAATTTAAGTACCGCTAATTAATTATTTCACCTTATTTGATATAGCTCTTACCAAAAAGTTCTAATCTAACATGCTGCCAAGGAGTAAAGTTGAAGGGAAAATTTAGTATGGGTGGTATGGACTCACCACTTCTCAATTGAAATACGAGACTTCTGGTACCATCTTCGGGTGTCATATATAATTCGAGAAGCTTATTGGGTTGAGGATTGATATGTATAATTCTAAAATACAGCCAACCGGCTTCACATGTACAGTACTTGGATCTCCCCTTCACTGTCTCTGACCAAAACATCTTCTGAACGTACGTGATATACTGAGCACTGTTGATTATAAACCAAAGTATTTTATAATATCAATTCAAAACACTCAACAAAATGCAATTGTGAGGATTTCTGACCTGTAATCTGCAGAAGCCTGAGCTATTCTTATCTAAATTTTTAAGAATCAAGCATATTTTGTTTAGTGTCTAACAGCAATAGAATTTTTTGGGTGGTTTTGATAAATACTTTTCTGGATCAGTCGGCTAGGCAGCTAAATTAGATAGTTAAATGCTGGTTGATGAAGTGAAGTATTTTTTAGTTTTCGGGTTCAAATTAAAATGAAATTAGAAATTCAGAACATTTTTTGTTTTTTTTTTTATTTGTATACGGATATAAAATACAAGAATTATGTTATGTTAAAAGCAATCTTTATTAAAAAAAAAAAAAAAAAAAAAAGTCATCACAAGCTTAAAGTACAATTAAAGTAGGATCCACCTTTCGAAAATGTCACATTGTACGCCATTCCAATTAATCCTCCATAGGTAATGTAAAACTCTCCTGTGTTGAGTTTTTCCACGGTTCGTTCAGAGATTTTGGTGAACCTCGCTGGCAAGAACATCTGGTAACCTTCCAAATCAAGATGAACTCTTTCTCCGAACTTCGTTTGCAATTTTTTGCAGTGTAGAATTTTATAGGCCTGACATATTTCCAAGTTTTTAATGGCCAGCAAAGGTTTAAAGTTTAGGGAGTTTAGTTCCTCTAAGATTTGGAAGTCTTCCTCTATTGAGTTTTCCTGGGGACTGCTTCCCGCTGTACAAGACATTATGTTATAATTTTAAAAGATGTTCTCTAAGTGAATACTGCGAGCGTACTGACAAATAACTCAACAATTAGGATTCAATTTATAGTCTCATAAACAGCAATATCCTGAACAACGTCAACAGGGTATCAATTCTTATCAATAAGAAAGCTTCAATATGCCGAAAATATTCTTATAGCCGAAATATCTCTGAGGTGATATTTTTCATCGCCAGTGCTTCCGTACTTTGGTTTTCATGTCTTCATAATGGAAATTCTAAATTTTCAACTTAGACAGTTCAAGAATACAAAATCCTAAGTAAATAGGTTTTATTGTAAAAAGTTTTTAGCTCTACTTAATTGAATTTCATTTACCCAGAACACAAAATATCTCTGAGCTGATATTTTTTCCATCGCCTCATTCATTGACCCCAACATCCATTATATACCCCTAAAATCACATTACATAATCTTGTACTAGCAATTTTTTATCACCACTCGCAAAATCACATTACATAATCTTATACTAGCAATTCTTTGTCACCACTCGCAACAAGAAAGCGTCAATATACCGAAAATATTCGGTTCAACTCTTATCAACAAGAAAGCGTTAATATGCCGAAAATATTTTTAGAAATTATCTCTGGGTGACATCCTGGGTGCTCTCAACAATTCTTCCATACAAATTTCAGACAAATGTGCATTTTGCACCTCAGCAATTTTTTGGATGCTCTCAACAATTCTTCCATACAAATTTCAGACAAATGTGCATTTTGCACCTCAACGTTTTTTTTATATGGACATTTTTGCACATTTTTGCACTGGTCCAGAACCCCCATATTACCACTACTGGTAAATATTCCAATTAATGCAAATTACGACTGCACAGAATGAATCAATCAAAATTTTCTTTTCGGTTCACTAATACGAAGATCTACATAAAAAAATCACTGTCACAGGTAAATATTCTAATTAATACAATTTAAGACTGCGCAACATTTATTCTATAATTTCCTTTCAGTTCATTATTAGAAAGATCTACATGAATAAAAATCACTGGCTCACAGGTAAATACTTCAATTAATAAAATTTCTTGAATGCGCAACCTTAATAACAACATTTTCTTTCAGTTCACTGTTAGAAAGATCTATATGAAAAAATCACTGGCGCACAGGTAAATAATTCAAATACTAAAACTTATAAATGCGCAGTAATACTAAAATTTTCTTTCAAGCTCACTATTGGAAAGATCTTTAGGAAAAATCACGGTCGCACAGGTAAATATTCTAATTAATACAATTTATGAATGCGCAGCATTAATGCCATAATTTTCTTTCAGTTCATTATTAGAAAGATCTATATGAAAAATCACTGGCGCATAAGTAAATATTTCCAATACTAAAACTTATGGATGCGCAGCATTAATAACAACATTTTCTTTGAGTTCACTATTGGAAAGATCTTTAGGAAAAATCACTGTAGCACAGGTAAATATTCCAATTAATACCATTTATGAATGCGCAACCTTAATACTAAAATTTTTCTTTCAGTTCACTATTAGAATGATCTTAGGAAAAATCACTGTCGCACAGGTAAATATTCTAATTAACACAATTTATGAATGTGCAACATTAATAACAGATTTTTCTTTCAGTTCACTGTTAGAAAGATTATTAGAAAGATCTTTAGGAAAAATCACTGTTGCCCAGGTAAATATTCTAATTAACAAAATTCACGACCAGAATGAATAAACGAAAATTTTTCCTTTCAGTTCACAAAAGCAAAAAAAAAAAAACTCTAAAGACTGATTTTAAATAAAGAGGAATCACGACTCAATTTTTCTGCGACCGTTCTCGAACAAAGCCAAAAAACAACTCCTCGACTACCAGCAGTCTCCCTACATTCCATCGTTCTTCACTCAGCCACCGGCAAGCGAGCGCCTTTTTCTTCTCAGATTTTTTTTGTTCTTTTTTCAGGCCTGCTGCAACACATTGCATGATGGCATCACGCGATCTGTTGCAGCTAGGCGAATTGCTGTTTTCGTCGCTTTGATGTGGTTGACTAGCGGTAAGTTTTAAACGAAAAATTGTATTTTGTATTCATTTTGCACATTTAAGAATTTTTCGACTGAAAATATTCTGCTGTTGTTGTTGTTTATTTTAGACCTGGACTTGTATGCGGGTATGTATAGATATGTTTTTTTTTCAGGAATTTTTTTAATATGAAGAAGTAGCTTAGGGCTACTTCTTGTAAATATATAGATTTTATTTTTTATTTTTCCAGGAATTTTTGTACTATGGAGAAGTAGCATAGGGCTACTTCTTGAAAATATATAAATGTCATCTTTTCAGGAATTTTCTAATTTGAAGAAGTAGCATAGAGCTACTTCTTGAAAATATATAAAATTTATCTTTTCAGGAATTTTCTAATATGAAGAAGTAGCATAGGGCTACTTCTTGAAAATAAATAAATTTTAACTTTTCAGGAATTTTTTCATCGGGAGAAGTAGCAATGGGGTACTTCTCGGAAATAGCTAAATTTTATTAAATTATATACTCTGGGAAATCATGGGGTTTTCTCTACAGACGTAGAGAAGCCAAACAAAAGTAGCGTAAGGGGGTATACGCTACAGCGTGGGGACGACCCACTGAGAAAGGAAGAGAAAAGAGAGAAAAGAAAAAAAACGAGAAGGTCGACTCGGGGGGTGAACTATGAATAATATTTTTGCAGCCGCGCCCAACGTGGGGACGACCCACAAGAGTCTTAAGCCGGGCTTTGACACGAGACATATGTCAGGATATGCACTAAAAGGGAGTAGATCCACCCACAACGCGCCCAACGTGGGGACGACCCACAAGAGTCTCAAGCCGGGCATACAATACACCCTGGGTTATTGAGAACACGGATCCCAACTGCGGCCCTGATCCCAGTTCGTCTTATACGAGGGAGGACTGATCTACCGACAGACGTCGTCTACCAACTCGCCTCGCCCAATGAACTGACCAGGAAGAGGTGCAGCGATTGATTTATTGGGTACCGGAATGTTCGGCTCGAGATTACGACTTCGTCGGTGAAATGCCGCTACTTATCGTTCTGGGTTCTGCTGAATCCAGTCGCAACACCCCGGAAATTCCCCCAATCCCAAGAGAGGAAATTGCTTCGTAACAGATAGAATTCATCTATCAACTCACTCAGGATGACGGAAATCCCGCGGGATGCAGCAAGCGGGTTCAAGGTCTAAGGAAATTGAAGAAAGTACAGGAAAGATACATCCTTCAGATGAAGGCTAACCCAGAAGTGGTTAGTAACAAAGACTGGAACCAACTAATCTTGTTAGTTAGAGATAATACACAATACATAAAAAACTACACTCCACTGAGGCTCAGCCATACCAACCACCGCTCGGAGAACTTTTAATTGGAAGAAAACTGAAGAAAGACAGAAAAATAAAATCCTTCAGGTGAAGGCTAACCCAGAAGGGGTTAGTAACAAAGTGAAAGAGGTTTATCACCCACCACTGAGGAAATAGTAGGAGGGTTTGCGATAACCTGTAGTTCACAAGTGAAGCTTGCCGGATGCCTTCTTAGGGCTACCGAGATCTAATCAACTTTGATCAAGACATAGTATCCTGAGCATGGAAAAAGAGAAACAAAAAAAAAATTTCCAAAGAACGGAACTTACTAAAGGCACCTTGAAAGAATACGAAAAGAAATAGAATTACTGCGTGCCTGATAAAGAAAATAGATCTTAGCCTTTAACAGCCATTCACAAGATAAAGCCGATCTAGTCCGACCGACAATCCGACTAGGAAAATGGCTTCTATGCTAGTACCCATAACATTCAAACTTAACAAACGCGACAGTGATTCCATAGCTCGTAAAGAAAACAAGGTTGGTTATACTTATCTTGATCATTGGATTACTCGCAGTGTCGAAGTAGAAAGAAAGAAAAAGTTTTATATGTACAGTGCCTAGACAAAAAAACTAAGATATCGCTCACTACCCGCACTACTTGGGTGGCATCGAAGTGGCTTACCTGGAACTGGACAATTTACACGATAACAATATAAATAAATATTAAAAATAAACGCAAAAAAAAACGACGGTGATATTGGTAACAAGATACGTGTACGTTAGAATAATCAATAACACTACAGTGTATTACTCTACTAATAGTTAAGATTGAGTCAATGAATAAAACTTACGAAACAAATATATATAGCGTCAAGAATGAAATGAAGCGTCGATATTTTACCTTCATGAAGGGCGTCGGCATGACGGCACGACGAGAGGTGAGACACACTCGTTCCAACACACACAAGAAAATAAAAAGAAAATCAATAAGCTTCAGCCACTGCTGAAAAAAAAATAATAAAAAAAGCTACCACATATTCAGCCATTGCTGAAAGCGTAGAAACAAAATTCTCTCTCTCTCTCTCTCTATCTCTCTCTCTCTCCCCCCTCTCGATCATTCTCCAAGGCGATCGCTCAGAATCAGGCTAGTCGCTAAGCCTTCGGTCACTCTATACTACGACGAGCTCTAACAAGAAACGTGTACATGGGCGAGGGGAAGGTTGGTGCAATATCAGAGATCGGAACTTGAAGTTGCCGTCTCACAATGCATGATCGTGACAAGCACTCCCTTAGTCAAGGACAAAAATCAAGAGAGCTGAACATCGTTCATCAACTTGACAAGGGACTGAGGTCAACAAATCAAGGAAAGGTGAGAGGTCGGTGATTAAGTGGCTGCTGGTACTCGATTAAGAAGCCGTATCGGTGATTTATATAAGGAGATAAATCTGAACGCGATAACCCAACTAAAACTAAATATCTGTGCGGGACAACCCAACTAAAACTAAATATCTGAACGGGACAACCCAACTAAAACTAAATATCTGTGCGGGACAACCCAACTAAAACTAAATATCTGAACGGGACAACCCAACTAAAACTAAATATCTATGCGGGACAACCCAACTAAAACTAACTATCTGAACGGGACAACCCAACTAAACCTAGAAATCAATACCGGACAACCCAACTAAACTAAATATCCGTGCGGGACACCCCAACTAAAGCTAAGAATCTATACGGGACACCCCAACTAAACCTACAAATCTATACGGGACAACCCAAACAAAACTAAAAAGAGATAATACGGGCTTCTTCTCGGAACCAGCAGAAGTGAACGGAATTTGTTTCAAAAACGTATGCATTGCATACAACGCAAACTGACCACTGATCAACTTAGCCTCCCATCACTAGAAGCTAGGGAAGGTTGATGGGGAATGACAAAAGACAAAAAAAAGTCACCTTCACCTCGTGTGGGACTCCGCTCCAAGATCACCGTCCCGGCATTGCATCGATCACTCCAAGTCGGATACCAATCTAGAGGATGCTCAACAGCCATCCTCCCGTCAGAGTGATCGAAGCAGCCCTAAATGGAGCCATGGGAGCGGAGCGCCACGCAAGCGCGAAAAGTTAGAAAAAGGATCATTCGAACTGCCAGGCTGCATCAACCCAACAAGGACAAGGTCACAATAGATGAACATCGTTCATCAACTTGTTGAGTTGAGACAGACGTGCGGTGCTTCAGGTAGGCCTGCATCGAGTGGTCAGCTGTTCAGTGGTCGCGAACCGAAGCTTCGCTTCCCAGTGGTGCCCGCAAGCCCAAAGCCCGCATATATACCACTGAAGAGAAGAGCACTTCAATGCTAGAAACTAGAAAGTTTCGAAAGTTTAGATAGGAGATAAAATTCCAAGTGGTCATCACCCCGGTGTCCACGAGCCGAAGCTTGGTTTCAAAGGTGTTACGCCTCGCGCATAAAACTCGCTTGCTGCCGAGGAGATGAGCACTTAGACAAAAGAAACTATTAAATTTAAGGTAGAAATTGACTTAGACTTGACCGAAGGCAGTTCACCCTCGCACATACAGCCAGAACCATGGTCGAGTGACCCAGCCGCTATACAAAGGTCGGGCCTAACGAGAGCCAAAAAGGAGCTATCATGGAAGTAACGCACTCCACAGAAGCGAGAAGAGCTCTGCGTGGACCCAGCCCCCTGTATCCGCCAGGTAAAACACTTGCGTCAGCTTAAAACATACTGAGGTCTTACAAAACAAAGAAAAGTTTTAATAGTGATAATAACACAAAAAAAAATTGAGAAAATAACATTGAAATAGCAATTGCATTCTAGTCAAGAGAAGCTTGACTAAATGCGAAGAAAAAAAACCATCTTGGGCGCCATTTGTAACGACAATTGGGCGACCAGAAAAAATCATTGAAATAGTAATTGCACTTTAGTCAAGAGAAGCTTGACTGAAGGCCGAAAAAAAACCAAAGTTGGGCGCCATTTGTAACACAAATGGGCGACCAGAAATATAACCAATAAAAATAAGATCTTAAAGCAAAAAAACAGCTTGGGCGCCATTTATAATGACAAATGGGCGACCAGAAAAAATCATTGAAATAGTAATTGCACTTTAGTCAAGAGAAGCTTGACTGAAGGCCGAGAAAAAAACCAAAGTTGGGCGCCATTTGTAAAACAAATGGGCGACCAGAAATAATTAAAAATTAACACTGAACTTATACTTATAATTTAGTCAAGATAGGCTTGACTTAAGACCGGAAAAGAAACCAATGTTTGGGCGCCATTTGTAACGACAAATGGGCGAGCAGAAAAAATCATTGAAATAGTAATTGCCCTTAAGTCAAGAGAAGCTTGACTGTAGGCCAAAAAAAAACCAAAACTTGGGCGCCATTTGTAACGACAAATGGGCGACCAGAGATACGGCAAAAATAAAACTTGATATTAAAGCAAAAGAAAACCGATTGGGCACCATTTGTAGCGACAAATGGGCGACCAGAAATATAACAAATAACAATAAGCTCTTAAAGCCAAAAAAAACCGTTTGAGCGCCATTTGTAACACAAATGGGCGGCCAGAAAAATCAAAAATTAAAGTTGAAATTAAACTAACACTTTAGCCAAAAGAGGCTTGACTACTAAGCGGGGAAAAAAACTAAAAGTTGGGCGCCATTTGTAACACAAATGGGCGACCAGAGATACAGCAAAAAAAATTGATATTAAAGCAAAAGAAAACCATTTGGGCGCCATTTGTAACACAAATGGACGACCAGCAAAATCAAAAATTAAATGCGAAATGGTACTTGTACTTTAGCCAAGTGAAGCCTGACTAGAGACCCAAAAGAAAAAAAAAACCTAAATTTGGGCGCCATTTGTAACACAAATGGGCGACCAGAAATATAACAAATAACAATAAGCTCTTAAAGCAAAAAAAAACCGATTGGGCGCCATTTGTAACACAAATGGGCGACCAGAAAAATCGAAAGGTAAACTCGAAATTGTACTTGCATCCTAATCAAGTGAGGCTTGACTAAATGCGAAAAAAACCAAATTTGGGCGCCATTTGTAGCGAAGAGCTTGTCAGCCGGCAGATCTACCTACATTCACTTGTACCTGAATGTAGATACATACTGCATCCGACACCTCTTTGTTACAAAATCATCGCGGGATTAGCGTGGGTGGCTGCACAGCAAATATGCCGCTAGCGATCAGCCGGCTTGGGGTGGTTCTTGCCACCCACATCCCTTGATGCTTGTTAAGCTGTGCAAAATCGTGAACATAACTGATCAGACAGACGGACGGACAGAAAAAAAAAGATCTAATGCAGGCTTCCTTCTCATGGTGGAACCTGAAAGCCTAAAAAGAAGAAAATTGATTTTATTTATATGCTGCAAAAAGAAGGAGAATAGAAGACTTCAGCAACGCCGAACAAGTGTTAATTCACCCGGAGAGTTTACAACGCTGGCAAATGCGCGATTGAGAGAGAGTGAGAGAGCTGAGAGGGGTCTCTGATGTTGTTGAGACCCCGGCTTTGGGTAATGTTGCGCCCAATCGCCCCCATCCACCCTGGATAAGCCTCCAAAGCCGTATCGAAATGCTCAGCCCCATCTGTACGTGTTTTACATCTATTGCCGTGTGTGTGTGGAAACGACCTCCCTCCTGTCCGCGACCATCCCCTTTATGGAACTACTCACTCCATCGCGCTGAATCCGTTACCAACCTGTAAGCAAAAGAAGAAAGCAAATTGGAGAAGGGCGGCCAATGGTGACCAAATTAAATCACCTAAAAGAAGAAGGAAGGCGTATCAAGGAACTCAAAATTTCGTCAAGTCCAAATCAAAATAATTTGTTTATTGCGGTTGTCTATGCATATTTATCGCTTATGAGGGAGGAAACCCGATCACACAAAGATTCACACGGTATATATATAAAAACTAAAGGAAACAATGTCTCCGGTTAATCTCAATCTAGATCAAAATCCTTACAACTAGCCCTAATAAGCGCTTTCCTATTATGTGACTTATCGAACCCTGTAATCGACGCCTAACCTTAGATGTACACTAAATGACTTTAACACTCTAAAATTAAGAACAAAAGAACACAAAGCAAATAATAAATCTTAGAGAAAATTTGAACTAACCTTGTGGTCCGCTATGGACTTACATAACACATGATTTACTCATATTTTGGGTTTCCTCCTTTACCAAAAGGGTTGGACACTGGTTTTCCAACTATTTGCTAGCTGCTTCAGGACTATGTTGAAGTGTGAGTTCACCTCCTCGCTTTCCTGCTCCTTCGGATATGTAAGCGCGAAATGTTTTTCCGTAACTTCTACCAGAGGGATACTTCCTCGCCGGTATAAATCCAACTTGCCGTCACGCATGAAAAATTTTCAAAATGATCTTTGTTACGTTCAAGGAAACTTTTCCTCAAATTTTCTCTCAGGTTCGCCACTACTATGGTATATAGGACTCACCGTCGCACAGGTAAATATTTCAAATAATGCAAATTATATGTGCACAGCATTAATACTAAAATTTTCTTTCAGTTCACCAGTAGAAGGATCTTTAGGAAAATCACTTTCGCACAGGTAAATATTCCATTTTATTCAAATTATGAGTGCACAGCAATAATAAACCAAAATTTGCTTTTCAGTTCACCAATCGAAAGATATACAAGAAAATCACTGTCGCAGGTAAATATTCTAATTAATGCAAATTACGACTGCATAGAATGAATCAATCAAAATTTTCTTTTCAGTTCACTAATACGAAGATCTACATAAAAAAAATCACTGTCACAGGTAAATATTCTAATTAATACAATTTAAGACTGCGCAACATTAATTCTAAAATTTCCTTTCAGTTCACTATTAGAAAGATCTACATGAAAAAAATCACTGGCTCACATACTTCAATTAATAAAATTTCTTGAATGCGCAACCTTAATGACAACATTTTCTTTCAGTTCACTGTTAGAAAGATCTATATGAAAAAATCACTGGCGCACAGGTAAATAATTCAAATACTAAAACTTATAAATGCGCAGTAATACTAAAATTTTCTTTCAGTTCACTATTAGAATGATCTTAGGAAAAATCACTGTCGCACAGGTAAATATTCTAATTAACACAATTTGTGAATGTGCAACATTAATAACTAATTTTTCTTTCAGTTCACTGTTAGAAAGATTATTAGAAAGATCTTTAGGAAAAATCACTGTTGCCCAGGTAAATATTCTAATTAACAAAATTCACGACCAGAATGAATAAACTAAAATTTTTCCTTTCAGTTCACAAAAGCAAAAAAAAAAACTATTAAGACTGATTTTAAATAAAGAGGAATCACGACTCAATTTTTCTGCGACCATTCTCGTTCAAAGCCAAAAAACAACTCCTCGACTACTAGCAGTCTCCCTACATTCCATCGTTCTTCACTCAGCCACCGGCAAGCGAGCGCCTTTTTCTTCTCAGAATTTTTTTGTTCTTTTTTCAAGCCTGCTGCAACACATTGCATGATGGCATCACGCGATCTGTTACAGCTAGGCGAATTGCTGTTTTCGTCGCTTTGATGTGGTTGACTAGCGGTAAGTTTTAAACGAAAAATTGTATTTTGTGTTCATTTTGCACATTTTAGAATTTTTCGACTGAAAATATTCTGCTGTTGTTGTTGTTTATTTTAGACCTGGACTTGTATGCGGGTATGTATAGATATGTTTTTTTTCAGGAATTTTTTTAATATGAAAAATTAGCATAGGGCTACTTCTTGTAAATATATAGATTTTATCTTTTATTTTTCCAGGAAGTTTTTGTACTATGGAGAAGTAGCATAGGGCTACTTCTTGAAAATATATAAATGTCATCTTTTCAGGATTTTTCTAGTATGAAGAAGTAGCATAGAGCTACTTCTTGAAAATATATAAATTTTATCTTTTCAGGAATTTTCTAATATGAAGAAGTGGCATAGGACCTGGTCTTATCGAAGACTGTGCGGCTCGGATGAACGACGATTTACATAATATATATACCTGGTCGATTACCAATAAACTTGAACTTAATCCAGGCAAGTCACAGTGTATCGCCTTTTCCTTCGGCACTCTTGACTCTTCATCCCTTCCTCCGATTCTTTTGAATGGATCTTCAATCCCCTATGTGGATAAAGTCCGTAACCTTGGGGTCACCCTTAACTCCAATATGAAGTGCTGTGATCTCGTCAACTCAAACCTATCTAAGATCTACGCCATCCTCCGTCGTCTATGGTTGTCCACTAAAATGCTCACCCCTAAAATGCGCTGTCATCTTGTCAAGTCCCTAATATTACAGCATTTCACACACGGTTTACTTGTTTTACCGAAGCTAGATTCGCACTGCTCCAGAAAATTACATGTTGCATTTAACGATTGTGTAAGGTTTGTTTTCGGCCTACGAAGATTCGATCACGTTTCTCACCTGAATTTGCACTGCTAGGTTGCTCTATTGAAGTATATATAAAGCGTAGAGCATTATTCTTCCTTTTCAATCTGTTGCATGACTCTCAGCCCGCTTACTTGAGGACCATGTTTCAACCCTTGAACTCTGCCAGAGGCTATAAACTGCAAATACCTCGTTTTCAGTCCTCTGTACTTGATGGATCCTACATTGTTCAAGTCACAACGAATGTGGAATTCATCACCACACAATATCCAGAAGGCTAACTCGATCGGCACTTTCAGGCGTCTTGTTGTAAATTTTTTGACGTAAGTAGTTTTGCTGTTGTGACCCACACGCGCAGATTATTTTTTGTTATCGAAGCTATCTAATTTGGTTTTATCCTATTTATTTTCATTTACTATAATTGTTTTTCGTAATTCATTTTTGTATAATTTATTTGTTATTATTGTTTATATTGTTTTTTTTTCTCCCATCTATTATCATTGTTGTAGTATTAATATTTAATTTAGTTTACTTATTTTCTATTCAGTATTTCCACTCTAATTGGTGCTAAGAAAAAGATATGTAAATCTTGTAGTATCTCTCCCAAATAACAAATATTCTATTCTATTCTATTCTACTTCTTGAAAATAAATAAATTTTAACTTTTCAGGAATTTTTTCATCGGGAGAAGTAGCAAAGGGGTACTTCTCGGAAATAGCTAAATTTTATTAAATTATATACTCTGGGAAATCATGGGGTTTTCTCTACAGACGTAGAGAAGCCAAACAAAAGTAGCGTAAGGAGGTATACGCTACAATCTCCGTAACCGATTTGAAAAATTATGGTCCGATATAGGCTCTCCGCGAGGAGTGCATGAAATCAATTCAGATACATCGTATTTGAATCACACTTTGTCCAATCGAATAGACGCCATTGAAGTTCCACCGCGAGGCGTTCAAATTAATGCTCCGAGAGACATTCACCGACCCGCTAGATCTCGAGTGACATATTGGAATTGCTCGGCGGAAGGTCATGTCTACGTCAACCGTCCCCTAGGGCCACAGAGAGTCTTCTGCTATGGATGCGGTGCAGTGGGGGCGATTAAAACGAAATGTAGAGCTTGCTTGTCGGGAAACAAGGCAGGGGTCAAATTTTGTAGGTGGTCAGCGCCGTTTGACTCCAAGCCAAACCTTCAGGCGCACGACAGAAGAAGCGGCTACCAACACCGAGCCCGACCCAGAGAATCCCAGCACGCAAAGCACGCCAAATTTTACCACCTACTCGGAACACTGTTCCTCAGAAAGATGTAGCTGCACCTTCTCGGATGAAAGCTCGTCAATCCCCACCTCGGATATAGAGGATGCATAGTTTTGTGTCAGCGAATTCCCATCGGCTTCGGGGTACATTTCCCCCAGGACTGCCCACGCACACATAGGTACCTCAGCCTGCGTAGAGTCATAAAGGCTGCCATGGACGAAAACAGTAGTATCTGATGAAGAGGATCCTTGGGATCCTCGTCCTTACGCCGATGTCTACATTCAGGGACGAAAGATACGAGCTTTATTGGATAGCGGTGCAAATGTGAGCGTGCTCGGGGCTGGAGCAGAGAGTTTCCTGAGCAAGATGGGGATTTCGTTCCCACTCGATGCCGTCTTCAGTTTCGACCGCTGATGGGCGGCAGCAAAAGGTCCTGGGACACATACGGGTCCTCGTAAAATATGGGGAAAAGACGCGTATGATGAGACTGCACATAGTTCCCTCTCTTCAGTAACACCTGTACGTGGGAATCGATTTTTGGAAAGCATTCGGTTTAAGACCTGTCATGGTAAGTGAGCTTCACTCCTTGCCAAAAGCCTCACGTTCTTGTTTGCAAGAGCACGATCTTTCAGAATACGACTCGCAACGTTTGCAGGAAGTGATCACCTCCTTTCCATCATTCAGTCAGCAAGGCTTGGGTCTCACCACGTTGGTAGAGCATGATATAGACATTGGTCTGGCGAAACCCATTAAACAGCGTTTCTATTCAGTGTCTCCGGCAGTGCAGAAATACTTATACGATGAGCTCGACCGAATGCTATCGCTAGGAGCCATTGAGGAGAGCCAAAGTTCATGGTCGTCACCAGTCACTTCAGTTAAGAAGGCTAACGGTAAAGTGCGCCTCTGTCTGGACGCCAGAAAATTAAACTCCGTAACAGTCCCAAATGCCTTTCCGTTAGCTCTTATAGATGGACTCCTCAGTAGACTCCAGGAGATAAAGTTCATCTCTGCCATAGATTTAAAGGATGCGTTCTGGCAGATCCCTCTCGCTGTGGGATCAAGAGACAAAACGGCTTTCGCAGTGCCTGGAAGACCCCTATATCAGTTCAAGTGCTTCCGTTTGGACTTTGCAACGTTCCGCAGATAATGTGCAAGCTGATGTGCAAGATCATCCCTCACCAACTGCATGACCGGGTACCTGTGTAACTTGACGACTTACTCATTACTTCCTCCACGTTTGACGAACACCTAAGGCTTCTGGCGGAAGTCGCGTCGTTGCTTCGCGCTGCCGGCCTGACGATCAACGTGGAGAAAAGTAAGTTTTGTATGAGAGAGGTCAGATATCTTGGCTTTGTAGTTTGGGATGGGTGCGTGCGGGCTGATCCCGAAAAGGTCACTGCTATTCAGAGCTTGCCAAGGCCAACAACCGTCAAGAAAATACGTAGCTTCCTCGGAGTATGCGGCTGGTATAGGAGGTTCATTCCACATTTCGCTACCATCGCTAGTCCTCTGACGGACCTTCTAAAGAAAAACATCAAGTTCGAGTGGAACGAACAAGCTGAACTGGCATTCCAACAGTTAAAACAGTGTCTGATGACCGCCCCAGTGCTCGCGAATCCTGACTTCTCCAAGCCCTTTTTCATTCAGTGCGACACTAGCACTACAGGTGTTGGAAGCGTCTTGTTTCAGCGTTCTGTGGATGGGGATGAGCATCCCACAGAAGCTGAACGCTGATCAACGCAACTACAGCATAACCGAGTCTGGCCGCCGTATTGAGTATAAAGAGGTTCAGGCCGTATGTGGAAGGACTGGAGTTCACGGTCATTGCTGACCACGCTAGCCTCAAATGGCTCATGGACCAACGGGATCTATGCGGCAGGCTGGCTCGTTGGAGCCTCTAACTCCAGGCCTTCAAATTTCACATTGAATACCGTAAAGGTAAGGACAATTTGGTGGCTGATGCTCTTTCCAGGTCATTTGCTGACGAGGCAGCGGAACAACACACAGACGAGTTAGTTTATCCTGCGCAAGTCAGTTCGATTGATTTGAAGTCTCCCGCATTCTATGAGAAAACGTATGTGGAGAGAATCCAGCGGATCACTTCCAATCCAAGCGGTTTTCAGAATTACGAATTAGCGGTGGTAAGGTATATATCGCATTTTCATTTCCAAATATCAACGTCTCAGAGGATCGGGTTCAGTGGAAGCTATGGGTTCCTGATAGTCTCACTGGCGATTTGATAAAATCCGAGCATAGTCCTCCTATAGCAGCACATTTCGGTTTCGCAAAAACCTTAGAGAAACTACGTCGTCAGTATTACTGGCCGAGCATGGCTTCAGAAGTACGACAGTTCATAAACGCCTGCGAAACGTGTAAACCGATCAAGCCGACCAATGTGTCTTCAAGACCCCCCCAGGGCACGATACGGACTACCGAGCTGCCATGGCAACGCATCTTCTGTGATTTTTATGGTCCATACCCGCGTAGTCGAGGTGGTAATAGGTACATCTTCATCGTACTGGACCACTTATCTAAGTTCGTGCTGTTGAAAGCAATGCCAGAGGCCACAGAAGCCTCGTCATTTCTGGAGCAAGAAGCCTTCTTAATGTTTGGGGTTCCGGAAATGGTACATTCAGACAATGGTAGCCAGTTCATTGCAAAAATATTCGCTCAACTGTAAGACCGTTACGGGGTGAAACACATTTTCTCACCAGCCTAATCTCCTCAGTCAAATGCCTCAGAGCGTGTCAACCAGTCGGTCCTGGCAGCGATTCGCGCCTATGTCGGGACAGAGCATCGGAATTGGGACGAACATCTGTGCGAGATCGGCTTCGCCATCCGCAATGTCGTGCTTGAGTTGTCTAAATGCTCGCCATATTTGTTGCTTTTCGGTCGACATCCGGTGACAAGCGGTATCTCATATCAACTTCTGCGAGATTTGAAGGCAGATTCCGATGGGGCTATTGAGTGTATACCTGTCAACCAAAAGCTTCAGCAGTTGCGCGATAAAGTAAAGTTCCGTCTTACGGAGGCGTATCGAAAGTACGCCGCTGGTTACAACTTGCGAACACGAGAAAGAGCTTTTGTACCTGGACAGACTGTGTATGTCCGAAATTTTGTGCAAATTAGCGCAATTGATCGCTTTGCGGCCAAATTGGCACCTAATTTCATAAAAGCGACTATTGTAGAACGAATTGGGTGTGTTTCGTAACGGTTTCAGAATGCTAAGGGTCTCTCGATCGGAATTTTCCATGCTCATGATATTAAGTCTTGATCAAAGTTGATTAGATCTCGGTAGCCCTAAGAAGGCATCTGGCAAGCTTCACTTGTGAGCTACAGGTTATCGCAAATCTTCCTACTACTTCCTCAGTGGTGGGTGATAAACCTCTTTCATTTTGTTACTAACCCCTTCTAGGTTAGCCTTCACCTGAAGGATTTTAGTTTCCTGTCCTTTCTTCAATTTTCTTCCACTTCAAGAATGTCATAGCGTCGTCGAGTGCGGATGGAGTCTCAGCGATTTTTTTTATATATATTGTATATTATCTCTAAACTAACAAGTTTAGATGGTCTCATCCTGTGTTACTAACCCCTTCTGGGTTAGCCTTCATCTGAAGGATGTTCCTTTCCCGTCCTTTTTACAATTTCCTTAGAGCTGAACCCGCGTGCTGCATCCCGCGGGATTTCCGTCATCCTGAGTGAGTTGATAGATGAATTCTATCTGTTACGGAGCGATTTCCTCTCTTGGGATTGGGGGAATTTCCGGGGTGTTCCGACTGGATTCAGCAGAACACAGAACGATAAGTAGCGGTATTTCACCGACGAAGTCGTAATTCTGAGCCGAACATTCCCGTACACAATAAATCAATCGCTGCACCTCTTCCTGGTCAGATAATTGGGCGAGGCGAGTTGGTAGACGACGTCTATTGGTAGATCAGTCCCCCTCGCCCAAGACGAATTGGGATCATGTCCGCAGATGGGATCTTAAGTCTCAACAACTCAGGGTCTGGCGTATTCCCGGCTTGAAACTCTTGTGGGTTGTCCCCACTTTGGGCGCGGCTGTAAATGTATTATTCACAATCCACCTCCCGAGACAACTTTGCTGTGTTTCTTTTTTCTCGGGGGGTTTTCTTTCCTGTTCTCTCTTTTCTCTACCTTCCTCTTTTTGCCCGGCATGAGACTCTATTCTCGGTGGGTCATCCCCACGCTGTAGCGTATACCCCCTTACGCTACTTTTGTTTGGCTTCTCTACGTTTGTAGAGAAACCCCCATGATTTCCCAGAGTTTCCTGGAAAAAATAAAATTTAGTTATTTCCGAGAGTAGCATAGGGCTACTATGCTACTTCTCCATATGAGAAAATTTCTGAAAAAGTTAAAATTTATATATTTTCCAGGAGTAGCCCTATGCTACTTCTCCATAGTACCAAAATTCCTGGAAGAATAACAAAATAAAATTTATATAGTTTCAAGAAGTAGCCCTATGCTACTTATTCATATTAGAAAATTCCTGAAAAGATAAAATTTATTTATTTTCAAGAAGTAGCCCTATGCTACCTCTCCATAGTACAAAAAATCCTGGAAAAAAAACATATCTATACATACCCGCATACAAGTCCAGATCTAAGAGAAATAACAACAGCTGCAGAATAATTTCAGTCGAAAAATGCTAAAATGTGCAAAATGAGCACAAAATACAATTTTTCGGTTGAATCTTACCACTAGTCACCCACATCGAGACGACGAAAACGGTAATTCGCCTAGCTGTAATACATCGCATGATACCATCATGCAATGTATTGCAGTAGGCGCGAAAAATGCAAAAATTCCAAGAAAATTTTGCTCGAAAACAAAATATTCGTGCTACCTAGCAGGAAAACACACACAACCGCTCATATAGCCAGCAGTACGGTCGCCAGTAAAAATTTCAAATTCGGACCGACGAAGAACGGCTCGTTGGTCGGTTGGTTGTGTGGCGGCTGTGATGTAGAGAGACGGCGCGAACTCGAGGAGTGGATTTGAAACGTTGGTCGAGGATAGTGGTCGGTTGATGCGTGCTGCGGTTTTTCGCTTAAAATATAAAGGAAATTTTAGTTTTGTGAAAGTTTTTAAAATTCTAGTTTTTATAAATTTCGATAAAGAGAAAATTCGTTCAAAGTTTGTTTCGTGAGAAAAGTGCCCACCTGATTTACGCGTGAACTTTTTGATAGAAAAATTCGTTCGTGAGAAAAGTGCTCACCTGATTTACGTGTGAAGTATAAAGAAAATTTTAGTTTCAATAAAGAGAAAATTCGTTCGTGAGGAAAGTGCTCACCTGACTTATTTTGATTGCCGTCCAGAAGATTTTTCGCCTAAAATATAAAGGAAATTAAATTATTAATTAAAGTTAGTTTCGTGAGAAAAGTGGTCACCTGATTTCCGCCTGGAACTATAAAGAAAATTTTAGTTTTTATAAAGAAAATTCCGTTCGTGAGAAAAGTGCTCACCTGATTTACGCGTGAACTATAAAGAAAATTTTAGTTTTTATAAAGAAAATTCCGGTCGTGAGGAAAGTGCTCACCTGTCTTATTTTAAGTGCCGTCAAGTACATTTCCAATTGAACTACAAAGGAGGTCTGAATTATTATTAAAGGAGAATATAAATTCTGTAAAGGAAAACTTAAGATTTAGTGGAGTTTTTTTACTAGTAGTATAAATAAACTTACCTGCGCAACATAATTGTCCCGTGGATAAATTTAGGATGAAAAATTAAACATTTCGGTATGAATTCTTACCTGCCCTGGCGAAGTTTCCTGTGCTACATTCGTGAAATAGTATCTGAAATATGAAGTGAACAGTCAGAACAGTTTAGCATTTTAACAGTTTTTGAGACTAATTCTCACCTGTTTTCGCAGAAAGTTTTCTTGTTCTACCTCTGTGTAATTGATATCTGGACTATAAAGTAGACAATCATCCAAAATTAGGGTGAAATGTGTAGCGAGGAACCTTACCCGTAGATCATAAGTAAAGAAACTCACTTACGTCATTACTACGTGCCAGTGAATTGAAAGTGAATTGAACTGTCTTATTCGCATACCACCTTCATTGACTTATTTGTGAGCCTTGCCAATTAGCCTGACCCACGAGCATGATATTAGATCAGTACGAAACCCGAATAAAGAATAGAGGGTTAACACAATCTTATAAAAAGTAGTGTAAATATAAAAAAAAGAAGAGGTCAATGTAGCCACTATAAAAAAGAGGTCAATGTACCCAATATAAAAGAGAGGTCAATGTAATCACCATAAAACAAAACGAAGAAGAGAAAAGAAAAAACCAGTGAGCTTCCTGAAGAAAACGGCGACTGCTTCAACACCGGGTGCACCCGTCCAATTACTCCAGCGAGGGAAATCTTCAGTTAGACTCCGCCTTTACCGCGCAGGTGGGTCCCAGGTGCTGTAGAACTAACATTTCTCCTTTAAGTAACAGTTCCGTTCTTTCATTACTATATATAACTATTTCTGTATTTTTTTTTATATATATTTTCTTTTATTACTATTAGCCCGTAGGAATATGATTGGTAGCCCTAAAGTTCCTTGTTTTTTTTCTTCTTTTTTTTGAATAAGCTTAGCTAGTAGGGTTTAGGGTGGAGATAAGTTGGATGTCAATTAAGGCCGAACAGGAAAGAAACCTAAGTAAATTTCCTTTTCCTCCTTTCTACGAATGTATACTTATTATGTTGTACGAATCTTGTAAGGGAGGCGCATGGTGAGATATCACAAAGTGCTCGAGTGCAATAAATGCCAAATTCAACGTAAATTTGTTTGAGTGGTTTCTTATCCTTTTTCGCATTTCTTTTAGGGCACACACATTTAGCAGCATCCTCTAAGTCGGCGTCCTCCGGGGTGTCATGGTTCATCGCTGTCTTAGCTTCACGATGATTCCACCCCAGGTGTTCAGGATCAACATGATTGAGTAAAGGATATAGGGAAAGGTGTGACGGATCGGTCCATGAAGGTAATCCCTTAGTAACCGCAATAACAAATGGGGCTGAGCATTTCGAAACAGCTTTGGAGGCTTAGCCAGGGTGGATGGGGGCGATTGGGCCCAACATTACCCAAAGCCGGGGTCTCAACAACATCAGAGATCCCTTTCAGCTCTCTCACTCTCTCTCAATCGCTCATTTGCCAGCGTTGTAAACTCTCCGGGTGAATAATCACTTGTTCGGCGTTGCTGAGGTCTTCTATTCTCCTTCTTTTTGCAGGATATAAATAAAATAAGTTTTCTTCTTTTTAGGCTTTCAGGTTCCACTATGAGAACGAAGCCTGCATTAGATCTTTTTTTTCTGTCCGTCCGTCTGTCTGATCAGTTATGTCGACAATTTTGTACAGCTTAACAAGCATCAAGGGATGTGGGTGGCCAGACCCACCCCAAGCCGGCTGATCGCTAGCGGCATATTTGCTGTGCAGCCATCCACGCTAATCCCGCGATAATTTTGTAACAATGAGGTAGATCTGTCGGCTGACAAGCTCTTTGCTACATTACGGGGATCAGCCAACCAGATGACGTCATCCCCTGGTCAGCCAGATGGTAGGAAGGAATTCCCCCAGGCAGGCCCTGTGACGTAGACTAAAACAGTTTGAATTTTCCGGAAACTTTTTGTATGGAAAAAGTGGTCCAGAACCCCCATAGCGTAACTACTTTTACCATTCCAAGTATGGAGCCACGTTACAAAATTTGATAAAAATATAATATTTGGATCTGAAATATTGAAAACTGCGTTGGAATTAGGATTCCTCTTTTCAAAGCTTTTTTTAAGAGATTTTACGTTCACAACATCCCACCATTTACGAATTATTCTACAAAAATCTGCTGTTTCACAGTAACCGTCCGATTCTAAAGCTGCAGTAGTTGAATTATGAAACACATTGTCTACGAATGAAACTTTTTGTTGATCTAAATTATTAGTATCTATGATTTTAAATTTAATTTATATGCTTTTTTGACATTTAAAAGTTGTTCGCGATAATACAAGTCAGACAAGTCATTAAAATTAGGTTTTTTTACCTCAGCGGTCTCAAAGTCAGTAAAAGTGAAAATCTTGGGGTTTAAATTAATCCAATTATTCCGGAAATTCTTGAATAAATGCACAGTATCATACATCAAATAAATACGTTGCTGTGGATAGTCTGGATTGACAAAGAAGTTATAATTATCGGAGCAAAGTAATTTGAACATGCTCTGGCTAGTTCTATTATTATCTGTTATGATGGCTAATATACGCAACCCAAGGTTTTGAACAAATTTTACGACCTCAAGAGTTAATGAATGCAGTGTTCTACCTCCTGGACTTAGAACAGGTAATAGACGAACAATTTCTTTAAAACTTCCAAATCCAGATTTGATCATAAATGAAACTACTGTTCTTGCGGCTTCCATAGAACTATTGTCAGCCAGACCAATAACATTATTGCATTTAAACTGAAGACTGGGTTCAATATATATTTCGTCAATTAATAAAGCAACAACTTTTTCTTGCTTATTTAACGATTTTATGGCATGTTCCAAATAGCGCTCATCGTTTTCAGGGTTCTTATGAATAGGAGAAATGTTAAAAGACGAAGATATACTCTGTAAGTATCTTTTCGATGGAAGACTGAAAAAGTTTTGTAGAAGATCGTATACGGCAGCAGAGTGAGAATATATAACAAAAGCCAATATAATCATCGAGGAATCATATCGTGGAAATTTTTAAACCAGTAATTTAACTTGATTAATTAAAATTTCTAGATTAACCGCGCGGTCGTAGTCTTCACTAAATTTTTCCGCTTTTTGTAGATTATTAACGGCCTCTTTCAAATAAAATTCTCGGTCATTTTGCGGTGGTGTGTGATCGTATTTGTATCGATTTAAAATATTAATTATTTGGGACCAAAGAGATAATTTCTTATTTACCGGTAAAATGCACGAACGGCTGCCTCCACTTAACTCATCGTTATTGATATATACGCGTATATATAAACCTTCAAGAACTGAAATTCGAACTTTAAAATCACAAATCTTAGATTCATTGAAATCGACTAAAAAGAATATTACATTTTCGGTATTTTTCGAAATATACCATCCGTCTAAATTTAATTTTGATTCAAATTCCTTTAAAAAAATTTCACAGCTATTTATATGATCAGCATTCAAGAACTTATTGTTGAGTTCCTCGATTCTTCTATTGGCTTTTTGTAATCTTTCATGTGGATCTGTACGCGATGTTGATGGAACCGGTTGGGTCAAATACAATGGACAGTTTGGAAATATAGAAGGAACGGCTTGTTGAACTAGTTTGGGGCGAATCATTGGACGATCAACAGAATTTCGGATTATGTCTTTTTCACGGAAATGATTAACACATACATTGGAATGTTTTGTTGGTGTCCAGTCCTTACGTGGTATGGCCTTTAGCCATAATTTACGGGTCCCTTCGTCGTGCGGAAAGGAAAATGCTGACACTTTTGTACCCGAAGATAATGAAGAATCATAATTTGACTTACATCCTGGAACACAACAACGATGAGGCATGATTTTCTAATAATAAAATATTGAAAAAAAGGACCGGAAATCAAACAAAGCCCTAAGCTTAAAAATTTTCTAAGGCTATGAAAACAATAAGATAGAATAAAAGTTCACTTTTTATGAATAAATAAATAATTACAATAAAAGTTTATAAATATCCCACTAATCTTATATATATATATATATATATATATATGTAGATGTCCTGTGATGCAGTAGGGTGGCGTATGCTTAGTACAGCTGAAAAAGTATCATCATTAATATCGCAACATATAATAGGTACAGATACACAAAATCGTTAAATTTGTTGTTAACAAACTCAGAATTTTGCGAAGCGGTTTTTAAATAACTCAGTGCCGATATTCAGCCCGTTCGGCCGAAGCGGTTGTTAAAAAAATTAGAATTTTGCGAACCGGTTCTTAAATAACTCAAAATACTAAAATGAAACTTTTAGAATGTTGTGAAATACATATTTCTAAGAAATTTATTAAAAGGGAGCGTGAGAGACATTAATAAAATAACATTTTATTGTGTACCTATGTATTTCCGTTTACCAGATGAATAGCAAAAGTTTTCAAAATAGGAGCTTATCGAACTATGTAAATAAATATAGCTCTGGAACAAAGAAAAAAAACTATAACTAATCGTACGATATCCTAGATGAATGCCCGTATATAATTTCGTAAGTTTCTGTGCAAGTTTGATGGTTAAAGTGGTTTTCGCATATATTTCTAGAACTCCTCGTCGGACAATAAATATGATTACAACCAATTTTATTTTATTTTATATGCTAGAAAACTTTTCAGTACAATAAAAATGTCTAGGAACAATCGTCTTAACAGTATACGTAAAAAAACTCAATTTTTGTACGAAAACACTATTTTTGAAATTATATTTACAATTTTTGTGAAAACGCCATGTACAAAATTTCAGATTTTTAATTAGCTTCACATGAAATAGAAAATCAAGCAGTTCATGTTAAAAGTACATGGCAGTGAATGTGACTACACTTTCTCTCGTAACTGCTTTTACTAACGCACGAATCAATTTTTAACACAGAGATTGCCATATAAATCGAAAGTGGAAGGAAGAAATCTTCTTATCGCCTGTATATACTTCTGCTAAGTTCCCGCCAGCAAAGCAAAGAAGTTGGGGATCGTCATTACTTTAGATGTTAATAGGTCTGTTTAATGAACCCGAAAAATTCAAGGAGCTAGGAACTTTGGCCGAAGTTGAACGAGCGTTCAGTGTGATGAACCATATGCCAACTGAAAAAAGATATTCCCTGTAGATTGAAAATATTTCACATTTTGTGACAACAAATCTGCTTTGAAAACCTTAAAGAGGTTAGGATGGAACACGATTTATAAAGTCTTGGTTACAATATTGCCATCATAAACCTAAAGATAGGAGACCAAAAAAGAAATGTGATAAAAACTATTTTGAAAACCAATAAGCTATCCGGTGCTTGTTGTAATACTAGTAATCTAATTCTTATCCTAAAATTCTTGCTCTTAAATACAATTTCCCAATGAGCTCGCTCATTGAATTTTGTTAGTTTTGTAAGCCTCTTTGATGTATTTTCTTTAAATGTTCACTTTCTTAATAACACTCTATACATATTTGTTATGGTCGTAGTGTATTGCATATAGCAATATGCTACATTGAGATACTGCAGCATGTACGCCGGTCTGCGGTTAAATGATAATTGAACGCACCCCAGGAATCGACAACTTCCAACATCATTCCCAAACTAGAAAAGAAGAAGAAGGCAATCTTCTCTTAACGTCAGATCATCTGAGAAACGACAGTGGCTGTGAACTGAAGAAAAATAATTCTCAAATATCCGCGTGGAAATAAAATCTGTAAGTAGATTTAGGATATTTTTCAGTTCCTATACTGAGATATTTTCAAGCAACCTAATTAGTTTCATATCCCGCGCACTTTCAGAGACAACAAAAAGAAAGCAGGTATACGACGCAGGAAGGACTTTGCGAAGATTCTTCTGGAAAATTTGTTTTCTGCGCTACCCCAAAAAAGGAACACAGGCAGCGATATTCCCAAGGAGAAAAGAAGAAAAAAGAGGTCAGATGAATCATTTACATTATATGTCTATTTAGTCCGGCTAAAGAAAATCGTGCAAGACAAATAAGAAAATTGCCGATGAGTAGGTAGTTCATCCAGCACAGGTATACTCACGTGCAAATTTACAAATTTATTCCTATAAATTAGCACCAAATTCCACGCAGTCGTTTCCCGTATTATCAAGTTCAGGAGCGGTAGCGTGCATAACCTATTGTTTATAATTTACGAATTTACGCAGTAACAGCGAACCAGGATCCATGATGTTTGGTCCGGCAATGTAAAGGCCTTCACCATAAATAACGAAGGATTTCGACTGTGGTTAGAAGATGAAATCGAGCTACCATTTCGAATCCTCTTGACACCTGGAATATTGCCATACACTGGTGCAATGTTTTCTTTCAATATGTACTCTGGAATTTTCTAGGAGTCTCGTCGACATATGCATATATATATACACGTAGTTGTAGAATAGTTTTGTTAACCAAATTGAATATTTTTCTCTCTAATTTATACCGCCGAAAGGACGATTGTGTTCTTTAGAAGTAGTGAACTTAATACCCTTAGCGTAAGATTTTTTGGGTAAGTGCTTATGGGGATGTTCCGACGTGAACAACTCAGTTAAGAACTAGATTTGTGATGACGTCCACTAAAATAATAATATTACGGTTAAGATAATAAATTTCAAAAGGAAGATTTAATAAGAAAAGCACAACGGCCATCAGTTAGTAAAGTTTTTTTTTTGGTAATTTATAGTAAATATACAAATAGCATATTTTAGGGAATTAAAATTATCACTCTGCGTACGCAAGCTACAATTAGTATTATGAAAAAATATACATACATACATTCATCGTCTTGAAATCAAAAAAATTAATGAATAGCTTTAAAAATTCTTCTTCATTTATATATACATATTAGATATTACATTGAATATTTGAATACAGTCATGCTCATATGCAATACGTACATACGTACTTTTTCTATAAGATATCGTATACATATACCTGTATATAGTAGTTATATCGAGGCTCATGAAATTAGATACTTACTTCAAGGTTATATCATCCTAAATCAATTAAACTTAACTGAATTTTAATATTTAAGGGCATTGCACACACACATACACAAAGCAAGCTAAAGTTATGGATTTGTGCGCACAAGTTACTTCTTCTTTACTTACTTTGAATCTTTTAACGGGTAACACTATATTCTCACTCATTTTCCGTTTCACATCTTACGTATATGTTAGATTATCGTCTCACATCTCGGCATATTTTTTTGAGACTATGAAATTGGCACACACAGGTATATAAATAACTTTTAAGACTTAATTTCTCTCGTTTAGTTCAGGGTAGATAGGTAGGAAAATGCACCATCATCCAAACACTTATGTACATACATTGCGAAACATTTCTTACGGTAAATTAGTCTGAAAGTAAGATTGAGATATTTTTATATGGAATCATTTTTGTTCAAAAGATATTTACCGTTACTCTATTATTATCCTAGGAAGGTCTCTAATTTTAGCTTTATTTATTTTAATATGAAAAGCAAACTTAAACACATGTACTGAGTCTTGCCATAAATACTACATCGATTTAAAATTAAAAAATAGTTATAGGAATAAGTGGTAATTTTTGTAAGAAGGAAAACAACAATTGCTATTATAACGTGAACATGAATCTTTGAAAGTCTTAATTCTTCCTTCACTATCCCGGAGCCCTCTCGCATGAAGGTCGTTAATGTTCGCTCGTTTATTCTCTCTTTACAGGTCAACTAGGGAGTCTGAAAATTCTTGCCCTGAGAGTCAGATGGGTGGCTGGGGCATGCATGAAGGCAGAACATATGCGCCATCAACTATATATATATAGGTAAGTGACGTAAGGTTCCCTTGAGGACCGACTGTGTGCCGGCTTTTAGTTTGTAGGCAGGTTTTTGTGGAACCTCCCCACACCCTCCGTCAATGAGCCGCGGCGAGCTAGTGTGCCGCCCTGCAGTCAACGCTGTCCCTCGAGTGATCTGTCAGCTCACGCTGGCAGCCTGGACTTCACGTCCAAAGCCAATCACTCTACATAGCAACATAAATGGCGCCAAACGTGGGGCCACCTCAGTCAACTTCGGTGTTCAAATGTGTTTGACACTGGAGACTGAGGCTACTTGAGATGTGGACATTTAGCTTGTAGCTAAATCGTCTGACTCGGTAGTCTCATATCTAGTGGAGAACATATGTGGACCGGAGGTTTGATTGTTTTGGTAATAGAAATTTTTTGAAAATAAAGTAAAGTTTTTGGTATTTGGAATTTTTAGTAACGATTAAAGTAACATAGAGCTTTGAGAGTATTGTTCACATAATATTTACCCTAACTCTATTATTATCCTAGGAAGGTCTCTAATTTTAGCTTTATTTATTTTAATGTGAAAAGCAAACTTAAACAGCTGTACTATGTCTTGCCATAAATACTACATCGATTTAGAATTAAAAAATAGTTATAGGAATAACTGGTAATTTTTGAAAGAAGGAAAACAACAACTGCTATTATAACGTGAACATGAATCTTTGAGGGTTTAATTCTTCTTTCACTATCCTGAAACCCTCTCGCATGAAGGTCGTTTAGGTCCGCTCGTTTATTCTCTCTTTACAGGTCAACTATGGACTCTGAAAAATCTTGCCCTCAGAGTCAAATGGGTGGCTGGGGCATGCAGGAAGGCAGAACATTTGCGCCATCAACTACATATATATATAGGTAAGTGACGTAAGGGTCCCTTGAAGACCGAATGTGTGCCGGCTTTTAGTTTGTAGGCACGAATTTCTTTTTGATTATGGCTGACGGCAGCGGCAGGTTTTTCATGGAACCTCCTCACACTCTCCACCAATGAGCCGAGGCGAGCTGTCAGCTCACGCTGCCAGCCTGGACTTTACGTCCAAAGCCAATCACTCTACATAGCAACATAACATAACATCAGTCAACTTCGGTGTTCAAATGTGTTTGACACTGGGGACTGAGGCTACTTGAGATATGGACATTTAGCTTGTAGCTAAATCATCTGACTCGGTAGTCTCATATCTAGTGGAGAACATATGTGGACCGGAGGTTTGATTGTTTTGGTAATAGAAATTTTTTGAAAGTAAAATAAAGTTTTTGGTATTTTGAATTTTTAGTAACGATTAAAGTAACGTAAAGTTTTGAGAGTTTTGAAAGTTTTGAAAGTTTGTAAAGTAAAATCTGTGAAGTTTTGATATTTTGAAAGTTGAATTGAGTAAAGTAAAGCAACGTAAGGTCTTAAAGTTTTTGAATTTTTTTTGAATTTTTTTTTCGGAATGATTTTTCCTGCTGGCCTTCTGTCATGGAAATGGTAGGTGGCCTCACAAAATGTTTTTGTTTGTGTTCTCACCGAGACATAGCTCTGTTGGCCAACTGGCTGGACAGAGTTGTGAATCTGTGCGACGGCTTTTTGGCTTTCAGCTAATTAGTTGACCAGATTCATGACTCTGCCCAGTTGGGAGATCAGCTGGACAAGACAAACAGGTGAAGGGGAAGGAAAGAGTTGTTGGAGAATGGAAATGATGCTGGAGACCTTCAGTAATCAGGAGTTGGCATACTGCTAACTTCCTGGCTGAAGAATCTCTAGTATCATTTTCAGTCTCCAGCTTCTCCAACCCGACTCTTCCCAGATTTCTGTGAGGACTCAGACGTTTTTCATGCCCACATTCACGTCACTTGCTTGCATCAATATTTCTGACCTGAAAGAGAGAGCGACCTGGAGATTCTTATGTGCAGAGTGGCTCCTGGAAGGGAAGGAGAAATCGTATGATTGTTACTAAGAATTTTTGAAACGCTCGATTGGACATTTGTGATCTTTTGGTTTACTACATTTTTGAACTATTAGAAGAAATTTTGTCATTCGAAGATTTCCCTAATTTTTTGAATTTTTTTTTCAACTTCTTCGAACGTTTGGAAAAGATTTTTCTGTTTGAAATTTTAGTATCCCGTCCCAACCTTCGACTTTAAATTGGTATTTCGTCATCCTCACATTGTGAAGAGCCTGTTATCTGTTCCGAACTTTCGAATTCTTTGGAAATTTTTTTTTGATATCTATTCCAAACCCTTGGTTTGTAAAATTCTTTGAAAGCGTGACGTACGACTGATAATACAATGGCTTCACAGCGAACACCACCGCGAGCAACTGGTGTACTGGTACCGTTGCCAGACCAGTACTCCATCTGCCAGGAGGGCGACTGGTCAGGACCGAGGAAGTCAGTGAAGACGGTTTGTGGACATGTGTTCCGCAAAGCGTGTCTGAAAACGTGGATTGGGCAGCAGTCAAACTGCCCGAACTGCACGTACCATCTCACTCAGTATGATTTTACTGAGTATACAGGTGCTGTCCGGAAGACGACGAAGCCCGGAAAGTCTGCCGGTCACGATCCATTGCCTCCCACGCCGACATTAGATTTACCACCTTTGACAATTCCACCATCTAGTCGAAGATCCCTATCACCTGTGACAGACCTTTATTACAGGACTTTCACAAATCCTAGTTCACGACAAGGTTGTCCGGTGCGCAAGGCTCAGGGTCATAGCTCAGCAGCGACTGATGCCTTGATGGCGGACTTGCGCATACAAATGCAAGACTTAGTGCGAGAAGGCCTTGCACATAGCCTGAATGCATTACGGTCTGAATTAACAACCAGTGTTCGACATCAAATAGCAGCCGCAATACCACCAGTGACATCCTCCGTTCATGGGTGACCCAAGACTATCGCAAGATTTTCCCGATCTGTGTAGGCAATCGTTGAATCCACCACCATCAGCTTCCGGTCGGCATATTGGTCAGCCTACACCTAACTTTGTCCCACCTCCATGACCACCACCTATTCGTAACCCTGCAGGCGTAGGACAACGACGTTCTGGCAGCCCCATCCGCAGACGGAATCTATCTTATAGTGGCGACAGCTCACGGTTCACTGTTGACGAGTTTGTGTTTAGAGTGGAAGCTTTGACGTATTTGGCCTTAGAGGGAGATTTTGATCTTCTAGTAAGGCACATGACAACCTTGCTTTCTAGACCAGCGATGGACTGGTACTGGTCTCTCCTGAGGCAGAATTCCACGCCTTCATGAGAGTATGTAAAGACAGCTCTTTTGGCTGAATGGGGAGTACCAAAAGATGACCTAAAGGTCAATGTCCAGCTGATGTTGCGAAAACAGAAAGAAGGGGAGTCATTTGCGACATACCACTAACGCCTATTACAGTTGCGCGATCAACTGCAAAGTCCTTTGGCGGACGGAGAGTTCCTAGAAATCGTCAAGTCAAATTTGCTTCCAGACATTTAGCAGAAAATCTGCCCACATCCCACTAACAATATACATCAACTCCGGAGACTCGTGACCCAAATACAGGCGACGCAGCAGCGAATCGCGACTGCGCGCAGCTGGAATACATATCGCAGACAAAGAGTCAGCTAGGTGGATGAGTATCGTCCGACGGAGGTCGAACTGCATACGTCACCTGAACGCAGTGAGGAACGCCTGCTATTACAACCCCTCAGAATGTAACGGTCATTTCTATCAAGATTGCCGGCAGGAGAGACAAGTTGTGTTCTGCTATGGATGCGGACGCAAGAACATTTTCAAGCGCGATTGCAGCTATTGTCGACAGAAAAACCGGAGACGGGTCGGGAATACCACCACCTCTTTCCGACCAGCGTCAACGTCGCGAGCGACAACTGCAACGAACACTCCAGTTCAAGCCTTGTACAAGGAGGAAGGTCCGCTCCATTAGCAGACCTTGACGAATCCCTGAATTGTCCACTGATATCATTCAGTGATTCTGATGATGTCAGCAAAACACCTGATAGTACGAGCATTTCATTGATGGAGACGGAGAACCTGATAGACTTCTCCCCGGATCTTCAAGTTCCCATTTCCACTTCTGGGGAGCCCATGACTTTATTAGACACTTCGTTAGAAGAGTCTTTAATTTTCGATGTCCCGATAAAACCGACAGCACTTTTAGCTGACAAGGTTACTGAGCAGGAGATTTGGCCTCCTGCCATTTCTCTTTTAAAATGGCCACCAAGTGCTGTTATGATGAGTGGGTGTGAGCCTGTTTTACATCCGCTGACGCCGTATCATACGCGTCTGCAGAAATACAACGCAGTAAGAGACCGAATCTTCTCCTCAGTAGCGGAGTTAGCTGACATTATGTACCTGGATGTTGTACCAAGAAAGAAAACATCTACCGTACGTTGGCGGGAATACTGTCGACGGATGAGATTGGAAAGGAAAAAACTGGCACAGATTTCCGTGTCGATGCCAGACGACATTCGACCGTACGCCGAAGTAAAGCTGCTCGGGCGAACTGAGCCTGGATTACTTGATAGTGGTGTCACTGTCAGTATTCTAGGCCAGGGAGCTCTAGAAAAGCTTGCAGAAGCAGAGGTTGAATGGAAGAGGTATCGTACACAGGTCCAAGTAGCAAATGGTGCCATGACGACTGTGCATGGTCATGTGGACTTGGATATCACTTTCCGTGGTAAGACCAAAAACGTGCGTTTTTACGTGGTTCGTGGGCCCGCACAAGCACTGTATCTAGGAATGGACTTCTGGCGTCTATTTGGGTTGGCTTTAGATGTCCTGCGTATAGTTGTAGAAGTGAATCCGAGTCTAGCAGCTACCTCTGACACCGATTGCTATATTCTTTCCAGTCTGGAACAACAACGCTTGGAAGCCACGAAACAGCTTTTCCCCTCTTTCGCCTCTTTCGGCCTGGGAAAAACATCGTTGGTGGTTCACAAGATTAAAACGAATGACGCCGCCCCGATAAAACAGCGCTTTTATCCGCTTTCGCCGGCAGTACAAAGTTTGACGGATGCCGAATTAGAGCGAATGCTATCGCTGGTTGTTATAGTGGAGAGCCAGAGTCCTTGGAGCCCTCCAGTTGTTCTAGTGAGGAAGCCTAGAAAGGTTCGGCTTTGTTTTGACGCCAGGAAAGTCAATTTTGTTACAAAGAAGGACGCCTATCCGCTGCCGCAGATGGATGTGCTTCTGAGTCGACTTCCTCCGGCAAACTACATAACGAGCCTCGACCTGAAAGACGCATTCTGGCAGATCCCACTAGGCGCTGATTCCAGCGAGAAGACCGCTTTTACTGTACCTGTTCACCCTCTCTATCAGTACACGGTGATGCCACTTGGCCTATGCAACGCTCCACAAACGATGTGGCGCCTCATGGATAAAGTCATTCCTTTTGATCTTCGTGAGAACGTTCTCGTCTATGTAGACGATTTATTAATTCTGTCATCAGACTTTGACTCGCATCTCACGTTACTATCCCGTGTAGCGGATTGTTTGAGGAAAGCTGGCCTCACTAACTACGTCGAGAAGAGCAAGTTTTGCATCAAGGAGACCAAATACTTGGGTTGCATTGTCGGGAAGGGAGGAATTAGGACTGACCCAGACAAGATCTCAGCCATAGTTGACTATCCGTCACATAAAACCGTTCGGCAAGCCCGACGCCTACTAGGTATGGCGGGATGGTTTACACGGTTCATCCCGAACTATGCTGATTTAACTGCCTCCATAACTGACACCTTGAAGAACCCTAGTCAGTTCAAGTGGACAACCGAAGCACAGACGTCTCTGGAGATGCTAAAACAAAAACTTACCTCTGCTCCGTTGTTAGTGAACCCAGATTTCACCAAGCCGTTCGTTATACAGTGCGATGCGAGCCAACAAGGTATTGGTGGGGTGCTGATTCAACTAGATGACGATGGCCACGAGAAGCCAATAGCCTACATCTCGAAAAAGTTGAACTCAGCACAAAGAAATTATACCGTCACAGAGCAGGAATGCCTAGCTGCAATCTTAAGTGTACAGTAGTTCCGGCCCTTCATTGAACTTAGTCCGTTTAAGATAGTGACGTATCATGCGAGCTTGAAATGGCGGATGTTTCAAAAGGACCTCAGCAGCGGTAGACTTGCTCGGTGGAGTTTGAAGCTTCAGAGTTTCGATTTCACAATTGAGCACCCAAAAGGAAGCCTGAATGTCGTCCCTGATGCGCTCTTACGCATTCATTGCGACAGCTTGTCCACACCTGAAGATCCTGTCCCGGAAGTTGACCTTAGTTCGCCATATTTCAACTCGTTGGAATATGAAGAGCTGAGGCATAAAGTTAAAACGACTTCGGGCAAACTACCAGATCTTTGCGTCAGGGATGGCTTCGCTTACATCCGGACTGTTCCGAGAACAGGCGATCCGATTCAGGAAGAGGAAGCTTGGAAGATTTGGATTGCACGAGGGCTTGTCTCCGACGTTATTTCGAGAGCGCATGATCCACCACTAGCTTCTCACGGAGGCATAGGTAAGACACTGGAACTTCTGAGAAAACACTTGTACTGGCCGCGAATGACAGTTGATGTCAGAAAGTACGTAGGCGGCTGTGACATGTGTAAAGAGACCAAGGCCCCCTATAATACTCTGAGACCACCTATGAGAGTCCAGTCTGTGACAGAACGACCATGGCAAAAGCTGTATATTGATTTTCTTTGTCCATATCCTCCGTCAGTGAAAGGAATTGTCTGCATCTTAATAGTTCTTGACCAGTTTGCAAAGTTCCCGATTCTCAAACCTATGACAAAAGCATCTACACTCAATGTGTACCAATTCATCGAAACGGAAGTGATTCATATGCTCGGAGTCCCGGAAGCGATCGTCTCTGACAATGGAGTCCAGTTCTGCTCGGCACAGTTTACCAGATTACTGGACAAGTATGGGGTGAAGCACTTGCGAACGGCAGTTTACTCGCCGCAAGCAAACGCCTCAGAGGGAGTAAACAGGTCTCCGTTGTCAGGAATTAGAGCATATATTCGGAAGGAACACACAAAATGGGATGAGAAGCTGAGCCAGATAGCTAGTTCCATCCGGACCTCTTTCCACCAAGCAACTCGTTTCTCTCCTTATCGAACACCTTTCGGTCAGCAAATGATTGAACATGGCAGCTCCTATTCCATCTAGAGCAGTCTTGGGACTCTTGGTGAACCGTTGAGAGTAGATGCTGAAGACAAAATGAGATTGATCCGTGCGAGAGTGCAGAAGAACTTACACCATGCGTTCGAACAGGGTTCACGAGCCTATAATCTCAGGGCGAAGCCTTTTGATTTCAAAGTGGGTCAAGAAGTATTTAGACGGAATTTTGCCCAAAGCAAATTCCAACAGCAGACTAGTGCTAAACTGGGACGAAAATTTTTCAAGTGTTGGGTTCGAGCCAAGAAAGGGAACTCCGTATACGAGCTTGAATATCTGCGGGGGAACTGCTAGGAGTCTATCACGCCAAAGACATCAGGCAGTGATATCCAGTCTAGAAGCGTCATTTATCGACTACACGTTTATTCCTGGTAGCCCTAAGAAGGCATCCAGCCAGCTTCACTGGTAAACTATAGGGTATCGCGAAGCCTCGTCAATGGTGGGTGATATACCTATTGAAATCCAATCTCATCAGCATACCTCTACCTCTTGTGAGCAGATAACCTTTTATAGTTCCTTCCGGATCGGCCTCATTAGGAGGATTTTTCCTTGTCATTCCGCCTACTACATTTCGTTAGTCGGCAACCGTCGGACATAATAGTACTAAATCTATTCCTGGTAGCCCTAAGAAGGCATCCAGCCTGCTTCACTGGTAAACTATAGGATATCGCGAAGCCCTCCTATTGCCCCGTCAATGGTGGGTGATATACCTGTTGGAATCCAATCCTGTATACGGCTGTTAGCAAGTTGGGAAAGGAAATCGACAACGTCACCAATTCGGCGATGCCCTTGAGACGCACCCTTGAACAATCGCCGGTCGGAGATCGGAGCGAGATGTTGTGCCGGGACAGCTTAGCGATCAGTTCTTTAGGTTACTGATCGCGAGGCTTTCTCAGCAGAGCAAAGAGGCATCGACCGGGTGGATTTTTTGGTTATCAGCTTGTCGATGCACCTTTGATTGATGCGTCATCAGTCAAGTAGAGCAACCGTCGTAATAGAACACGAGTGGTGAGGAATACGCATTGGGTCGTGAGTTGAGACACACATTGGGCGCCCGCAGAGATGAGGCCTATGTTTAAGACCGGCTAGCTCAGTCGAAAATTTGTCAGCGTTGTCTGAACCATGGGTGGCCCAGACCACTCTGCCCTGTTATGGTCTTAGCGTATTGCATATAGCAATATGCTACATTAAGATACTGCAGCATGTACGCCGGGCTGCGGTTAAATTATAATTGAACGCACCCCAGGGATCGACAACTTTCAACGTCATTACCAAACTAGAAAAGAAAGCAGGTACAGGACTTTGGGAAGATTCTTCTGGAAAATTTGTTTTCTGCGCTACCCGAAAAACGGAACACAGACAGCGATATTCCAAGAGGAAAACAAGGAGAAAAGAAGTAAAAAGAGGTCAGATCATTCATTTACATTATGTGTCTATTTAATCCGTGCAAATTTACAAATTTATTGCTATAAATTAGCACCAAATTCCTCACAGTCGCTTCCCGTATTATCAAGTTCAGGAGCGGCAGCGTGCATAACCAATTGTTTATAATTTACGAATTTACGCAGTAACAGCGAACCAGGATCCCTGGTGTTTGGTCCGGCAATGTAAAGGCCTTCACCATAAATAACGAAGGATTTCGACTGTGGTTAGAAGATGAAATCGAGCTACCATTTCGAATCCTCTTGACACCTGGAATATTGCCATACACTGGTGCAATGTTTTCTTTCAATATGAACTCTGGAATTCTCTAGGAGTCTCGTCGACATATACATATATATACACGTAGTTGTAGAATAGTTTTGTTAACCAAATTGAATATTTTTCTCTCTAATTTATACCGCCGAAAGGACGATTGTGTTCTTTAGAAGTAGTGAACTTAATACCCTTAGCGTAAGATTTTTTGGGTAAGTGCTTATGGGGTTGTTCTGACGTGAACAACTCAGTTAAGAACTAGATTTGTGATGACGTCCACTAAAATAATAATATTACGGTTAAGATAATAAATTTCAAAAGGAAGATTTAATAAGAAAAGCACAACGGTCATCAGTTAGTAAAGTTTTTTTTTTGGTAATTTATAGTAAATATACAAAAAGCATATTTTCGAGAATTAAAATTATTACTCTGCGTACGCAAGCTACAATTAGTATTATGAAAAAAATATACATACATACATTCATCGTCTCGAAATCAAAAAAATTAATGAAAAGCTTTAAACATTCTTCTTCATTTATATATACATATTAGGTATTACATTGAATATTTGAATACAGTAATGCTCATATGCAATACGTACATACGTACTTATTCTATAAGATACCGTATACATATACCTGTATATAGTAGTTATATCGAGGCTCATTAAATTTGATACTTACTTCAAGGTTATATCATCCTAAATCCATTAAACTTAACTGAATTTTAATAATTAAAAGCATTCTACACACACATACACAAAGCAAGCTAAGGTTATGGATTTGTGCGCACAAGTTACTTCTTCTTTACTTACTTTGAATCTTTTAACGGGTCACACTATATTCTCACTCATTTTCCGTTTCACATCTTACGTATATGTTAGATTATCGTCTCACATCGCGGCATATTTTTTGAGATTATGAAATTGGCACACAGGTATATAAATAACCTTTAAGACTAAATTTCACTTGTTTAGCTTAGGGTAGATAGGTAGGAAAATGCACCATCATCCAAACACTTATGTGCATACGTTGCGAAACATTTCTTACGATAAATTAGTCTGAAATTAAAAGCTTAAATATGGCTGTAGGGCAAGATTGAGATGTTTTTATATGGAATCATTTTTGTTCAAATGATATTTACCCTTACTCTATTATTATCCTAGGAAGGTCTCTAATATTAGCTTTATTTATTTTAATGTGAAAAGCAAACTTAAACACATGTACTGAGTCTTGCCATAAATACTACATCGATTTAAAATTAAAAAATAGTTATAGGAATAAGTGGTAATTTTTGTAAGAAGGAAAACAACAATTGATAATATAACGTGACCATGAATCTTTGAAAGTTTTAATTCTTCCTTCACTATCCTGGAGCCCTCTCGCATGAAGGTCGTTTATTCTCCCTTTACAGGTCAACTAGGGAATATTGTCCTCAGAGTCAGATGGGTGGCTGGGGCATGCAGGAAAGCAGAACAACTGCGCCTTCAACTATATATATATAGGTAAGTGACGTAGTTTGTAGGCACAAATTTTTTTTTGATTATGGCTGACGGCAGCGCCAATGAGGCGCGGCGAGCAAGCGTGCCGCCCTGCAGTCAACGCTGTCCGTCGAGTGATCTCTCAACTCATGCTGGCGGCCTGGACTTTACGTCCAAAGCCAATCAGTCTAGATAGTACCATAACATATTTCCACATTATAACGTAGCTTTAAAGTGGAAGCTTTTCAATAAATGTTCTTGTATTAATACTCGAATAAGTATTTTACCCAAGTATAATGAAGTAAGTGGATAAACGAACCACTTGTTAAAAAAATTGAATATCAGCACTGAATACCTGTGCAACTATTCTCAGATTCCTGTATTGTATAAATATACATATATATATATTATTATAATCTACTTTTGATTCATTTTAACATGACGTTCCTCTTTACTGGGGTTGCTAATATATCATAGATAATAATAATATGGACCTTCTCCACCGAAACTACTGCAACCCAAAATGTTTTGATTCCAGTAAGATGCTGTGAATGTGAAGTACCTGGTCCCGGGGATGATATAATAATTTATCTTTACCAATCAGTCAGTCGATTTTTCCCTGAAATGAAGCGCATTTAACTGTTCACAATACATTTTAATAAACTTACAAGATTTTCGTTGTCATCCAGAACTTTTAGGTCTCTTCTAAGCGCCAGGCCAACAGAATTCTCGTAAGTCCTGTAAAAACCAAATTATTAAATAAAAATATTAATTCAATTACTACTTATATTTAATAATATTAAATAAAACAAACAAGGATATTATAAAAAAGTTTTGCATAAAAATTACCTTTTCTCCAAAATTTCTGACAGCTAACTAGTGTCGCCTGTCGACCGGCCCGGTAGCACACATATGCAATTTGTACATCATGGCTTGTATATATTCCGCACTGACATATATAACATGGACTGCCTGATTTTCTATTTCATATGGGTCAACTTTTGTGAACGTTTCAATGAATGGATGAGTGTGTTTGATGAGTGGACGGATGACATATTGATTGTGGGAGATTTCAACATAAATTGATGCAATAATTATATTTATAGAAATGATATTCAACGAATTGCTCAAGATAATGGACTAAGCCAAAAAGTGGGTGAGTTTACACGAATTGCAAAGACTTCTAAGACATTAATTGACTATGTGTTGGCAAATTCCAAAAGTATAAGTCTCAAGATAAACTGTAACAAGATAAGTGATCATGAAACCCTTGATATGGAAATTAATAACCATGAAATCAGAAGGAAGAGTAGTGAGAAAACCGAGTATGTGCGCTATGATAGAGAACGTTTCAGTGATGAACTTAAAAACATTGGAATTTCAAATTTAAACAGAATTAATGACTTAGATTTGTATGCGGAGGGTCTAATTACAAATATGAGAAGCGTCTTGGAATAGTTTAAAGTTAAAAAAATTGTAAATAATAATGAGAATGAATGGTTCACGCAGGAACTACGAGTGATAAAGCGAGAAAAAGAGAATGCGTATGCAAAAGCAAAAATTAGTAATGAACTAGTGATTGGAACATATAAAAAGAGGTAAGAAATAAATATAAGAGCAAGATTCAAAACACCAAAGATAGTTATATAAGAACAAATATAGATAATGCATGTACGTAGAAGAGGAAATGGCAACGTCTGAAAAAGAATGTATTAAAAGAAACGAAGTCTGAAATACAGGAAATGGTATTTGGAGGAGATAAGGTAAAAGATTCCCAACAAATTGCGGATAAACTGAATGATTACTTTATTGAAAGCATAAACGAACTCAATAGCTCTATACCAGTAGTCGAATTTGCGAACAATATACTACAATACTCCGGCAGATTTGAATTCGAAAATGTCGATATCCAATCGCTTAAGGAAATCTGTAAATCCATGAATAAGAAGAAAGATTGCTATGGAATAAATACGAAAAATATATTGGACAATTGGAGCATTATTGGTGAACAGGTAGTCATTATTGTAAATAGGAGTTTAAATGAAGGAAAATGTCCAAGCACCTGGAAGGAATCAATTGTAGTTCCCGCGCCAAAGGTGATAAATACAAACAAATGTGAAGAATTTAGGCCAATAAATACATTAAAACTATTTGAAAATTTTTTAGAAATGGCTCTTCAGCTTTAGCTTGAAAAGTACCTAGAGGAACTTAACCTTATTTTGAGAGAGCAGTCAGGTTGTTTCAGAAAAAGACATAAATGTGAAACAGTATTAAATCTAGTCATAGAGGAATGAAAAGACGAAATGAATAAAACCAAGTTTGTAATAGCTGTATTTTTGGATTTCAAAAGAGCATTTGAAACGATTGATGGACCAATTCTTTTGAAAAAATTACGTAAATATGGAATTTTAGGAAAAGAGTCGTAATGGTTTGAAAGCTACCTAAAAGAGAGAACACAAGGAATAAAAGTAAACGGATTAATTTCAGGAGAAAAGGAAATATCACTGGGCGTTCCACAGGGATCGGTAGTTGAAACATTTTCTTATATATATTAACGATATGGAAAATGTTATTAAGGTAGCAAAGCCTATTTGATTTGCGGATAACACACACACACTAATATATATAACTGGAAGTAACTAACCTCAAGTAAAATGGCAGTTAGATCAGGATTTAAAGGCTTTAAGTAAATGGCTAAAAATGAATAAATTATTGCAGAATTTGCAAAAAACAAAATTTATTACACTAAAGACAAATTGTGATATCGAAATTGAAATTGATGGTGAGCCGATAGAAAATGTAAAATAGATGAAACATTCAGGAGTAATATTAGATAGAAATTTGAATTTCAATGCACATGTGGATTATGTATGAAAGAAAATTGGAAAAAGGTTAGGCTTTTTTAAAAGAATAAGAAAAAAATTATAAATAATGACAGCTATCCATGTTTACAATAGTATCGTTAGACCAAACTTCGAATGTTTTCAACAACATTATACTTATGCACTCAAGGAGCGATCGAGAGGATGCAGGAGCTACAAAACAAAGCGATGAGGTGTATATTACGATGCAACAGGTATACACCAATAAGATGGATGCTAGAAGCACTAAAGTGGATGAGGTTAAAAGAACGAATTGAACTGAGTGTATTGCTGTTCATATTCAAGGTAAAAGCTGGTCGTCTACCTGAATATTTGCGCCGTAAATTAAACCTAGTAACAGACATACAACCATATAATTTGAGAGGAGCTGACGTTAACTTTCGTTTGAATCTACAAAGAAGTACCAGGGCGCAGAATTCTCTGTTATATAAGGGCTTACAAAGGTTTAACCAAAGAACATCCAACAGATAAGGTTAAGTTATATGTTCTTTGGTTTAACGCAATCCTAATAGAGTTAAAACAAGAAAAAAGTTTAAATATTTTAAAAGAGGAATTTTGCAATAAGTATATTAAGAATAATATGTAAACTAACTTTAAAATATAAAATAAGTAAATATTGTGTTCATGAAGAGTTTTTAAACTAATAAAGTACAATTATTAGTATTATTATTACTTCTCACAAGTTTTAAATTAGATACAAATTGTTGCAAATTAGGAAACTTCGGTTGACAGCTGAAAATGCATTTGACCCTTTCTTCAATATAATGCTGACCTACTTCACGGGACCATGAAAAAATACATGCTTATACACACGAATTGTACAGGTATCAACACTGCTTTTGTCTCTATATTCTAAGCTAAAGTCATTTACAGAAAATTTGTTTTGAATATTTCTTATTTTATTGTCTGAAATACGTTTTGAATATATTACAATAATTAACCAAACATTAATTTCTTCGTTTAAATCACTTCGGAAAAATTAATTATGTGCTAGTGGGAAAGCAAAGAATTTTCCAAATAAAAAAAATTTTCACTGTGATAATGACGATTGAAATTGAGACGAACAAATTTCTGACAATTGTCGCCAATGGAGGCAAGCAACCAATTGACAGATTTTCCTGCCATACTTGTTAATATCTATATTATGGGTACAAGTTATATATAATAAAAATTCTTCCTAGGAACCACGTTTCGCCGTTAGGTGACGAAATATCGTGAAATGTACAGGAAAGTACAGAATTACGTCACAGGCTTTCAGCTGAAATGTGTCAAAATTTTAATGGGAATACTTGTATTGTATATACCTTGGGCTGTGCCTAGGGCACAGATTAGATATATACAGATATCCAGATTCGCAAAATTACCCGGTCGCGATTTTAAAAACCCTTGCTCTGGTACCACCATTCCGTCAGAAGTGCTGGGTGCGTGACAATAATAAAATGAAAACGAATGAAGAGCACAACCGGATTTGTGTGCCAACTGCTAATGTCAAAATGCCAACTGCTAATGCTTAGAATATAGAGCAAAATTTGTCAAGGCAGGAGATTATACATAGGAGTTAAGTGATATGCTGGGTGGAAGTTATGTCAAAGCTGGGTGTAGGATTGTCAAATGTGATTAAGTTTTGTGAACAGGTTTATGCAATCTAAAATTCTTCTGTGAAATTTAACAAAAGTACCGACTCAATTCTTTTCAAAACTATTTATCTTTGAAGTTTATTTAGTGTAAAGTTTTATAGTGCGACTAGGGAAACCGTGTTTCAAGCAAGTGCACTATCTAAATTATCTTTTTTGTTAATAGAAGCAAAGATTTATATAAATCAAATATGTGAATTATTTCAAAATAAAGTCGAAAAAGAACATTTTTTAACAGAAATGCACGCCCAAAACCTTTGTTTACCTTTTGCAAATTGACAAGTTGTTTAGAATTGGGATGGCGTGTAAACACATGTAAAAATGGACTACCAACGCAACCAGAAATTCATTACGCAAAATCTGGCTTATCACCACTCCTGTTTGCTCTATATTCTAAGACCTAAGTGCTAATGTCAAAATGATTCCAACTGCTACTGGCAAAAATGCCAACTGCTAATGTCAAAATCTACTGCTCCCTTAGATCATGTAACAAACAGGATATAATATTCGTGTACGTGTGATAAGCATTTTTTTTGTATACACGGGGGGAAATGACAAGAGGGCTGGGTTATTTATTTGGTGTCAGTTCGATACTTCTGACATTTCAGAAGTTCATTGAATTTATCGAAAATAGTCCGGTGTTTTCGTAGTGATTTTTCCTTAAAGAAGTAATACAAAGTGATTTAGTTATACTTACTAATAGTGAGAAAGACCAGTGAAGTATTTGTGTAAAAGATTTTATATAATCGAGACTCCGGGAGTCTTGAATTATGGTGAAAAAGTGTGCTGTGATGTGTTGCAGATATAACCGGATTTATTGCCGTAGGAAATCATTTTTCAGGCAAGTTTAATTTTTTCAACAATAAATTAAAGTGTTTTAAATAAAATATATGTGAAATACTTATAAAAATAAACAGCCGCGGCAAAAAATTTAACATTTTTCAATGCCGGTTTGTATGTTTACAATGGGGCATGTAAATACTTCTAAAACTGACCACTGGATTCTTGGCAACACCATCGAGTTTATGGACAGCCCGCTCTTTATATCTGTCAAATAGGTGCAATATTTACTTTATATTACCATTATTATTTCTAAAATTAAATATAATGAAGAAAATATGGAGTAACTTAAAGAAAAGCTCCATTTCCATGATTAAAAACCGCTGGTAACAAACAGAAATTGACGAAAAGGTATATACATACATAAATAACATCAAAATATAAATTTGTAGATAACGTTGGGAAAAACATAAATTGTCTCGGAAGTCATGTTATTATACCAGCTGCAAGCAAGTAGGCCCATTATATGTATATTTGAATAAGAGCTAAATCAGCTATTTTAATTATTATTATTTATGGTAATATTATTATTATTATGTAAATCAATTTTATTTGAACTGGAACATTCACCATTATGGGTATTGTTTGCTTCTTGAGTACAGCCCTTTAAGGAAAATGAGTCTTAGATATAAATTGTACAAACTTTAGGAATTTTGTAAACTCCTTTTGGTTACTTTTTAATACTGTTTTCTGTTTAAGTCGTCTATACCGCTCTTCTTTTGCTGCTTTACTAGTATTCTTGTTGCAAAGATATTGTAGCAAGTTTTCGAAGGTATAACTGACTTCGATAAAATGTTAACTTTCATGTAATAAAATTGCATACCTTTGATTACTTCAACCACGTTATATTATAGTCGCTCTTTGTAAAGTGCTCACAGTGCTGCTAACGCGAAATAACTTGGACGGTTTCTTTCCTAACTGAACTACTTGCAAATCCATTCAGATTTAAGTTTTGCGTCCATAGAAAACTGATGAAATTTGTTTGAAATTTTATTTTATTGATTTTGTTAGAGCACTGGAGTACACAACAATTCATGACCATATTTAAATTGTAATTTAACTAAATGAATTGGGATCGCAAGCAAATAAATCTCGTTCAAGCCAAGCAGGTGTCAGATATCATCCATAAACACAGTAGTCACGCCGCCTACTTTTCAATATTGGAAAGTAGTGCTCCGCACGCCCTATTGAATTGTCTTTGGGCGCGTTCACTGCCACCGAAATAGTGACTTTTTGTCGACTACGACTCACTATGGAGAGTTCACTCCGCCAATTTTGACAATAAACGACTACGCTTGACTACGACTATCGTTCACTCCGCACTTTATATGTACCAAATAGTCGACTACATTCGACTACGCTCAGGAGGATAGTCGATTGTAGTCGGTTTGACAGAACTACACTACGACAACGACTACGCTACCCAATTGTTAGTTGACGGAAAGTTTAGGGTCACTTATATTATGTCAGGCAACGCCAAGAAATATTATATCAGAAAATAAATGGGGCATATAAAAATTTAAAATTATTAAAAATTAAAAAATAAAAACTGCGATATAATGGGATTCTTTTACTAAATTTCGTTTATTTGCAAGTTATCTTTAATTTTTCCACATTTTACAAATTAGGTTCCCTCAAGATAAGGTCTTGTGTAAAAAATGGCTTGAAGCTATTGATCGGATGAATTACATACCTTCAAAACAAAGCATCCAATATAATATAGTTTTATTCGCACCTCTTTTTTTAACATAAGATGCCAAAAGCAATAGAAGCTAAAAGGCCACTGGGCACTAAAAGAGGTACACGATTCGTCCACGAGGCATTTACAAATATTTATTTTGTATATTGCATTCTGGGGATACGTGAACCTAATTCTCATAACTCTAACCTCCCCGTGGTGGTCCCTGCAAACAAGTCACAATGTGCATACGCAGAAAAGAGAACACATTTTGACGTGGCTAAAGAGAAGGAGGACCTATTCTATTTTGCTCAATATGCACAATAATTATATAAACATACATATAATATTCTCTATCAAATAAATTATTCATAAAATCACATAAACATAAACATTTATTTATTTGAGTACCCGTGCCAAAGGCACGCCAAGCTCTGGGAACATCAGAGCGGGTTACATAGCAGATACATATTATAGCAAAACTGAACACAAACAATTAAGAGTAGTGGAAGCTTAGAGCAGCCATAGTAGCATAGAGTAACGTTGGAGCAACAAAAGAAAGATTATACAATAGCAAACTAATAAAGATGAAAACAATAGCAAAAATATAAAATTTGTAGTATAAATTGTAGTATGATTTGTAGTATGATATAGCATATTGCCGGAAAATAGATAAAAATAAATAGAATGGCAACAAGTAATAGAGGGTCTTAGTGACTAAACAGTATATATAGTAGAGGCAACCAGTGAGCACTGAGCACTTAAGCCTGAATTTAGAATTAAACTTTACTATGTACATTAAACAACATGAATTAATTACCGTTTAGTGTAGGTAACCAATGAACACCTATGGTTGTAATTAAGATTAAACATAACTATATACATTAACTATATACATTAAACAACATCAATCATCTGTTCAGTTTTTACGTTGGTTCTCAAAATGACTTGACTTCATTTGATTTGGTTTAGCTAGATTCGATTATAGGTTTGACATATCGGACAGAGGATTAGACTATATGGAGTGAAAACCGCACTCAAAGCAATTAAGTTGCATCAAGTAGAAATTTCTGAATTAGGCGGTTGATTGACGGGTGTCTTGTGGGAGACGGTATTATAGATGGTAATATAGAAAGTGGTATACACTATACTGCATTCAGAAAGTTGATAGCCGCTGACCTGAATCAGTTCAGTGAGTCACTGCACCTGGCTTCATAGGTCATCTGATTCCAGATAGTCGCCCCACGCAGGAAGATGTTTCTTCCAGCGTATTGCGACATCACCCTTGGGAGGACAATTCTCGACCGGTTTAATATGCTCCAGTTGATCCGGCTCACCAGGTAGCCGGGCAGTAGACCACGTCTAGCTTTAAAAATCAACATCAAGATACCAAGTTCGTACATTTTGGCTAGCTGATATGGGATAAGCATTTCGAGGAGACAGGCGGGCACACGAGAGCCACGCTTGAACGCTTGAAATCGAAGATATATCTGGTGCAAGCCATGAAAGCACGGCATAGTTTATTGAGGTTGTCGCAGGAGATAGGGAACAATACCACATCCGCATAGAAGAAGTGTGGTAAGAGCAGAGCTGTGAAAAATCTAGTGCGTGTTGTCCCATCTAGATGTTGTGATGCAGCGTATAGTGTACGCAAGCCGTAATTCACTCTAGAGCATATTTTGGTAATTTGAGGCGCCCAGGTCAGACCACGATCCATGAGCACGCCAAGGCTAAGCACCGCCTTCTTGGACAACTCAATATTGTGACCCAATAAGTACAGTGCAGGAAGGTCTGAAGAGCTAGCTACATTCAAGGGACGAATAGAATAAATTATGGCTTGTGTTTTAGTAGGATTAAGCGACAACCCGTTATTAGCTGACCAGTCAGCGATCCCTGCCTGTAGGAAAACCACAATAGATCTGGAGATCATCTGCGTAGATGTGGAAGTGTACACCATTCAACACAGTGGTGATATCATCTATGAAGAGTGTAAACAAGAGCGACACCAAAACAGCCTCCTGCTTCCACCACTGGCCTCATAGATGAGTATGTGCCATTATTGTTTACCAGGATATACCGGTTACTCAAACAGTTACGGAGCTTAGCAAGCAACAAAGGGTGAGGGACCGAGTCGAAGGCCTTGCTGAAATCTAATAGAACGTGAATTACGCCGTTACCCCTGTCACACAGATCAGGAATGAACGCTGTCACCTCAAGAAGTGCTGTTCCTGTTGAGTGAAGCCTGCTGAAGCCGGACTGGAATTTTGAGAGTAGATTGTGGGAGCTAACATGCTCTGTGACTTGATCAGCAATGATGATCTCCAGGACCTGCGAGATCGTCGGCAAAATGGAAATTGGTCTCCATTCTGAGATATGGGAGGGGGAGTTGACTTTGGGGATGGGAAAGATTAGACCTACCTTCCAATGATCAGGAAAATGTGAGGATGAAATTAATCTGTTAAGCAGATGCGTGATGATCGGTAGGATGAAGGGAAGAACTATTTTATAAAACTTGAGAGGTACATAATTGTGCCCAATTGCATTTCATTTAATATTACGGAACGCGTTCACAACCTCAGCCTCAGACACATTTGAGAAGCTGAAGACATCATCATCAACAGAAACACGTGGTCCAGTAGGAATATGCTGTACATCATCTGATCTGTCGCTTATAACGTTTAGCAGCGGTACAGGGCTGGGACAAAGATAGTCAGCATATTCTTCAGGGTCAACCGTTGATAGATCTCTGGCTCTAGAACCCAAGTCAAGATCATTGACTTTATTCCAATTTAGGACGTTGCCCTCTCTAACACATTTCAAAGTGTCCTCTCTTACTTTCGCTCTGATCAAGTAGTCAGCTTGGTTACGCAAGCTACGATATTCAGCCAGATTTTGCAGTGTTTTGTCATTCTTCCATTGTCTATAGGGAAGATCGCGGAATTGACATACGAGCAGGATCTCCGGATGCCTGAAAATTATTTTCTTAACAGAGCGAACTTTGATGGTTTTCAAGGGCACTTGCCTCGTGAATATGGAGCACAAAGAATCTGAAAAATGTTGTGCATATAAGCCGGGGTCAGAATTGTGGAAAATGTGGGACCAGTAAGTCCTAGCGAGGTCCGCCTGAAAGCCGTCTGTCTATATTGCTGAGAAGTATCTGAAGGCTCTCCAAAAGTTAGATGCCAGACAACGAAAGTTGAAAGATGCAAAGAAGAACTCATGATCAGATATGCCGGGGCATTGACCAGAGAAGTCCGGCTAAAAATTTGGAAAAGAGATGAGAAGATCAAGGGTTGTTGCAGAGCCCAGCCCATGACGCGTGGGCAGATTGTTGATGATTCCAAGTCCCTTTTCACTCAAAAGGTCTTTAACTGCACGAAATAAAGTAGACGAGTTACCAACTTCCACGTTAAAATCATCGCCGATTAAGATACGCGACGTGCGACTTGTAATTTGCTCAAGCGCACTGGACAAGACCGATGGATCATTGTCCGTGTATGTATGTTGCCGTAAATCTGTAGATGTCTACTAATGTCACCAGCTCTACCTCATCATCACAACCCTCCACCAGACCAGCTAAGACCTCCCAACTATTGTCAATGTAACGAAAAGAGACCCTGGACTTCATGGTGTCGACCACATAGACTGCGACGCCACCACCTTTTTTAGCTGCTCTGTCGAGCCTATGTAGCTTGTATGCAGGAATTACAAGCATTCTAGACGTATGGTGCCTCTTAGCCCATGTCTCATACACCAGTTGAGCCCCGACATCACCAAGCTCAGCCAGGTCATAATGAGTAAAATAGAATAGAATAATAACAAATTCAAATACATATTAGCGCTTTGTACTTTTCCATATGCTTATAGCGCGAATAGCTTTTGAAAAATAATTCGAACCACGGTGACAGGAAATTATAATTCTTCAACTGTTTAATAAAGTTTCAACCACTAAATTATGTCCCCCTATGAAAATATCGTAGTTTACGACTTCCATGACTAAACAAAGCCAGCGATGCAATTCTACTATATCAAGAAAAATGCTTACGTTTTTCGTGCTCATAGCCTATCCTGTGTGTTATATGATCTAAGACTGCTCCTTTCTAGGATTTTTTACAATTTCATCTGTCAGTTAAAAAATGACAATTGCATTGAACATGGCATTTACGTTATAAATCTTTCAAATAGTTTTACAGAAACTAATCATAAAAATTGTTAAAAATCAGTCTAAAAGATGTCATTTAAATTATCCCCGCAGAAGACTTACTAGTAAATAGGATTCTGAAATGCACACAAGAAAATTGTTTTACTGCTTTTACCAATCTATCAAATTTGCAAATATACAGGGTATTCCGTAAATGTCTTTAATCCTTTAAGGGGATGAAAGGAGAGGTCATTTGGTTGAAAAAAGTCTAGATACTTTTATATCGAACTACGCTGTGTTTTCGAGTAAATCGATAATATCGATTTCCTAGATTTTGCATACCTCTTCAGAGTAATTTCGTTATAAGTTCTATTGTAATTAATGGATTGTGACGTTCAAACCTTTATTTAAAAGAGCACATATTGGCCTTTCTAAAAATGTACAATAAGTTATAATTGTGCTTTCAATTATTAAAAAAAAACAGTTTTCTCTAGAATTTTTTATTTCACCAAAATTTGTGTCGCGATTCAGTGTACATTTATTCGAAATATCACCATTGCACGAACTTGGCAAAACTATGAAAAAATTTGCGCATTATGTTCCCTTTCCAAAATGACCTCCCTAAGTGCTATCAACAATAACAATCAAAAGTTATAAGCAAACATTTGGAAGATGTGTCCATCGAGCTAATCTTCAGTTTTTTCGTAAGATTCTATCTCCTCCTACAGTTTTTAACCTACGGCAACCGGAATATGAACTGGCTATTAGATAGGGTACTTTTCGATTTCGAATTTCGAAAATGGAGGGGGTAATTTCGAAAATAACACTTTTTTACCAAACTTGATATTTACGTAGATTTCGTTATTCCGCATCTTCATTTTAGCCGGAGGGGCTAGCTCTGGGAGGGGCGGGAGTTCAAATTTTCAACTTTAGGCGACCATATTTGAATAAAAACCACCAAAAATGTCTTTTCGATTTATGAATTTAGGACTTACTTGCTAGAGCAATGCTCTGCGGGCGGTATACTTAACACACACACTACTTAACCTACACTCACTCACTTACTTACAATACCTTACGACTACGCGGCGTAGGTGCGGGGTAGGAGCGTGCGCTTACTATTCCTTAGATCAACACGACTAACGTGCGCTTGTCGTTAGGAGTAGCCAACACGGGGGATGCGGGACGGAGTGTGCGCTCGCTATTCTTCTGACCAACACGATGACGTGCGCTTGTCGTCAGAATAGCCAACACGGGGGTACGGGACGGAGCGTGCGCTCGCTATTCTTCTGAACAGCACGATGACGTGCGCTTGTCGTCAGAATAGCCAACACGGGGGTACGGGACGGAGTGTATGTATGCGCTTACTACTCCTCTGACCAACACGATGAACGTGCGCTTCGTCGTCAGAGTAGCCAACACGGTACGGGGACGGAATTTATATTCGTGCGCTCGCTACTCTTCTGATCAACACGATTAACGTGCGCTTATCGGCAGAGTAGCCTACATGGGGGTACGGGGACGGAATGCGTGCGCTTACTAATTCTTAGGCCAGGACGATTAACGTGCGCTTGTCGTTGAACAAGTCAACACGACTTGCGGATAGGACTGGACGGGAGATGTGTCTAGTCGAACTGCTGGGAGGCAACTGACTAATTTTTCGGTAGTTGACTGACTTTTATAGCCAGCCTTCTGGTATTCCACCTGGGGGGTCAACTCTGTTCACTTTGGAGTTGTATTCTCGCGGTCGGATATTTTGCTGATCGGTGACTTGTAGTTTTCGGTTGAATTCACCTCGATGCTTGGTGATCGACTGAGTGATCTTACTAGTGGCTGCCGTATATTTATAGGCAGTCTGGCTGATGGCGTAGGGTGTAGAATGCTCCCGTCTACTATCACGCCACCAGCACGGGACACTACTGAGCTGCTTATCAGTAGTGTGGTCTCCTCTCGGTGGCTGGTTTACATTGTTGCGGCTGCTAGACACTCGTTTCCGCTGGTGTCTAGCTGAAATGTATGTAACTTCGTTACAAACTTTTGATTGTTATTGTCGATAGCACTTACGGAGGTCATTTTGGAAAGGGGACATAATGCGCAAATTTTTTCATAGTTTTGCCAAGTTCGTGCAATCGTGATATTTGGAATAAATATACACTGAAGCGCGACTCAAATTTTGGTGAAATAAAAAATTCTAAAGAAGACTGTTTTATTTAAATAATTGAAGGCACAATTATAACTTATTATACATTCTTAGAATGGCCAATATGTGCTCTTTTAAGTAAAAGTTTGAACGTCACAATCCATTAATTACAATAGAACTTATAACGAAATTACTCTGAAGAGGTATTTAAAATCTCGAAAATCGATATTATCGATTTACTCGAAAACCCAGCGGAGTTCGATATAAAAGTACCTAGACTTTTTTGACACAAATGACATCTACTTTCATCCCCTTAAAGGATTAAAGACATTTACGGAACACCCTGTATATATTTCCGTCGACGGCAAATACTTACAATCTTGTAGATTTATAATCGATACGTGTAACTATATTTGTAACTAATTCAATTCAATTAATGTTCAATAAATTGTAAATTAAACTATAAACTATAAATTCTGTGACCGTATAATTTCGCTGTGCTGAGTTCAACTTTTTCGGGACGTAGGCTATTAGCTTCTCGTGGCCATCGTCATCTAGTTGAAGCAGCACTTTGAGAGTCAAAGCCTGATGACAGGATAAATAAATCGTCCAAGTAAACGAGGACATTCTCACGAAGATCGAAAGGGATGACCTTATAAATGAGGCGGCATATAGTTTGTGGAGCATTGCAAAGGCCGAATGGCATCACCGTGTACTGATAGAGAGGATGACCAGGTACTGTAAACGCGGTCTTCTCTCTGGACTCAGTGTCTAGTGGAATCTGCCAGAGAGCGTCTTTGAGATCCAGGCTTGTGATTAAGTTTGCCGGAGGAAGTCGACTCAGAAGCGCATCTATCTGCGGCAGCGGATAGGCATCCTTCTTAGTAACGGAGTTGACCTTCCTGGCGTCAAAACAAGGCCGAACCTTCGCAGGCTTCCGCAGTAGTACATCTGGAGAGCTCCAAGGACTCTGGCTCTCCTCTACAACACCCAACGATAGCATTCGTTGCAATTCAGCATCCATCAAATTCTGTACTGCCGGTGAATTCGGATAAAACCTCTGTTTTATCGGAGTCGCGTCATTCATTTCAATCTTGTGACTGACAAGAGATGTTTTTCTTAAGCCTAAAGAGGCGAAAGAAGGAAAAAACTGTTTAGTAGCTTCTAGACGTTTTTGATCTATACCGGAAAAAACATGGCAATCGGTGTCAGAAGTAGCTATTAGACTTGGTGTCATTTCTGCAACTATAGCCAGGACATCTGGAGCCAACCCAAATAGACGCCAGAAGTTTGTTCCTAGATACAGTGCCTGTGTGAGCCCAGGAACCATGTAAAAACGAACGTTTCGGGTCTTACCACGGAAAGTGATGTCCAAGTTCATATGACCATGCACAGTCGTCATGGCACCATTAGCTACTTGTACCTGTGTCCGATACCTCTTCCTTACAATCTCTGCTTCAACTAACTTCTCCAGGGCTCCTTGGCCTAGGATACTGACAGTGGCACCACTATCAAGTAGTCCAGTCTCAGTTCGCCCGAATAGTTTTACTTCGGCATACGGTGGAATGTCGTCTGGCATCGACACGGAAATATGTGCCAGTTCCTTTCTTTCCTGTCTCATTCGTCGACCGTATTCCCTCCAACGAGCGGTCGATCGATTCTTTCTTGGTCTAAGGTCTAAGTCAGGATACAAAATATCAGCTACCTCAGCCACCGAGAAGAAGATACGTACTCTTGCTGCTTCGAATTTGCAATGATAAGGCGTCAGCGGATATAAAACAGGCTCACGCCCACTCGTCATAACAGAGCTTGGTGGCCGCTTTAATATTGAGAGGCCAGGAGGCTGAGTCCCCTGCTCAGTAATATTGCCAGCGAAAAGTGCTGTCGGTGTTATCGGGACGTCAAAGATCAACGGCTCTTCCAGAGAAGTGTCTATTAGACTCTCCGCCTCTATCAGTGAATCAGTAAGACGATCAGATGGGTGGTTGACATCATCAGAGTAACTGAATGATATCAACGGACAGTTCAGTGGTTCATCGTCGAGGTCAGCTGATGAATCGGACCTTCCTCCCAGTTCAAGGCTTGAACTGGAGTCGTCATAGCTGTCGCCGTTCAGATCGTTGACACTGGTCGAGAAAAGGTGATGGGATTCCCGACCCGTCTCTCATTTTTCGTCAAGCAGTGTCTACAAGTTGGCTTGAAGACGTTTTTGCGTCCGCATCCATAGCAGAACACTTGGTGTCTTTCCTGCATGCAGTCCTGGTAAAAATGATCGGGTTGCTCATAATTCCATCAACTAACTCTCGGAAGTGCTGAAATCGCAGATACTGTTGCTGTTTCCTCACTGTTTTCAAGTAACATATGCTGTTCGGCGTCTGTCGAACGACAATCATTTAACTCGCTAACTCTTGGGCCGCGACAGGTGTTATAGCTGCAGGCAGTCGCGATTCGCTGGTGGGTGGCCTGTATTTGAGTCACGAGACCTCGCAGTTGATGTATGGTGTTAGTGGGATACAAACAGATTTTCTGTTGGATGTCTGGAAGCAGATTCGATTTCTAGAAACTCTCCGTCCACCACCAGGCTTTGCAATAGATCACGTACCTGTACCAGGTGCTGGTGATACGTTTCAAATGACTCCCCTTCTTTCTGTTTTCTCAACATCAGCTGGACCTTGACCTTGACGTCATCCTTCGGTACTCCCCATTCAGCTAACAGAGCTGTTTTTACATACTCCCACGAAGGTGTGGAGTTCTGTCTCAGGAGAGACCAGTACCAGTCCATTGCTGGGCCAGAAAGCACAGTCTTCATGTGCCGAACAAAAAGATCCAAATCTCCGTGTAAGACCGAGTACGTGAGGGCTTCTACTCTGAAAACAAATTCGTCGACAGCAAGTCGAGAACTATCGCCACTGTATGAGATATTCCATCTTTGGATCAGGCTACCCGAACGTCGTTGTCCTAAGCTCGACGGGACATGATTGGATGAAGCTGGCGGAAACTGGGTAGAATTTTGCCCACGTTGACTGAATGCAGACGCTGGTCTATAAAACGACTGTCTTCGCGGGTCGTGAAAATCTTGTGGTGGTATCGGTTCACCCACAGGAGGAGGTGGACTTGATACGACGATTGGTGACATTGCAGCTGAGATCTGCTGTCTGACGTTATTCGACAGTTCCGTCCGCAAGGTGTTCAGACTTTGCTCGAGGCCTTCGCCAACTAAATCCTATAGCTGCATGCGCAGACCTGCCATCAAAGCTTCCGTCGCAACTAAGTTTTGACCCTGAGCAGTAGGTAGTGGACTATTTCGTCGTGAGCTGGGATTTCAAAAAGTCATGGAACGCGGATCTGGCATTCCAGGTGATAGGGATCCCCGACTAACTGGTGGGATCGTTGGAGGTGGTAAATCAAACGTGGGTGCGGGCTGTTTACGCTCGTTATTGACAGGTTTCGTCTTCGGTTTCTTTGGGACAGCTCCCGTATATTCGGTAAAATCATATTGTGTTAGGTGGAGCCGACAGTTTGGACAATTGGCCTGTTCGCCAATCCACGTGCGCAAACATGCCTTGTGGAACACGTGTCCACATACAGTCCTGACAGGCTTTTGCTCGACTGACCAGTCTCCATCCTGACAGATGGGTGTTCTCATGGTCGCCATTATGAAACAGAAAAAGTCTTACAATCCTCCACGAGTTTAACGAAATTGAGCGTATAGCCGATAGTCAAATCAATTCAGTTTCTGCAGCTTGTACAGAGGTTTGTCGTAATTTGGTCAAGAGACAAGTGGGTTTCGACAAAAGTCAGAGAAAGTCTCGACTCGAAAATCAAAAAAAAATCTCAAAAATTCGCAAAGGACTATCCACCGAGTATAAAAGTTCAGAGTTCGACAGGTCAAAAAAATATTTTATAATCAAGTAAGCCATGTCGCAAACCTTCAACACAAGCGAAATCCAATTTATCTGGGAATTCACAATAAAGACGCTTGGAGTTGAAATCAATACTTGCACTAGCAAAATCGCACAGAAAAATAAACGCCAACTTGTGATATAAGATCTACTCAAATTTCCGTTCGGACGTTCAACAAAAAATCAAATTTTGCACGAAAGTTCCCTCTTTCACACTTCAAGAGCTAACTCTCAACACAAAGGTGTCCCAGGCCCACTCTCTCTAATCAGGTCAGAAGTTATTCAGTAAGGATTGGCAGTGTGAGTGTATGCATATTGTGTCCTCACAGAGATCTGGGAAGAGTCGGGTTCGATATGCCAGACACTGAGAATGCTACTAGAGATTCTTCAGCCAGGCAGTTAGCAGTATGCCAACTCCTGATTACTGAAGGTCTCCAGCATCACTTCTGTCCTCCAACAACTCTTTCCTTCCCCTTCGCCTGATCACAGTACTTAACTTGTTAGCTAAAAGCCAAAAAGTCATCTCACAGATTCACAACTCTGTCCAGCCAGTTGGCCGACAAAGACATGCCTCCCCGAGAACACAACAAAAATGTTGTGAGGACACCTACTATTTCCATAGCAGAAGGCCAGCGGGAAAGATCAATTCAAACATTTCAAAAACGAAAATGCAAAAATTTTAAAAACTTACAAGACTTGAGGATCGACTAAAGTCAATCCTAAAGTCGAACTTACAGAAAAACTTTCAAAAACAAACTTTACTTTACTCAAATATCTCAAAAACATAATAGCAAAACTTTAAAAACTCTAACGTTACTGTACAACAGTTTTCAACTAACAAACCAGTTAGACTCAAGTCCGCATATAACTTCCACAGAAAAAATCATCGTGCCTGACAGACAAAAGCCGTAGCACACACTCCAGCCCTGAAGGGGCCCTTACACCACTTACCCTTACCTTAGTGAAGGCGCAGATCTCATGCCTTCTTGGCCGCCAGGAGAGAGGAGTAGCGGACCTGTTCAACCCCTAGATCGAGAGGGCTCCAGGAGACAGAAGAAAGAAACCAAACGTCTAGTCCTAGTGCTTCATTACGCTATGATCGATGCTTTTACCTTTATTCGGAACATTATCATTGTTATACTATTCACGCATATAAGCAATTTGAATTAAACTATATATGTGAAGCCAAAAACCACAAATTAGATACGATAAATAGTAAATATTATAATTTTTGTAATATTAAAGGCTGAATATATACTTTAAATTTAAGAATTTCTGTCCGCAACTAATTGTAGTATAATAATACGTAAGAAATTTCTCGCCTAATGCGTACAAATTATCAAGTTTTCCGTTATATTTTCGTTGCGGCAAATACTTACAATCTTGTAGATTTATAATCGATACGCATAACCATATTAGTAACTAATCTAATTCAATTAATGTTAAATAAATTGTAAATTAAACTATAGACTGTCTACTGCTACAAGTAAAAATAGTAAAAAAAAACAAATACGAGTATATAACATGCAGTAACATCACAGTAGAAGCTGCATTTTTCTACAAAAATAGTTATTTTTTTTCTTTTTCCTTTTTCCTGCCTTTTTAAAATCCTTAAATAAATATTCATAATATATTCTGCCAGTATAGCTTTGGTTTAATTAATTATTATTTACCCGCCCGAAATTTCAAAACAAAAATCAACTATTTATCTTAGCGCTGAACAATTGTGAGACAAAATTCGTAAAGAACTTAACTTCCAAGAATCCTAACGGTCCTAGTAAAATACTTAGGTCTGCAGCGTTCACCAAAGTATCCATCCGAGCATTCGCACAATAAAAAAATACCACCATAAGAAAAGTGTTATCTTGATTTTCCATGCAGATTTTTCATAATGCTTGGTGATAGCTGGTGTCTCTTGTATTTGGGGCTCAAACGCGGGAACTATTATAGCAACTTTTGTGATTTCTGTCATATACGGTGATGGAACTAGCTCTACCCGTCCCAATGGTTTAAAGGTAGGTTATAGTCCATTCCACGCTCTGGGTCAAATCTCTTATAAGCACTGTGCAATTCGCGATACACAAAACTTGGATACTTATTTTTTTTTGCGTATGTTATTCCTAGGTTGCGAATTTTGTGAAAGTCCTCTAAATCAATTTCACTGACCGATTTTATGACAGCCACATGATTTGGCATAAAAATAGGTGTTTTGTTAATAAAATTCTATGTATGTATGTATGCCTTGTCAGGTATGCTAGGTGATGCCACCGCTAGAGGCCATCGAATTTATAAGGCCTCTTGATTTTTGTAGCATTAACGATATTAGATATGCTCTTGTTTAAAGTTCTAGATATGATTATTGGGGACATCCAAATGTAGTCTTGTAGCAATACTGCCGAGACGCCGAGCTGGCCACTATGGATAAATCCTCCGCTACACGTTCACAGGAAATTTCGATAATATCGTGAGAATTGCAATAATTCATCAAAATTTTGTTAGAATAACTTGAATTCATTTGATGCTTGTGGTGGATGTCTTTTGATGAAAAACTTTCACAACGCCCGTTGGCGAATGGTAATGAAAACTGTTATTGGAATAAAAATCACCTTTTCTTTTCACAAACACGCTTTTATTCTCGACCTCTTGACAGAAAAAATTACAGGAAACGCTCTTCTTGTCGGTTTGGGTACGTTCGGTGCGCACAGGCACTCCGTCCATATAGAAGGCAGGCTGGGTAAACATGATGCATCTCGTCACAGTATAGCATACTGCTACATGCCGTATGCTACGACTATAACAAAGTAAATGAATGAATCAAATTAAAGTGTATTTTTGCCCAGAAATCAATTACAGTTATAACGAGGAAAGTACTTTACTAGTTTTAAGTAAGTTTGTCAACACCATCAAAAGGTGCACGCTGAGAACACTTTAAATGTGGAAAATGTAAAAATTGTTTTATTACAAACGGTGCTTTGAACGGTCATGCAAGAACTGGCAGATAATAAATACGCCGAATGTGGATGGGAGTATGTTTAACTGCAGCGAGGTTAAAAGCGAAATTCTAAGAAGGTGCACAAAGTTATACCGGAAGACTCGAAACCACGCATAACCAAGAAGTATGAATATAAGACTCGGAAATGAAAGCTAAAGTGCCGACGAAGTATAATTTAGTGTGCATTGGTGTCCATAAGGTGAAGCAAAGTGAGTTCATTGAACTGCTTGCAGGAGCAGGTTTTCTTAACCGCCTCAGGAAGTGTGTTCCAGAGACAAACTCGCTGTTGAAAAACGTCGTTGGACCCAAATCGGGTTCGTGTCCTCTGAAGAATAAGTCTAGTGCCATTAAGACTGCTCCATGGGAGCAATTGACTTATGTAAGCTTGGAGTGAGCCACACCTAGCTTCCTTGTTCAAATTTGTACAAAATTGGAAGATAAGCGTGTTCAGAAAAATTTCAGCGCTACCGCCCCATCCAATTCATCTGTTCGAAAAACACTTTCAAATCAGAAAACTGTTATCCATCAAGAAGCCAGTCTTCAAAAAACGTGAAAAATCTGCCTAGCGAACTAAAGTCACTTATTTCAGATTATACAGAAAAGCATAAGAATCAATCTCACCTTGAATTTGATATATTTGAGAAAACAGGTGCAGACAGAAAAAAGAATAAAAAGAACTTGAATGATCCCTACTATGTATATGGCTAGTTGTTAAATACGCATATTAGAATACGGATTTGCTCGTATTCTCTAAATAAGGCGATGGAACTACAAATAACAGTAATGTTGATTACAAGTGGCTTCCACCATTGAGAGCTATTCGTAAGTAAAAAATTTACAGTAATATAAACATCTGCATTACAAAAATTTTCTTTCAGATAAATCATCCCCAAAGGCGAAAACAACTCAAACTTCGCAAGTCGAGGACAGAGGAATGTAAAGCGCACTGCAGGCTCCAATTATTAGACCGTATTTTAAGACTGAATTTTTTATATTTAAATTGATTCAAAAATTGCCTTCTCATTTAAATTAAGTGTAATTTTGAAATGGCATCATCGGGGACAAGTTTGCGAATTTAATGTTTTTTTGGAGATATTATTTATAAAAGTAATTTTTAGTTCATTTTCTTTGTCAAACGTTCAAATTTATATTATTAATCATTCAAAATTTAACGATCACAATATGTCCATTTCGTGAATCGAGTTGTTTTTAAATACATATCTGCAATAAAGGTGGTCATTTCGAATCTTTGTTGGATTTCACTTTTATTGAAGCAAGAAAGAAAACCCTAAGAATTATACGACTGATTTGTTTGTTACTGGTCATCATCATCATCATCATCAGCTTTCTTTAATCCCCCGAGGAACTTAGGGCGGAAACGGTTGCTCTCCATCGGGGCCTGTTTCCTGCGACAGCTTTTAGTTCACCCTACGATCTTCGATTGATGCTGCTGCTGTGAGAATAGTTCTTCGTCGACGAAGACACTCTTGATAAAGGTTTGCAATCGGCGTTGGTCGTTGGTCGATGGCTTGATTATGTAATTTAATCTCCTGCTATTTATTGCAAGAGATCAGGAAGCGGTTTGCATGCAGTTGCACATACATGTTGCGAAAAATCTACTAGAAAAAAACTTATTCTGTGAAGACTATAGTTTCAGTCTTTACCGTGTAAAATTTAATGTCCGGTATCTAGATATGCACATAATATACATACGTAATACATATTTTATTTTAATGACAAATCTTGTTGGAGATAAGATTCGCCGTGGGGTTTGTTTTCTTTTACAACGACTTGGTATGTAAGTTATGTAGATCTATTGTTTTTCCCAAGTTGTTCTGTGGGAAAAGTTTGATATTTACTGTCCAGAAGTTCTAAGCAAGATTAGCTTATATATGAAAATTTATTACAATTTGTAATAAATAATTTGTTTTAAAGATGTTTAGGTATATAATAGATGCCATCGGCATACTCTAAATCGGTGAGACGGTCAATCGATCCCCAATATATGCCATGCAGGTTGTTATCGAGTGGATTTGCAAGGATGTCGTTGATCACAATGAGAAATAGGGGTAGCGTAATTATACATCCTTGACAAACTCGCGAATTTACATTGAAGCCGTCGGATAATTTGCCATTGTGAAGAATTCTGCACTTCGAATTGGAGTAGGCACCCCTAATCACGTCTACTATTTTTAAGGGGAGTCCGTTTCTATGTAGCTCCTTCCATATGTGTGCCTTGTCAGCAAGTCAAAGGCGTTTTCATAATGCACATAAGCCAGGTAGAGAAAAAAACAGTGTTCTGTACTTCGGTCTACTATGATTTGCAAGGTTCAAATGTGATATACAGAGGAGTGTCCATATATAACCCGGCATATTGTCTTCTGATCGTTTGATTGGCTGCAGATTAAATTCTATCCAGGATCATGTGATCCAGGATTTTCTCTACTGTGGACAGTGTCATAGTAACATACTGTTCCTACTAGGCTCAGTGGAGAAGGGATAGGACCTTTATACACATCCAGCCAAATACCGGGTACAACTCGTACTAAGCGCATGAATCAGCAAGAGCACAATACTATTGAATTATAGCGCAGAAATCTTGGTACTACCGGTCTACGATATCTGGTAGAATTTTTTGGTACACTTGTTACATGAAGTCAACGCTGCGAATAACCGATAAAACTTGATGAAATGTCGTGTATACATACTCCATCAATTTTTATCTCGAATGTGTGAGTATATACATATGTACATATACTTGGTTAATGCAAACAGCTCTAAATGTAAATGTGTAAACATCTAGCCCATATCAGGAAACGGTAATGCTAAGCTAGAGACTATGGCTTCTTCAATTACCTCAATTGTAATGCGCACAATTGGTAATTATTACAATGACCAACGGTCATGACAGAGTTTTCTTAGTTTTGTATTCTTTTACAATTATGTAAATTCTTATTCTTTACAATCAATGTAAATTATTGAAAAAAAAAATTAATTCCAGGCCATTTTAGGAAAGTCAACCTGTATAGTCCATTTTTACTTTAGTTAACTGAAATCACGTAATCACAATTGCTTTTACTTTTGTTAATTTTCTTTGTAGACTAGTAAGCTGTGAGGTAGGAAAAAAATGTGTCATTCAGTTGTTAGCAAGTTTTTGTTTTTATCAAACGTCCAAATCCAACCTTCTACGTGCTGAAGGCTCAATACATATCATGAAAACTAATCGAAGTCTCAAGAGCGAGACACGGGAAAGAAATTTAGTTCAACATTCTGGTGCCGAAACTCGGGAAATTTCCTCTTCAATCAACAGATTAAAGATACATTCATATGGCGTGTATAATAGTGGAAAAATCAAAGTGCTAACAAACTAGAGGGAAAACAGACTATAGACTCATTTAACCTTCTCTACCTGAAACTTTCCGTTTCGATTGGTTTAAGTGAAACTTTCTACAAGGCCTGAGAATTTACGGCGTCTTACGGTGTTAACAAAATTTCTTATAAAATGAAGGAAGAAGATAATAGCACGTTAATTCAGAAACGTGATCGAGTCAAGGGTACTCTTACGCGTTTAAAAACCTTTGCAGATAATATTACTTCTGTAAATGCTTTAGAGGAGATTACAGTTCGACTGCAAAAATTAGAAGAAAGTTTGAAGGAATTTTGCTCAATTGAAGATTGCTTACTTCTGATTGATCCAGAAGTTTCTGAAATAGAAGAAATGGAACATAAATATTTCGACATAAAATCTTTACTCTTACGCGCTCAAAATGATCGAGAGCATGCACATCAACAATTTGCTGCCCCTAACAACGATTTAAATTCGACCATGCAACAATTATTGCTAACACAACAGTGTGCCATCTTAGAAGCAATAATGGTCGGTGGGAAAAAATCGTCGCCAACAGTAAAAACACTCCACAGTTCAGTGTGAACAAAGCAAGAAACGTGTCCCAAGTGCACAAGAAATCATTTAATCTATCAATGCCCCGAGTTTGAGGCTACTACCTTGCAGGACCGCAAATCATTTGTTTTTTCTAAATCACTCTGCTTTCGATGTTTGGGTTGTAACCATTCAGTCAAGAATTGTTGGTCAAAGATACGTTGTCAGCAGTGTAAGGGTGACCACGATTTGTTGCTGCACAGCTCAAGTTTCAAATTGTGCCAGAAACCAACGTCAATCAATTCCACAGTTGTGAATGATTCTTCTGGCAACTTCAATTCTTCCCTCAACATTGATACTCCTATCAACAACTTTGCAATCAACCCAATCTCCAATCAACTCAAATTCTCCAATCAACGTAGAAAACATCTCAACACCACCAGCTTGTAACCTTAAAAGAAATCTCGGTTCATTCAAGGAATCATTTACTGCCTCTGTATCACCACCGCAAGATTCTAAGCTTGCATCTTTTACGACTTACGCAGACAAGCTGTCAAGTAATTGTAATAACAAATCGTCAATTGCTATTTTGCCCACAGCCGTTTGTTACGTTAGAGATGCTAAAGGGAATTATCAAAACTGTCGATTACTATTAGATTCTGGTTCCCAAATTTTTCTTATTTCCCAATCATGCGCAGATCGGTTGGGCTTGAGAAAAGGAGGTGCAAGATTATCGCTTAGCGGACTATCCTCTACCAACGTTGGAATTACCAAGGGAAAGATTCATCTAAATCTCTTCCCACGCTGCCAAAACTCTCGACTAATTGAAGTAATGGCATTCAAAATAAGCAATTTGTCATCCTACATTCCGTCTAAACCAATAGAAACGATTGAATACGTCAATATTAAGGAATTAGATCTAGCAGATCCTAGTTTTCACTAGCCCTCACTCATTGACATACTGCTAGGGGCTGACAAATTCTTCGAAGTACTTAGAGCAGGAAAATTGTACAATGACATGGGAGTTATTATTGCTCAAGAGACAGTTTTTGGCTGGATAATTACTGGTGCACTTGCAAGGGAATCTTTAGTGCTCAGCATGAACACGACAGTTTTCACCAACCTTGATAAAACTTTCCAATGGTTTTGGACCATAGAGGAGCTACCCACTTCAACTGTCACCATTAGTGAAGAAGAAGCACTGGATGAGACTCAGTTTAAAGCAACATTCTGTCGTGAAGAAAGTGGCCGATATGTAGTTTCAATTCCATTCAAGAAAAACAAGAAGCACCTTGATAACTCTCTACAAAATGCAATTGCTCGTTTACGATCAATAGAGCGACGCTTTTCTAGAGATTCTGACTTCAAACAAGCGTATATATCATTCATGCGTGAATATGAACAACTGGGACATATGGAGCATGCACCTACTAAGGAAATGTCAAGGGAAGCAGATAAATACTTTTACCTTCCCCACCACGCCGTGTTCAAAAATGGACCGAATACCAAAATGCGGGTAGTCTTAAATGGATCCTGCAAAACTAGCTCTGGAATATAGCTTGACCAAACGCTAATGGTGGGCCCCACAATCCAGCGGGATCTGACATCTATCCTGATAAGTTTTCGTAAACATAGGGTAGCATTGTCAGCTGATGTAGAAAAAATGTATCGCCAGGTACTAGTAGATCAAGAAGGTAGGAATTACCAACGAATTCTCTGGCGAGAAGATCCTTCAAAACCTATATGTCACTTCAGACTAAACACAGTTACCTGCGGTACCTCTTCTGCACCATTTTTAGCAACACGAGTATTGCATCAAATTGGCGAAGAAGCAAAGAAAACTTCACCTGATGTAGCAACTATAATTCAAAATGATTTTTACGTCGACGATCTTCTCTCGGGAGCAGATACCATTGAGAGTGCAATCTTATTATAACGGCAGCTAACTGAAATTCTAAGTGCGAGTGGATTTCCCCTAGTGAAATGGCGATCGAATATGTCATCTGATACAACAAATATTGATTCGCTGCCGATTGATGATGACTCTGGCACAGCCAAGGTGCTTGGCATTCAATGGGCCCCAGCAGACGATGTCTTCTTATTCAACATATCTACAGATTTTCCCAAAGTTGATGCAAAACGAAAAATCCTTTCAGATGCATCTAGGATATTCGATCCCATGGGCTGGCTTTCTCCAATAACAATCAACCTCAAAATTCTATTTCAAGAATTATGGCTACTTAAACGAGAATGGATTGAGGTTTTACCCAATGGCATAACACGAAAGTGGGAAAAGTTAAGCGAAAATTTATCAACAATCACTCAGATAAGAATACCACGGCAAATTTACTCGTCTATACATTTGATGGAAATGGTTTTGCTGACACATCAGAGCTTGCATACGCAGCAGATATTTATTGTCGAAGCAAGAATGAGGAGGTAAATCCATCATTAGACTAGTTGCCGCCAAGACAAGGGTGGCACCCTTAAAACAAATCTCAATTCCAAGATTGGAGTTATGTGCTGCTCTTTTGCTCGCTCGATTATTTAGAAAGGTCATACAATCGCTTACTCTTAATGAGGTCAAACTTTATGCATGGACCTACTCCTCTGTTGTTCTAGTTTGGCTGTCAGATGTACCACGAAGATGGAAATCATATATAGCGAACAGAACTTCAGAAATCTTAGAAATGCTTCCTAATACGTGCTGGAGACATGTACCATCTCGAGACTACCCGGCTGATTGTGCTTCTCGTGATATCATGCCAGCAGAATTAGTGGAACATATATTATGGTGGCAAGGACCGCACTGGTTGACCTTAGAGCAAGATAAATGGCCCTATAAGCCAAGCTCAGTTTCCGCAACCGAAGTACGAAAGGAAGAACGGAAGGTGGGAATTTTTTCACATTTCGAAGAGCTGTCAAACGTTACTCTTACAGAACTATCGTCCAAGTATTCTTCCTATCGCAAGTTAGTACGTGTGCTAACATATTGTCTCCGCTTCATTTCGAACACAAGAAAATTGTCATCGGACAGAGATCCTTTTTTCTCATCTACAAACGAAATAAATCGAGCAAAAACCACTTGCACCAAATGGATGCAAGAAACTGCATACTCCAGAGAAGTAAATGAGCTCAAGGCCAATCGACTGATACCTAGAAGGAGCACGCTCAACAAATTATGCCCATTTCTAGATAAAGAAGAAATCTTTCGTGTCTGTGGAAGACTTCAAAATTCAGATAATTGCTTTGATGCTCAGCATCCTATCATCCTACCCAAGGATCACCCCATAACAAAGCTTATTATATTAGATCTTCACAGAACATATCTGCATCCAGGACCATCCTCAATCATAAGCATCATTCGCCAACGTTATTGGATCCCATCAGTACGGAATATGGTGAGAAAGATATGTCGAGACTGCCTTATCTGCCTTAGAAGACAGGTTTCTAGACCACCAACACAGTTGATAGGAAACCTTCCCAGGCCTCGAGTCACAATTTCATCCTTTTTCTCAAGTCGGTGTTGATTATGCAGGTCCACTAACACTGAGCACTAGAACAGGTCGAGGTTCAAGGACGATGAAGGGATATATCGCCCTGTTTGTATGTTTCGTAACCAAGGCTCTGCACCTCGAAGCAGTTGCTTCTCTTAGTAGTGAAGCCTTCATTGCAGCACTTCAGCGATTTGTATCTCGTCGTGGTGTGCCTAAAGATATTTACAGTGACAATGGCACAAATTAAGTGGGTGCCAAATGACATCTAAACGACTTAAATAAGTTTGCGATATCAGTAGACAAAGATTCACTAATCTCTTCCTTCATTTCAGAGCAAAATATAGTCTGGCATTTCATAACTCCTGGAGCTCCAAATTTTGGTGGACTTTGGGAAGCTGGCGTTCGTTCCGTTAAAGGTCATCTGAGAAGAGTTGTTGGGGAAACGCTGTTGGGATTTGAAGAGCTGACAACCATGCTCACACAAATTGAAGCTGTTTTAAATTCGCGACCGCTCTGTGCTTCATCAAGTGATCCTGATGATTTCAATGCCTTGACTCCTGCGCATTTCTTAATTGGACAGGCCCTGACAAGTCTACCTTAAAGGGAGCATTCAGAACAACCAATCTCTCAACTACGTCGATGGCAGCTGATACAAGCCATGGTGCAAGGTTTATGGAAGAGATGGAGACTGGACTATCTATCTACACTTCAAGAGCGTCAAAAGTGGACTACAAAAAATGCATCTCTGAAACAAGGCGACTTGGTCATACTTCGCGAAGACAACATTCCACCTACAAAATGGCATCTGGGCAGAATAATTCATACTCATCCGGGTAAAGACAACTTGGTGCGCGTCGTGTCCGTCAAAACAATAAATGGGATTTTTAAAAGAGCAATCAACCGGGTATGCAAGCTACCAGTCGGTTAAGAAACAAATTTCTTAACGGCGGGGAGAATGTATAACCCTTGGAACAGAATGGTCGTAGCCATCACGCAGGCAAACGTCACGCAAGAGTAAGTTATAAGGCAATGCCATTAAGTGACCGCAATGAACGTAGCCAACGGAGCCATAACGCAGAAGTTGACCAACTTTCAACTTTTGAAGCAATTACCCTGCGTTGACATATGTCAGATTTCCAGCTGATTAATTTTGTGTTTGATTGAATTCTGTTATCTTTTAAATTTTGCTCGGAAAATGAGTTTCGAGGAAAAATTAATCCTGGAGGTAAAGAAATACCCTGTGCTGTACGCAAAATCTTCTGGAGGGTATAAAAATATAAAGGCGAAATTTAGAATTTGGGACGAGATTGCGACATGATTGTCTTCAACAGGTAGAAATTTTGCTTAATACATGGGTATTTCCGAAAATTTAATAAATATTAATATACAGACTGAAGACTGAAAACGTCGCTGGAAATCTCTACGGGACAGATTTTCGAGGGAGGCAAACAGCAAAGACTTACCATCAGGTAGTGCGGCAGTTAAGGTGCGAGAGTGGGAACACTACGTTTCCCTATTATTCCTTAAGGAGCACATAAAGCCTAGGAAGTAATTATAGAAATATAAATTTTGATTGCTAATAATTATATATTTAAAACAAATTTTAGAGGGAGAGGAAAGTTTTCAGAAGTTACCGACGAAACCATTGATCTGTCTCCTGATGAAACATTCACAGGTTCTTCGGAAGTAGACCCCGCTCTGGATTGATCCACTTCGATTGATGCTGTAGATAGTGAACAAAGTTTTTCATATTATGACAGAGCAGGAAAAAGAAGGAAAGTGAAACAGGAGGACCTTAACTTAGCTCTTCCACACAATGGGTGTCTTCAAAGACTATTTGGCAAGAGCAAATCCGAAGAGGCCTGTGCCACAGTCACCCCCAGTACCAAATGATGTGTTTGGGCAATCAGTGTCAGCTATTATTTCCACATTAAACGCGCAAAACCAAAAAAGGGCGAAAGCCGATGTGCAACTGCAAGAAGTAAATAATTAAACTACACAAATGTTTTTTTTTATTATTATTTGAAAATTATGCAAACTATTTGTTGGTGTGTCTTGTAGGTTTTAAAAAGACAGCGCTTCATTTTATCTTGTTTTGCCTTTCAATGGCTCCCTCTTTCATAAAATATTCCATTAATGTAGCTCTCAAGTGAAATACTCTTCTGTTTGCGTTGTTCGAGCCAATTTTTATTTTTTCGAAAGTTTGGTTTACTTCCTTCCGCCATTCTCCCGGTTGTAGATTGCCTTCCTCATCTTCCCAGTCAGCAAAACGTGGTGGGTTGTAAGCTGTGCTTAATTTATTAAGCATAATAAAGTTGTGTAAAACAACAGCCGCAAGAACAATTTTTTCTGCGTTTTCTGGAAGACATTGCAAATTTGTTTGCAGCACTCTCCAATTTCAAACGAATTTTGAATGACTACACGAGCCCTAGAAAGTCTATAATTGAAAACTCTCTTTCGATTTTCTAAACACTTTCCTGATTAAGGGCGCATAATATTCTTTTTGAGAGGAAATGCCGGATCTGCAACAAAATATGGTGGAAATATTATATCCGAGTTAGGGTGAATAGAATTCTCTGGCAAAGGCAATTTATCCTCTAGAAGCAACTTCCCAAATTCTGAATGCTGTAGAACTCCTAAAAATTAAATAATTCCTTTACGTTTTACTTCAAACTTGTTAAAGTTCAGCTTCTTACCACCATCGCTTTGGCTGCCGTACGCACCAATATCTATGACTGTAAAACAATAACGAGCATCACATGCTGCTAACAATACAATGCTGAAGCCATTCTTATAGTTATAAAAATTTGATCCGCTTTTGGGGGGACGTTTGATATGAATGTGCTTCCCATCTAGAGCACTTATGCAGTTGGGCATATCCCAAATGTTTTGGAAATCCTTCATTATGTCTTTGTAATCTTGATTGATTAATTGGTTGACATAAATTGGGGATAAACGATTCCACAGAACATCGCAGGTTTCTAGAATTATCTCTCTTACAGTGGATTTCCCCATTTTATAGCTCCACGCTAGAAATTGGTGAGAGACTCCCTGAGAAAGATACCTACAACAGTTTCAGTAAGACTATGACTTTATTCTAGACTTTTAAGTTACTTACGAAAGGGTCACGGCTAATCTACACTCAGGATCAATTGGTGATCGTATCGACTTCTTTGCCAGGTCCTCTGTTAACAAGTTTAGTAAGAGGTCATACACTGGTCTTGTCATCCTGGTGTGCTTGAAAAATTGTTCCGGGTCATTATTTTTGATTCTCTGATAGCAGGTTTTGAAGTAACCATCAATCTCCCTCGTCAAGTTTGCTTCTCTAACCCACCATCGTCTAGGAGTTTTGTTTGAACGTTGTATACAATATAACACAACACTATCATGAACATCATGATGCAAACTTCAATATCGTCCATAGTTCTAAAAATTAATTAAATAGTTAATAATCAATTAATTGTTGTGATAGTTAATCAAACTATTTGAAGTGTCACATTGACGCAGTAACCGAAAGACATTCTGTTCAGCAGGTTGGTGGCTACGATTTTGACAGTTCACCACGGCATTTCTGCTGGGTGGCTGCGATGCATTCTGTTCCAAGCATTAGCCATTTGTACTTTAGATAACTGAAATCATGTAATCACAATTGTTTTTACTTTTGTTAATTTTCTTTGTACATAGACTAGTAAGCTGTGAGGTAGGAAAATAAATTTGTCATTCAGTTGTTAGCAAGTTTTTGTTTTTATCAAAGTCCAAAACCAACCTTCTACGTGCTGAAGGCTCAATACATATCAAGAAAACTAATCGAAGTCTCTAGAGCGAGACAAGGGAAAGAAATTCAGTTCAACACAACCAAAAACATTTTTTTAAAGTAGACAGATGTGGACATAAATATAATAACAGCAGTGCTTACCAAAAATAAGTATAATAATATATTATGATATTAATCGTGAAACTTCAATAATATATTATTAGAAAAGAAAACAGTTTTATTTAAAAAACAAAAAATTTCTTAACAACATGATAATTTGGAAATATTGTTCAGGCATGAACATGTTGGGGGCGGCACGAATTGTAATACTCAGTCAATATGCTACTGGATACCGGCAGTATGTTTGTTGCGAAATCTTAGTTAGCAGGATTGGGGTGACATCTTTATGACATCGGTATTTCCTACTTAGTAATGTTATGAAGAAAATTGTGAATAGCTGAGGTCCCATGCTGTAGTCCAAGATTCGTAAGCTTGACTGTATTAATAGTCCTGGTTGTTCAGCGAAAGAACATAAGAAATAGCTCAATCGACATAACAATATATGGTCGTATGGTTCCAGAGCAAGGTACACAAGAACGAATGAAGAGATTAATGAAATAGCTGTAAGTAAGGGCACTTGTAAAGAATAAAGTAGACTTACATCCATTGGAGATCATATAAATTAATTCAATATTAGCAGATAATCTTATATGAAAAAAACGTTCCGGAAAATGAAATAATTAATAGAATCGTTCCTCATCGTAATTCTACAGTTACAGCATATGTATGAAAACTTGACCGAATTTAATTTAGTTTTAAATCGGAGCAAATTTGTTGATGATTAGGAATAATAATTCTTTTACAGTGGAAATTCAAAACCTCACACGCAATGGCTTCAAAGACTTTCGGGATACACGACAACTTAGCAATTTGTCGATAATTAGTGACAAACTCCCTTCTTCGTTACTTAAAAACTGGAACTATAAATGATCAGGGATTTTCTCCAACCGAAATTTCATAATAATATATTAATTATAATAAAATGATAGGATAGGCAAAACATAACTCGTCTATCTTGTATATAACGAACTAGGAGAAAGAGGCACAGTCATTCTGATTAATAACAAATTGAAACGTCATTTAAGTCTGACCAGTACTCAGTATAATACAGAAATATAATATAGTCACTTTATATAGACCATCAGAGCACCCGAATGACATATTCTGTAATATGATGAACCTCATCCTAAAAAAGTAAAATATATTGCTTGGCTGTAAAGAAAATGATTGCATTTTTGTATTACAGTCTATTGACTTTTATTGCAGTCTGGCAATAAAATATATTACTGCAAAGTGAAATATATTGCTTGGCTGTAATGAAAATTATTGCATTATTGTATTACAGTCTAATGACTTTTATTGCAGTCTGGCAATAAAATATATTACTGCAAAGTAAAATATATTGCTTGGCTGTAATGAAAATAATAAATAAAATAAAATACACCAAAATATCTCTCTACAAATTTTATTGCATGTGTGCAAAAAACCATATCAATATTATGTAGCAAATGAGAAAATATTCTTTGGCAAACATCGTTATAAATACAAAGCCTTTTAAACTTAATTGATACATATTCACGCATACGTTGTTATAAGGCCTATTATGTAATATACCTTTGTATACTTTTAATTTATGCATTTATGAGCTACTAAAAAAAGGAATAAAAAACTGGTAGAAGGCAAGTATACACAGATGTTATTTTTATATAAAACTGAATGTTACTCCTTTATAGACTATTCTTTACTAGAGTACAAAAAATCATATCATATCAATATTATGTAGCGAATGAGAAAATATTTAATGCCTTATTCCTTGACAAACATCGTTATAAGTACAAAGTAGTTTAAACCTAATTGATTCATATAAACGCATACGTTGTTATAAGGCCTATTATGTAATATATCTTTGTATACTTATAATTTATGCATTTATGAGCTACTAAAAAAAGGAATAAAAAACTGGTAGAAGGCAGGTATACACACATGCTATTTTTGTATAAAACTGAATGTTACTCCTTTATAGACTATTCTTCACTAGAGTTCAAAAAATCATAGCAATATTATGAGCAAATGGGAAAATATTTAATGCCTTATTCTTTGGCAAACAGCGTTATAAGTACAGAGTATGTTAAACCTAATTGATACATATACACGCATATGTTTTTATAAGGCCTGTTATGAAATATATCTTTGTATACTTTTAATTTATGCATTTATGAGTTACTAAAAAATGGAATAAAAAACTGATCATTTGACATGACAAAACAATTGCTTATATTTCCAATGTCTATAATGGAACTATCACTGATTTTCTTTTCCAATTTTTAATAATTTTTTTATAATAGTTTCCTGTACCAACTGCTTCTGGTACCCCAGGCGGACGGGCAAAGTCATTGATCATTCGTTCGTAATTCAATTTTTCAAAAATCGCTCTATCTTTGAATTTGAATTTTAATTACTAAAAATATGCTGTCAATTACATATTAAGGTTTACAGGACTTTCGTTTTAATTCACAAAATGTTGGGTATCTTGCTTTTTGAATAAAATCAACTACGAATGAATGATCATTGATTTTGTCCGTCCGCCTGTATTAGTTGATGTGAACAAGTAATAGTTTAACTTCTAATGGAATCCTTGGTATCAAATCTACCAGAGTAAATTAACGTAAATTTTATGCAGCATGAGGAGGACACAAATTTCGTATACAAAACGCCCTCGAACTCAGTACGCGTTGAGTCTACTTACATATATCGTCGCTCGAATATTGATTTGCCCCACCGGCCAAATTTGCTATTTAGCGCTATGTACTTACAGTTCGTGAGATTATTACTGAAGTCGAATTAAATGCTTTAATCTGCTCTTTTCTAACTTAAATATGTGTTGAGATAAATAATGTTATGTTTGTCCCATGTCATATGCTTCCATATGAGTTCTTAACTTTGACTGCATTTTTCTCAAAATTTCAGTTTTGCATATGGGACAAAGAAATACTCAGGCCACGTTCATTTAATAACGTTAATTCTGAAGAAACTTTTAAGATACGAACACCCAACACAACTAAAAATGTTCATCCTTTATACCCAAGCTAGAAGCTAAATCTATTTCTGGACCACAAAAAGAGTACTAAAACCAAACAAAACTAGGCAGACTTTCACTACAATTTTCGAATTCACTATTATTTATCATTATTATATGTCTATAAAGTCTAAACCACTATACTAAACTTTTTTTTCTATAACAAAATCCCCAAAACAACATCCGACTTGTTTTCACAAAATTGCTCCTGATCAACTAATCCAACAATGTCGCATGCATCAAATAGACAAGTTGCAAGTCTGAAGAGCTATTGATTGAAACATTCGTAAAAATTACTGTGTTTTAATTGATTTCATTGTTTCATAATAGAAAGAACAGCACAGCTGTAATAGAATTTATTGCGGTGTAGTAAAATTTTTGTATACACACATGTAATTTTTTTATAAAACTGATTGTTACTCCTTTATAGACTATTCTACACTAGAGTACAAATATACATATAATCAGTGCTCGCTTTTCACGCTTCTAGTAAACTGCATTAAAAAATAATGTAGTAAAAGATATTTGTTTTTAATATGGAAGTTATTAAGATTATGCAATAATATATTCAGTATATTACAATTTAATAAATTGTGGGAGTTGTCATACATATACAGGTTGTCCCGACTTGAGTGTTATATCCGGAGGCTATGGATAAGTAATCCTTGGACAACCAAAAAATTGTACGGGTGGGGGAGGATATCCTAACGGTTTCCGATATAATGGGACTGAAAGATATTTGGGTGTTTTTACAGATCACTGTTCGAAAGAACGGTATACGCTATGATGATGATGATTTAATAAAGTTGTTAGATATATAATAGTTGAACCTTTCAAATGGTCTGAAAATCTTTCGTTTCCTCCTCTCCGTTTTGAAGTTATTGCTAAAAAAATTTAATATCTTGGAATTTTAACTAAGGGGGTAATGCGCGCGCATTGTTATATCTGATATATCTGTTTTATCTGTTCTGTCTGACTGTTCGAACTGTTCCATGTGTTCTATCTGTTTTGTCTTTCCTGTCTGCTCTAACTGTTCTATCTGTTCTACCTGACCTGTACTATCTTTCCTGTCTTTTGTGTCTGCTCTACCTGTTCTCTCTGTTTAACCTGCCCTATCTTTTCTATATATTCTACCTGTTGCATTGTTCTATTTACTCTATTCCAAGATTTTAGGGGGTTAATGCGAGCGCACTATTCTATCTGATCTGTCTCTTCTATCTGTTCTGTCTGTTTTGTCTATTTTACCTGTCCCATCTGTTCAACCTGTTCTGTCTGTTCTATCTGATCTATCTGTTCTAATTGTTCCCTCTGTTATAACTGTTCCATCTGTTCTATATGTTGTCTTTTCTGTCTGCTCTGTTACATACCTAAAACACACCTGGTTTTCATTACTTCATTAAAATCTTTAAATTTAGATTTTTAATGGTAATGCGGTAATGTAGGAATGCAACCTAATGCAAAATGGTGTTACATATCTAAAACATACATGAAAAAAGGTAGAAAATAATTATTCAAAATCACACCTGAAAAAAGGTAGAAAATAATTATCCAAAATCACTAAATTTTCATATAAGCTAATCATGCTTAAAAGCATGAGTAGCTTATCAATTTAATCAGTGAAGAATATTGCATCAGCAATTTTCTTCACATACCATTTCGTTTTTACAAAAATGTTCCCATGAAATATTTAATAAAAAAAAAATAAAGCGAAAGACAAATTGTACCTTCAGTACGATTTGTCGGGAAAATTACAATATGTATGTACGAACGTACATACATATATATATAAAAAAAAAAGCTTTCGCGATAAGAAGAGCGCGCAGCGAAAATACATTGTATGTATACGCGCGCGGCCATTCTAATCATCGTGACGGTGGCTGATGTTTATAAAAGCATCAAATTTCAAGCCTCCGTCCAACGAAAAATATTCTGGACTTGTTTAATCAAGTCCAGAATAAATGAAAATTTTCTCAGGGTAAAAATGCAACTATGCATTTTCTACCCTGAACGAGGGCTCTTGATCGCGACAAAAGTGATGAAGAGCCGAGTTGAATTCTCAATTTAAAAAGCGGCGGATCGAAAAAAAAATCAAAATCGGCAGTCGACGGATAACCCAAGAAATAGAGTTGAATTGAAGAACTTATTTTATTATAAAAAAGAAAAGTTAGAAAAAGAAAAGTTGTGAATTAAAATTTTATATCGAGTTGGCCAGAAGGCAAAAATTAAAAGAAAAAAAAGGAATTGAATAAGGTCGGTTCGCGGGCTATCTAATTAGGTGTTATTGGAAAACACCCAAAAAAAAAGTGTGCACGGAATATAATAGTGAATGCTAAGAAAAGTTAGAGTGAAAGTGTACCTGAAGGAGATTCAGAAAACAAAAATTAAAAGAAATAAAATATAAAAAAGTTAAAGAAAAGTATTTTGGATAACTCCCCTGCTAGAGTCACACGAAGGTACGTAACAGCTCTACCTGTTCAATCTGTTCCACCAGTCCTAAATTGTTTATCTTTTCTGCCTGCTCTACCTGTTCTACCTATCCTATCTGTTCTATAGATTCTACCTGTTCTATTTATTCTATATGTCCCATCAGTTCTGTCTGTTCTGTCTAATCTATATATTCTAACTGTTCCATCTGTGCTGTCTGTTCTATTCTTGCTCTATTATATCTATTCTAATTGTTCCATCTGTTCTATCTACTCTATGTACTCTATTTTAAATTTGTTTACCTATAACTTCAAGAAAGATTTATAGACCATTAGAAAGATTCAACGATTATCTATCTAACAAATTAAATCAGCATCATCAGAGCGTGTAACGTTCTTCTAAACAGTGATCTATAAAAACACCCAAATATCTTTCAGTCACGTTATGTCGGAAAGCGTTAGAATATCCTCCCCCACCCATACAATTTTTTGGTTGTCTAAGGATCTTTTTCCTAGCCTACGAATGTAACACTCAAGCCGGGACACCATATATATATATACAATACTAAATTATCAAACATTTTTTTACTACAAAATTTTCAACCATGTGCATTTTAACTCTTATGCTAGTAGACCCATCTGCCATAGTCTGACCCAATGTTGGGAAAAAAATAAATTTGTCAATATGTTTACAGAAAAGTTTATCTAATTTTTCTTTCAAAATAAATGCATTAAGGTGTCCATTTTTTACAATTGTATGACCCTCTGATACCAAAATTATTGTTGTTCCATTAAGGACCATTTATTTTATTTTACAAATAAAATTGGCTTCTTCATTTTCCAGTACATAGTAACCGGTTTTGTACACAGTTCCCTTATATATTAAATTCGTACAGAAAATGTAATTATTTGCTAATTAAAATTTTTTGAGTTCATTGAAATATGGTTTGGAAGTTATTTTGCCTTCACAACTTTGTATAACTTTTATTGTTTCTAAAGCATTATTATCTAAAATACGATGAGCAAATTTCATCATTAATTTAAGGCCCAAGGAATAACAAAGACTTACTCTCGAACTTATTGATGTCGCGTATCGTTTTAATTCTTTATGTTTGGCCTGATTTCTTAGAGCCCAAATATGTTTGAGTGGTCCAGATCGGCGAATAACAGTTGAATAATGTGTCATAAAATGAGCTTTCGGTTTTAACGGTTCTTTAAAAAGTTGAATATTATTGTTTATTGTTGTGTTTATTATTCATCTAATAATTTTCGCAACAGGAGAAAAAATTTCCACACTTTATCACTCCTTAGTACAAGATCCCCAACAATTAATGAGAAGTACAAAACACCACATTTCAACTGCCGACAATGATAAGTTTTTAGATTTCAAAGCTTCTGTTTTAATTGGCAACGACATACCTATTTCGGCAATCAATTTCGCCATAGTCAAATAATTGTTTTCGATTGTTAAATACATCTAGTGAAAAGTACTTCGCTGTTTCCGTTAGGTATAGAATAATTAAACTAATATCATTTTTAAGGACACCTTCAAAAAGATCATGCATTATGTCTACAGATATGTTATTGACAACATGAAAATATTGCAATTTGTTGAATACACATTCCTGAATAATACCTGTAGATCTACTATCATTAAGTAACACATCATCGTCACAGTTTGCTATCGTCCGTAGTTTCAGGTTTTTTTCTCGGACAGCGCTTGGTGTTTCGACTTTAGGGCATTTGCAAATACGACAGAAAAACGTGGCAGAAAATGATCTGGAGAATCCCAAAATATTATTTAGACCAACATTATCGCCTGTTACTAAAGAAAGAATAAAATATATCCTTTGTGGCCCATTTAGTGTTTCTATAAGTAAACCCTCGGTTTCTAATTGAGATAGTACTAGAAATAGTTGATAAATGGAATCATCGTTTCCATATTTCTTAAGATGTTTCGTTTTTACCAATATGGCAACAATTATATTTTCTAAGCAAGATGTGAAATGTGAAGGAAGCGCGGAAAAATTAAGATAAAATGCAGAGATAGAGTTCTGCCCTGAATGTGAGCCGAGAATGTAATCTGGATCGAAGTCATCGTTATAAAGAATAAGCGGCAGTACTATTTTATTTTCACTTTTAAATTTTTTATAAATATTTCTCCACGTTTCTCCAGTCATACAGTTATTTACACAATTACGTTTAAGGCTCTCTTTTATATTGTTTAAACTTTCATCTAAAACACCTGGTATTTAAAAAAACTTTTGAATAATATATTTTATGGGCATAATAACACCTTTTATTCGTTTATAATCCAATAATGGTAAACCTCTCTTAACAGTTTCTGAAACTTCAGAAGAAATACTAAATGTCTGAGGCAATTTTAGCAAATCCATATCTTGCAGACATTTTAAAAATTTATACTCAGTATTTATTTTTGAAAAAGGATTTCTAGAGAATTCAGTTACAACTTCATTATTTACCTTCTGACTTAGTAAAGAGCATATAGGATTCGTTATATACAGGGTGTTCGGTAAATGTCTTTAATCCTTTAAGAGGATGAAAGTAGAGGTCATTTGGGTCAAAAAAGTCTAGATACTTTTATATCGAACTCCGCTTGGTTTTCGAGTAAATCGATAATATCGATTTTCGAGATTTTGCATACCTTTTCAGAGTAATTTCGTTATAAGTTCTATTGTAATTAATGGATTGTGACGTTCAAACCTTTATTTAAAAGAACACATATTGGCCTTTCTAAGAATGTATACTTAATTACAATTGTGCCTTCAGTTATTTAAAAAAAAACAGTTTTCTCTAGAATTTTTTATTTCACCAAAATTTTTGTCGCGCGTCAGTGTACAGTGTACAGTGTACGACAACCATTTATATGTCATTGTACGGGAATCTGAACTGGCTATTAGATAGTGTACTTTTCGATTTCGAATTTCGAAAATGGAGGGGGTAATTTCGAAAAAAAACACTTTTTTACCAAACTTGATATTTACGTAGATTTCGTTGCTCCGCATCTTCATTTTCGCAGTAGGGGCAAGCTCTGGGAGGGGCGGGAGCTCAAAATTTCAACTTTAAGCGGCTATATTTTCTCAACCAAGCATTGTTCTAGCAAGTAGGTCCTAAATTCATATGGAAAAGACATTTTTGGTGGTTTTTATTCAAATATAGCCGCTTAAAGGTGAAACTTTGAACCCCCGCCCCTCCCAGAGCTTGTTCCTCCCGCAAAAATGAAGATGCGGAACAACGAAATCTACGTAAATATCAAGTTTGATGAAAAAGTGTTTTTTTTCGAAATTACCCCCTCCATTTTCGAAATCGAAAAGTACACTATCTAATAGCCAGTTCAGATTCCCGTACAATGACATATAAATGGTTGTCGTAGGTTAGAAACTGTAGGAGGAGATAGAATCCTACGAAAAAACTGAAGATTACCTCGATGGGCACATCTTCCAAATGTTTGCTTATACATTTTGATTGTTATTGTTGATAGAACTTAGGGAGATCATTTTGGAAAGGGGACATAATGCGCAAATTTTTTCATAGTTTTGCCAACTTCGTGCAATGGTGATATTTCGAATAAATGTACACTGACGCGCGACAAAAATTTTGGTGAAATAAAAAATTCTAGAGAAAACTGTTTTTTTTTAAATAACTGAAGGCACAATTATAACTAATTATGCATTCTTAGAAAGGCCAATATGTGTTCTTTTAAATAAAGGTTTGAACGTCACAATCCATTAATTACAATAGAACTTATAACGAAATTACTCTGAAAAGGTATGCAAAATCTCGAAAATCGATATTATCGATTTACTCGAAAACCAAGCGGAGTTCGATATAAAAGTATCTAGAGTTTTTTGACCCAAATGACCTCTACATTCATCCCCTTAAAGGATTTCATATCTTCTAGAATTTAGAAAACAAGCTTTCTCGGCAAACTATTTTCACTACATAATTTGCTCACAAATTTGAGAGCATTTCTGTGAAGGAAATTATAATCAGGACTCAACTGATTGAAAGTTACTACGTTCGCACGATGGAGCGTTGTGTAAAGTTAATATTTTCTGTGACTGAGAACTATCAGGGGCCAATTTTACAGTTTTTATTAATGAACTACGGGTTTTGACTAATACGTTGTTGGTATTATTGTTATCGTGGTCATAGGCAACATGTTTGTGTACAATCTTTAAATGTTTCTTTAAGGCATTTATGTTCGAAAATGTTTGCCGACATTTTCCTTCACCACAATTATATATACTATAAGGATGGAATCTATGCTTATCTTTTAAGTGGTTAGAGTACATATTAATAGATGAAAACTTAAGCTTACAACTAAAACAGGAAATCATTTTACAAGAGTTAATTAATTTCTTCAGAATCGAGTTGAGTTATAAAGGAAGTTGTCGCAGAGGATAAGTTTTTGTCGCTGTCAAGAATAATTTCATATATATAAATTTGAAGAAATCTCCATATATTAGTTCTCTCAGTTGGGTACTCTAATTTAAAACGAAAAAAAAGTTTAAATACCGTATTAATGGCAGTTAACATTGAACTTGTTTTGTGGAAGATGTTGTCCGAAACTACGAAAAATTCAATATCGATACAATGACTGGTTGGCAGGTTAATTTCAGCTCTTTATACTTGGCTTTGTGTTGATTGTACCTTACTTTTATTTAAGTATGAGTTTTAACTTGGAGCAATACGCTGTCAATTGAAGCTTGAATAGAAGGGTGCCACCAATCTGTTTTGTTAGGTTTAACTGAAACCTTTATTCTCCTTGATGGTGGTAACACATAATGCAGCAATTTTAGCACAGCAGAAGTAAATACATCTAAAGAAGAGGAAATGAGTTACCTGCATATTTGCAATTCTAATTTATACTTACTGGAGTTATATGGGCAGTTATTAATTTGGTTGAGAATTTCTTTTGTAGACTTATGACTTTTTAACTGATTTTTCAAAATAGAGACAACATTTTTTTTAGAAAGCCATCCCATTTATTCAAAAGGAGCATCGATTTACTAGTACTGTAAAGTGGAATAAAATCCAAATCAATCTAAAAATAAATTGTTTAGTTAAGTTTATAAGGTAAAAGATAAATGTGTTTACCAAACGCGGTGCCTTTTCTAAATTTTTTTAAAATTTCCTCACGACGCGACGTAGGCCAAATGTATCCCTCCATTTTCCAAATTCGGGTGATTCTATAAAAATTTAAAATAAAAAAGTTGTTTGGTAAACAAATTTGAAGACTAACTGGCAAGTAGCTCTTCTGACACAGTCCTTTCCTCAGGGAACCTTGCATAATCTCCTGTAGCTGAAGTTATCGAAATTGGAGATCGACTAAGTCCTCTTCTAGCGGGAGATACAATATTTTTGCTTCTTCGAAATTTAATTGTGTTGTTGTACTTCGTATAAAGTACCCCTCTTGCCCGACCGTTGACATCGCCAGGAATAAAATAACTTTCCTATGTGCAAGAGAAAAATTCAGTTAATATTAAAATTTGAACTGTTGCGCACTAAATTCATATTAAATAAATTTCAAAATCCAAAAGGGCACAAATTAGTTACTTAGTTATTTAATTTAAAATAGAGTGATAATAATGTATACATACTTTCGCTTCACCTGGGAAACGAATTACAATTCTTTCTGCAAGCATTAACGTATCCTTGGTGCTCATAGGAAGCTTATTGTAAACGAGGTAATCGACTACGCATGCAATTAATTGATTGCGCGTATTTTTGTCCATAATGTTCTTTGTTTTATAATTGTTTGCCTTTTGGACTCGACAATAAAAATTGATCTATATTCTGCAAGAGTTTTTATGCACCTAATTATATTACTTTATTAAAACTATCGAATTATTATTACAAGACGGAGACGAATCTCTTGAATTATGACTTGGGGAGGCAGCCTGTGTGGTACAGTGTTGTACCCACTTCTTGATTTCTTCATTAAACGATGATGTTGCGGTAATAGTTTCAGCAACGGATACCACAGATAGACCCTACAAAGATAGCTTAAAATCAATTGATTATTACATCTCTGTAAAAATGTTTACCTGCTCAATTCGCCATTCTGCCAAACGTCCTCTAAATTTTATCTAATCTGCTATACCGAAGGCTTGTAGTATTCTCTCAATATCCTTCTCAGTAATATATTTGAGGCATTCAAGATCAATTTGATTATCTAAAATTTGTAATGCTTATCTAATTATACATTAAAAGAAGCTTATATTTTTCATGCACTCTTCCAAATTAACAAGAATAAGATTAGATCTAGCCGACTACGACTCCGAAATTTATTATAAACAAGGCAAAATCAATGCGAATGCCGATGTCTTATCAAGAATAAAAATCGATTCTGATATATTAAGAGCAATGATTCCCACAGCAAGTATAAAAGTAACTACAAGAGTAATGTCCAACAAAATAAAAAAAAATTAACAAGAAGAAACCCCAGGATAGCAGCCCAACTAACATTGAGACTGATCACCTTTATGCATGGGAATGCACTTCCAATAATGAAGTAAGGATATCCTCCAAGTTAAAATTTGAGGTTAACAAGAATAAAGCGCTACAAAAAGGAAATAATAGTTTTCCAAATATAATAATAAATGATAAGGGAGTGATAATCGGTTTCAGCAATAATCCATATCACGACTTAGATTTGATCTTGGAGACACTGATTTCGAAAATGAAGAAAATGAAAACAGAGTCACTATCGTTAGCGAAAGATGACATAATATTTCATTATATAAACGTCGACGAATGTAAAAAGCTATTTAACAAGCTGCAGCAAAATAAAACACAAAATATAAATGAGAATAATAAGTAAACAAAATTACAAATTGTAATATATAAAACTCCCATACAAATAAAAGATATTAAAACGAAGAATAATGTAATCAATGAATTCCACAACTCACCACATGGCGGACACTCAGGTGTCAAAAGAACGATAAATAAGATAAAACAAAGTTACATATGGAAAAATCCAAACAAGATGGTTAAAGACTATATAAACAGATGTGAATTGTGTGCAAGGAATAAAATCCTAAAACACACTAGAGAAAAATTAGTGATAACGGATACCCCAAAAAGGAGTTTCGTAGTAATCTCTGTAGATACTGTTGGTCCACTAAAAATGTCAAAAGAATTTCGATACATACTAACCATACAGTGTGAACTGACAAAGTATATTGAAGCTATACCATTGGAGAACAAGGAGGTAATTACAATTGCCAGAGCATTAGTTGAAAAATTCATATTAAGATATGGTACCTTCAATACGATAAAAACAGACTTGGGAACGGAATTCATAAATGAAATATTCACCAACATATGCAAATGCTTGAAGATAGAGCACAGAACATCTACACCACTTCATCACCAAACATTAGGTTCAATTGAGAGAAACCACAGAGTCCTAAATGAATATCTTCTATCATTCACACAGGAATACAATTGGGATGAATGGATACCGTACTATACCTTTTGTTATAATACGACACCACATTCTGATACGGGTTACACTCCATATGAACTAGTCTTTGGAAAACTCGCTAGCCTGGCGAACGATGTAGATTTCAATGATAATACGCCTATATACAATTATGAAGATTACGCAAAAGAACTAAAATTTAGGTTAACACCAGCACAGAATAGAGCTAGAATATTATTAGACTTAGCAAAAACAAAACGTAAAGAGAAATTAGACAAAGGAATAAACCCAATTGAAATAAAAGTAAAAGATTTTGTACTTCTAAAAAGAGAAGATAAAAGAAAATGTGAAAGCCCTTATAAAGGCCCATATGAAGTAAAAGAATAGAAGGAGTAAATGTCTACTTAGGTATTGACAATAAAAGAAAGAAAATACATAAGAATAGGATAAAAAAGATAACTCATAACCAATAAAAACATAAAAATTTAAATAGCATACCATTACATTAGAACATAGATAACTTATGTATAATCAATATATAAAATTTAAATAGCATACCATTGCATTAGAACATAGATAACTTATGTATAACCAATAAAAATATATAAAATTTAAATAGCATACCATTTCATTGGAATATAGAAATCTGATAGCATTAGAATACTATGAGCTATGATATCGACATCTGACATTTATTGTAATATGTGTTATAGTATATATACACATAATGTACATATCATTTAAACAACTTTAATAATTATAAAGAAACATTATAACTCTTTAAAAATTTGAAATAATTGCTTAATTAAAGATAGTGTTGTCATCTGTATCAAAACCATGTATACATATTGAGTCATTTATATGCAACTTGACTATTGCACTCATATAAGCAACTAGAAAAAAATATTTTTCTTTATAAAAAATTGGTTTTCTCTTATTACGGTAAGGATGTAGAGCAGGGGCGGGCCGGATCCGGCCCTTTTGCTTACTTTATCCGGCCCGTTGAAACATCCTGCATGCAATTTTTTAAATCTCTTATATGCGATTTTGTTGAAATCAACAGTATTTGTGTGCGTAGTGTACATATAAATAATGAAATATATAAAGTGTTTAGTGTTTAGTTAAGTGTTTGCTAATTACATATTTTTGTTGTTATTTTGCTAATGTACGTGCTTATAATGAAGTAACTACTGTCGATCTATGTACCCACTGTTTATAGACGTGGCCTTGGCCAGGGTCTTTCAATAGAGCTTTTTTGTATTGTATTGTATTTGAAAATAATAATGCGTTTATTCCAAAATAGTTTTGGTTTTCTAGTTTTTACCTGTTCCGAGCGCTTTATTTCTTAAAATTTGGTATGAATTCCTTAGGATTTCAATCGAAATTCAGATGAGAAAGTTGACAATTTTCTTTAGAAAATCTGGGAATATCCTTTAGAAATCTTAAGGAATATTTCTGAGAATTTGGTATGAATTCCTTAGAACTTCAATCGGAATTCAGATGAGAAGGTTGACAATTTTCTTTAGAAAATCTTGGAATTTCCGTTAGAACTCATAATGAATTCATAAGAAATATCCAAACTCTATTCACGTAGATTTGAGGGGAAATATTCGGCACTTTCGGAGTTTTTATAAAAATTTACATAATATACTACTCGCAAAGAATTCGTTCGGAAAAAGTTTAAGAATCCGAAATTTTCCCAGAATTTTTTTAATTTTTCTTTCAAAATTCTTAGAAAAATTCCGAATTTGGCACACTGGGATAGAGAGTATGATAATTTGAACAGCTGTAGCCATATCCCTACTTTAATGTACTCCTCTCATTCTTCGAGGGATGACAGGTCACAGAACGCGTACTGTTTATTTTGATTTAGCACTCGTCATTTCTTTTGAGACTAATGTTTGTTATTTTGCAAATATAATAATAAATTGAAAAAGTGGACTTTTTGTAGGTAAAATTTTAAAATATTGGTTTTATTTTATTGTAATAATTAAATTATTTATTTGTAGGCCTTTGTAAAATGAATCAATCTAAAAAAAGAAAAGTTGATTTGGAATGCAGAAATTTCAATGAAGCATGGACGGTAAAATACCTTTTTACAAACATTGATAAGAAAGCAATTTGTTTAGTTTGCCAGGAAAAAATTGCTGTATTCAAGGAATACAATTTGAACAGGCATTTTAAATCAAAGCATCCAAAATATGCATCACTTTCTTTAAAAGAGTTTCAAAGTGTAGCAGAACATATGACAAAAAACTTGAATAAGCAAAAAAATATTTTTACTAAACAAAGTAATATCGAGAAATCTACCACAAAAGCAAGTTATGCTGTTGCACACAAAATTGCTAAGTTCTGCAAACCTTTTACTGAAGCAGAATTTGTTAAACAAATGCATGATACAAGTCTCGGAGATATGTTGTCCAGAAAAGAAACATATTTTTGAAAATGTAAGCCTTTCGAGAAGAACAATAGTACGACGGATCGAAAATATTGCAGAAAATTTACTTGACCAGTTATGAACAAAAACTGCTGATTTTACATATTGTTCTCTGGCTTTAGATGAGTCTTGCGATATTACTGACACAAGTCAATTATTAATATTTATCCGAGGTATTAACAAGAAATGTGAAATTAGCGAGGAACTTCTTAGTGTTCATCCAATGAAAGATACAACTACCGATGAAGACTTCTTTATCGCTGTTGAAGAGTGTTTAGTTAAAGTAAATTTACCTTGGAACAAAATAGTAAGCATCATTACGGATGGCTGTCCTAGTTTAACAGGGAAAAATGTGGGTTTACTAAAACGAATCAGCGACAAAGTAAAAGAGTTGCAGCCAGAACAGTATATATAATTTTTACACTGCATTATTCATCAAAAAGTGTTATGTAGAAAAGTCTTGAACTTGAATCACGTCGTTACTGTTGCGACAAAAGTTGTGAATTTTATCCGGGGACGTGCTTTAAATCATCGACAGTTTGTTGAATTTTTGAAAGAAATTGAAAGTGATTTTAACGTAATTCCTTATTATACTGAAGTGCGATGGCTTAGCCTCGGTAAAGTTTCGGACAGGTTTCAATATTTACTTGATGAAATAGTATCCTTCTTGTCGATAAAAGAAAAACTACATGATTTTTCTGAATTGCAAAATGAGGCAAGGCTAAACGATTTCTCGTGTTCAGTATATATTGTAAAATATTTGAATGAACTAAATATAAATCTACAAGGGAAAAACAAATTCGCTTTCAATATGCACTCAAACGTCAAAGTATTTATGATGAAACTCAATTTATTTGCCGAAAACTTTAATAAGAAATTACTAAATCATTTCCCTTCATTACAAACACGACGAGAATCATTGAAAAATACCGATTTTCTTAAATATAGTTCAATAACACAAGACCTGCATTCTGAATTCCGAAGAAGATTTCAAGATTTCAAAGCTATTGAAAAACCTTTATCAATAATTAGTCAACCTTTCAATTTTTACGTGCAGGAAGCTCCTGTTGAAATTCAACTAGAACTAATTGACTTACAGTCAAATAATTTACTAAAAGAAAATTTTCACTCAAACGAGTTGAGTGTTTTCTATGGTGCTTTGAATACAGAACATTTCAAACATTTTTTGAAGTATGTTCAAATAACTAGTTATATTGGGTTCCACATATATTTGTGAAAGAACTATTTCGTCAATGATTTCCACCGAAAAATAAATATCGATCACAAATTACTGACGAAAATCTACACTCGGTATTAAGGACTGCTACAAGTGATTTGGATCCAAATTTTGAAGGAATAATATCAAATGAACATTCGAGATTTCACGTTTCGCATTAGCTAAACCTATTCTATTTTAACGTTTGATGTTTGTCTTTTCTTTTTATAATTCTATTTACTATTATATTTACAAAATGTAATATAAATATAAAAATGTAATAACTATGATCAAAATAAAACAATTTGTATCGTTAAGATATAAATAAACATCAAAATAAAATCTTTCATTAACTGATTTATTTAATGACCATTAATTTAATATAATGGATCATATTTCTTTGAAAATTACGTGACATATTTTACTGGGCACAAATTGTTCGCATATACACCTAAGTAAGACAATTTATTATTACTATTATCTTTTATTAACTGTCAAATTTTTCTGTCCAAATGCTTTAAAATGATACTTATAGTGTTTTTGTCAAAAAAGTTTCTTGGACAGGGAAACTCCTCCCAAAACATTCGCGTATGCACAGCGTACGTAGTATAGTCCTCCGGCCCGGGAGACATTTTGAAAATTTTATTTTGGCCCACGCTTAACAGTATTTACCCACCCCTGATGTAGAGCATACCTACATACCACAATAATAAAGGCATATGCACGTACCTCATCAATAAATAAAAATAAACGAAACAAACATAACAAGCAAAAGTAAATAACAACAAAGAAAAAGAAATATGATCGGAATAGCCATGCGCCATTCTACGATCCATTCACGAATTAACGCTAAGTGAAAGAAAGTTGTAAAAATGCAATATGATCACCACTGGTCACCGTTGCACCGTGATGATGCATATAATGCATTACTCAGTGAACTTAAAAAAGTAATTTGCTCAATGACGCAATCGATAACTGTGTCATATCTACTTAGCATTTGTTCAATAAGAAAAAGTTTGCAAAGTAAGCATCTAAGCAATGGTATGGTTGTTCATGTAGGGGTTAATGTATATGCATTTATCGATAATATATATTTTTGATCGATATTGCTAATATGAGCAAGGTAAGCAATTTTGTAATACTCTTTGTAATATAGAAGAGTTCTAATGCAACTCTCGGTGTTTAATTCAATTGCCAGATATTGAGCCCTTTAGCTCCAACATGGCTGATATCAAAGGTAATGAGTTTTTCAGCTCTCATTAAAGATATCCATATTCAAACACCAGATATTGAACCTTTGGCTCTAACTTGGTGCTCTTTTAAAAGATTGAGTTCTTTAGCTGTGATATTAAAAGTCGTTTAATTAACAGATCGAATTGAAGAAAGCAAGCGGAATCTGTTCCTACTATGTATGTTCACAGATCTCGTTTTGTTAAAATATTACTTAGTTCAGACTTGAAAAACACGGTAAATTGAACAATGTGGGATTCACATGAACTTACTAAAATCATTTTCATAAGTTAATTAAAACAACATCTATACGATATTTAAGGCTAGGAAAAAGGTCAACCGTATAACCCATTCAGCCTCTATTATCACTATTGTAGAGCATACCTACATACCACAATAATAAAGATATATGCACGTACCTCAACAACAAATAAAAATAAACGAAACAAACATAACAAGCAAAAGTAAATAACAACAATGAAAAAGAAATATGATCGGAATAGCCATGCGCCATTCTACGATCCATTCATGAATTTACGCTAAGTGAAAGAAAGTTGTAAAAATACAATATGATCACCACTGGTCACCGTTGCACCGTGATGATGCATATAATGCATTACTCAGTGCACTTAAAAAAGTAATTTGCTCAATGACGCAATCGATAACTGTGTCATATCTACTTAGCATTTGTTCAATAAGAACAAGATTGTAAAGTAAGCATCTAAGCAATGCTATGCTTGTTCATGTAGGGGTTAGTGTATATGTATTTATCGATAATATATATTTTTGATCGGTATTACTAATATGAGCAAGGTAAGCAATTTTGTAATACTCTTTTTAGTATAGAATAGTTCTCATGAGAAACAATATTTTGTATTAAGGTTTTAGCGATGTAAGCAATTTTCAAAAGTATAAATTAAGTGCAATATGAAATAAAGATTCAGAGTTTTACCTGCAACTCTCGATGTTTAATTCAATTGCCAGATATTGAGCTCTTTGGCTCCAACATGGCTGATATCAAAGGTAATGAGCTTTTCAGCTCTCGTTGCAGATATCTATATTCAAACACCAGATACTGAGCCTTTGGCTCTAACTTGGTGCTCTTTTAAAAGATCGAGCTCTTTAGCTCTGATATTAAAAGTCACTTAATTAACAGATCGAATTGAAGAAAGCAAGCGGAATCTAGGAAAGGAAGCAACTTATTTACATGACGACCCTGCGGACCGAATCTATGAAAAGTCTCTACAACCCTGGAAAAAATTAAAGGAATCCCTGATAGACGCTTTGCGGGACTTATGTAACACAGTTAAAACTAGAATTAACGAGAGCGCTTTGTTAGAACTAGTATTAACTAAAGAATATTTAGTTAATTCTGGTTGTGGCTGAATTCTCGCGTAGCCACACACACACACATCCGATCGCGCGTACACACACACACATCCGCGGCGCGGGGGCGCGTGTGTCACTGAATGTACGCCCCCCTCAACTATTGCGTATACATATTGTATGTATAAATAGCCACATCCTTAATAAACATCAAGGTTTAATGGCGCGAGAATTCAATTGTAACGCCAATTTACTAATAGCAACCAGTCAGTTCTAGATTTAACTAAGAGCTACGCGAGAATTCAGCCACAACCAGAATTAACTAAATATTCTTTAGTTAATACTAGTTTTAACAAAGCGCTCTCATTAATTCTAGTTTTAACTGTGTTACATAAGTTAAAACTAGAATTACCGAGAGCGCTTTGTTAGAACTAGAATTTCTTAGTAAAATCGGGTTTTGACGGATTTCGTGTTTTGACTGTAACATATACAAAACATAAAAAAAACAAAAAAATAAAATATCAAAATTATTTTTTTTCTCTCTTTTATCTTCAGTAGTAGTTAAACTATAAGAGCACCAGACCATTTTTTGTATGGAAAAACGGTTCCACTTTTCAAAATTTTTTTGGGGGGTTGTGGGGCCACTTTTGTGTTGAAATATGAGAGTTCTGAACCACTGTGGGTTCTGGGCTATTGGGGTTCTGGGCTACCGGGGGTTTCTGAGGCCACTTACATTGTGCCTTGACTGTGCTAGTTTATTTCTTGGATGCACCATTGCCCTTGACTACGCCCCAGTGGGATTAACCGGTACTACCAGCATGCTCCGGGATGTGTCATTTGGTCTTGACTGCACCCTAGTAAGTATAGGGTCAGTTTGGCCAGAGAGGCTTGACGTCACCGACCCTGAGGTCATTGACCTTTGACCCTTGACCTTTGTCCTTTGTCCTTTGACCTTTAACCCTTGACCCCCGACCCTGATGTCATTACCCCTCACACACACACACACACACACACACACACACACACACACACACACACACACACACACACACACACACACACACACACACACACACACACACACACACACACACACACACACACACACACACACACACACACGCACGCACGCACGCGCACACACACACACACACACACACACACACACACACACACACACACTGCGGATTAAAAAGCCAAGAGTGATCATGATATCTAAAAATAGATCACGGCTGCTTGTAAGAAGTAGTGGAAATTAAAGCCTCGGTGGACAGGTGGCTGGTAATTTGATACCGTCAAGTAAAGTAAACAATGGTTTTTGTATCAAGGAGTGTGTATTGAAAAGTCATTAGTTGTATGAAAAATTGTTTTTTATTTTAAAGTTTCTTTTCACAAAAATTTGTTTTTATTTCCAATAAAATTTCTTATTATAAAAGTATTTCTTATAGCACATTGTCCAATATGAACTTGGCAAAATGGCGCATTTGTGTTAATCTCTATTAGTTTTCCACAGTTGTATTCATCTTCAACGTTAATAATGATTTCACCCTCTCCAACTATCTTCAGCACCCAATGAACTTTTTCAGCTCCCTTTACATATACGGTTTTGTTTCAAAGCAGTGGTTCTACTATAGTGTACAGCTTGTGATACGGTATGCAGCCATCATCCCAGCGGACTGCATGAAAATTGTGTTGAAGCCAGTTTACTTGTCTCTTTTTTGCTGAAGTCAAATCTTTGTATCTGAACGGTGGTTGAAATATAAAGTGCTGCATCTGGTTTTCATTGTTTAAAATTGCCAGTTCTTTAGTGATGAATTCATTGAGATTTGTTTTGAATCCTTGGATGTCTACGATGACAGCCATCTTTTTAATTTAACTTTCTAACTTCACTTGTCAGCGGACGGTATTCCACTATTCGATCGTGTAGAAGCAGACAATATGCTGTTGTATTAGCCGGTATATTTTCAGATGTCTTGAATTCTAGCCTTATGTCAACAGGTCCAGTTTTTATTGTTTCATTTTGATGTGAGCAATCAATGACAGCAATCGGAGCATCGGTTTTGAACTTCTCCCATGTGAGGAACGGCTGATACTGATGACCATAGTATGATTGTGTAAACTTTATATACATCTCATACAGCAATGCGTAGCTATTCAAATCAAATTTCAAATTCAAATCATCATAGGGATATGATTCTGAGTTCAAATGAACTGTAACATCGGTGAGTTGACAGTGATCAAACTTGCTTGCATCTTTGGTTTTATCGTTCCTCCGATCCGTTTGTAATGCTAAGATGATAAATCGAGGTTTCTCCAGTTGAGTGGAAGTCTTAACTGACCAGGTTTGATACGTGGACTCCGGTAGTACTGGATACTCATATATGTCCCAGCTGCGGAATGGTATTTGTATCGGGCGACCTCTCCCGATAATTTTAAATAGTTGCAGCTTTTCATCATCGGATACTGTAACATGTGGAATACTCCATTGCAGTTTGGTAATTTCAATTTTCATCACATCAGTGTGTGATATAATGGCATTATCGTCTGTCCTGCTCCGGATCAATATGAGTTCATGTTTGGAATTTATCACAATTTTCTTGTAATCTTCAGCGAATCCCAATAAATATTTCAGAGCTACACAATAGTTAAACAGTCCAGTCCAGTATAACGGATGAATCTGGTGACCAGCTGCCGTTGAGTAGTATCCTGCTTACATTTGCATTTAGCGATACGTAGTTTTTTAATGTTGTCGCAATCCCAAGATTTCTTGTACGATCGATTTCCACTGCATTCAATTCATAGCGTATTTCCTCTAAAAGAAATGGTAGAGCATTGTTAGCTAATTTTGCAGTTGCTGAAACGGTTTCATCTAGCTTTGTTAGCGACGCCTCAATGTAAAGAAAACTCCTGCTGGGTAGAAGATTCAAGTCCTGATGTTGTACAGAGATACGGATTTCATCGCTGTTTTTAAATGATGTTAGAAATGGTGAATAGGAATGATGTTCAAATTTAGTAACACTGTTATCAAAGCGAGCGTCTGGTGCAATATCTAGTATTCCTTTCTTAATTCTTTCAGCGTTAATCCTATCGATTGTAAATATGTTGTATTTGCAGGTGTTAATATAGGTCTTGATCGTTTCAAGGTTGTCCGCTGACTAATGATCTTGTCTGCTCCGAACTCGTATTTATCATTATTGTATATCAACATGCTGTGGCTTCAAATGTAACCTGATGGTTATAGTCTCTCCTCTGAAGTTGATTAAGTCACCGTCTTTGTCAAGGAGCTTCAATGTTAGAGAACTTATACGTTTGGTGTTTACAGGTAAATAGATTACATTTTTGGGTACCTCCACTATTTTATACCCAGGCCCCACGTTCGGTGAAAACTCGTGGAGAGTGTGTACATTTGTGTTGTTGAAGAATGATCCTGATATAATATTACATTCGATGCGTATAGTATTTACTTTAATGATGTTGACTGGCAACTCTGATGTGTGCACTATATTAGCAGATAAGTTTCTTTTACTGAATCCTAGCAGAGGAGCTATGGATCTCTGCTTTTCAAAATGTATTTCTTCAGTTGCCTTAACTTCACTCTTCAATGTGTTATTGTTAGCCTTTATTGTAACCTTTATCCTTCTCCCTTCTTTATCCAAGTATCCTTGTACATATTTTGCTATATCATCAATCTCATAGGATCCAACAGGTATCTCAACAACCTCATTCCCTACATGAACCAGATTATTGCTCACATCAATATTTGGTATAGAGTTGTATGTTTGAAAATCAATTAATCCACAAACATAATCAGTTGCTAGCTCCAGCGGAGGAAAGTACTCAGCACTGAGTAGAGATGAATTTCCCGTGAGAGTAAGTGTTAATGACATGGCGGTTGATAATGAACTGTCACAATTTCAATATAGATACATTTATTTATAGATAATAATTAATGGCTATAACAATTATATAAAAATTCTAAACATAAGTGACCGCAAATTACTGCATCATAGTTCTGATAAGAACTGTAGTTGTACGTAATATTACTACCCAAGTAGTTTATGATCTCCCTTGGAGGTTGGAGATTGCCAAAGCTATCAAAGTATTCGATGTTATCACCTTTCTTGTAGTACGCTACCCATTGTGTACCTGCTCCAGTTGAGATATCCAAGTTAACAATACCGCTTTCTCTCTTCCATGGCTTTTTAGGAAGATTATCACACATAAATACTCCTCTGAAGTGCGGCAAGTGTGTGGTATACTTGTGAAGATCCAACTCGTTTAGCGGTCGTTTGGGCAGCGTCTTTAATAGTTTTTTGGTTGAGGTTGTAGATAGAGTCCAAGTCCTTTTCTGTATGGCTTCAAGAACAGCCCGTTTCCATCTTTACCAACCGTTATAGTTTCCATTGCTTGGTTATGACGTTTGCTTTCTTCCAATTTTGCCTTTGCCGCACTGGTATCATTTACTGCTTTAGCTATGCCTGCTGCACCTCCCGATAGTGCTCCCAATGCTGAAAGCCCAGCAAACAACGGGATGAGGAACGGAAGTGCCCCACCAACCTTTGGTACAGGTATCACTCGTGGAGTTTTAATTGATTTCTTCTTTCTTTTCACAATATTTTTAGCTGCACTAAGAGCTATTTTTGTAGCTTCCATCAAGTCTTTTGGTTTTTTGATTTTTAAAATCTTACGCGCATTTCGTACTGCTTTTCTGAATGTGGGTTGGCGTTTATTTTTAGCCTTAAGACCTATACCTAGCTTAATTTTAGCCTTCATTGCGTTTGTTATAAGCCAGGCGTTGGCACGTTCACTAAAATTTGCATTCGTAGATTTTGCCCGCTGCCAAGCTTTTCAACTAATATTTTATCAGCTATATGTCGATCACTTGTATCTTTATGTCGCGAGTATGCTATATCGTGTTCTTTGCAGGCTGCGTCCAATGGATTAATGCCCGGATCTCCTCTCGCCAATCTTTTTTGTAACTCTGTTCCTGGTCCACAGTACTGGTATCCCGGTAGATGTAGTTCTACAGGTAATTTGTTGATGATTGAATTTAATAGTCCTCTGCCCCCTTTCAAAGATTTTCTGGAGCGTTTCGATTTGTGATCCTGCATCTTATAGGGTTCCGATGATACTGTTGAAATGTAATATAAACAGGTGTACTTATAGGAATCCCGTTAGTCTTCAATATGCGGTTCATTAAAAAACAACAAGCTTTTCCTGTTCGAAATGCTGATGTAGCTGTTATAAAGGTGAAAAAGAAGCATCATTGTTGGACCATCGAATTGTGGAAAAACTAATGTTATGATAAATTTGCTGGAATATCCCAATGGTCTCAGATATGAAAATATTTACATATATTCAAAATCTTTGCATCAACCAAAGTATGAATACTTGAAGCGAGTGATGACCCCCATATCAGGATTGGGGTATTATACATTCTCAAACAACTGCGACGTTCTACCTCCAGAGGAAGCCAGATCACATTCAGTGCTTATTTTCGATGATGTAGCATGTGAAAAGCAAGATAATGTGCGATCCTATTTTTGTATGGGTCGTCACGAAGATATAGACAGCTTCTATCTCTGTCAAACATATACGCATATACCAAAGCATTAAAGACGTGACAATGCTAATTTAATCATCTTATTCAAGCAAGATGACTTGAATTTGAAACATATCTATAATGATCATGTGAACACAGACATGAAGTTTGATACATTTCGAAGAGCCTGTGCTGAGTGTTGGAAGGATGAATATGGTTTCTTGATGATTGATAAGGATAGCTCATTAAACAAGGGGCGCTACCGTAAAGGATTTGATACCTTCATTGTACTATAAAAGGATGAAACATGCGAAATATTCATAAGTCGAAGTTGTAACTCAGCCGAAAGCACACCGAATCCTATGGAACTGCTGAGTAAATTAAAGCTGTTCACCTGTTATCAGACCTGTTTGAAAAGCTGTTAAGCTGTTATCAGAGCTGTTTGGAAAGCTGTTAAGCTGTTATCAGAGCTGTTTTAAAAGCTGTTAAGCTGTGACCAGAGCTATTCGGAAAGCTGTTAAGCTGTTATCAGAGCTGTTTGGAAAGCTGTTAAGCTGTTATCAGAGCTGTTTAAAAAGCTGTTAAGCTGTTTGGAAAGCTGTTAAGCTGCTATCAGAGCTCTTTTAAAAGCTGTTAAGCTGTTACTAGAGCGGTTCGGAAAGCTGTTAAGCTGTTAACCCAGCTGTTTGGAAAGCTGTTTACTTGTTATCAGAGCTATTCAGAGTTATTCAGTTAATATCGAAGATGAATGAAAATCTATTAAAAGAAATCATCAAGACAAGGAATGCAGTGCGAAGGAAATTTAAAGCTCTAAAGACGGGAAGGATTGAAGCAGAAGCTCAACTTGAAGAAACTTTCAAGCCAATCACCAAACCCTTAAAAGAGTTTGTTACCAGAGTCAAAAACGAGCCACCAGTCAAATTGGAACCAAAAGAAGAAGAAGACAACGAAATTGTGGAACCTTTTAATCCTCCAAAACGAAAATATGTGAAAATGGAGGCTATTAGCACACCTATAAATTATGGAGATTATTCCGTAACATCTGAAGAAGAATTCGCAACACCCAAACATTCAAGAACATTGACAGGAACGTCTCCTGTCACCTCCCCCGATACGTCTGGATACATAGTTTCAAACTATTTAAAGCTATCCACTGATAATAGCCCTAAAATTGATCCAACCTATGGAGTTTACTATGATAACAACGCGTGGAGAATCGGTAATTCAACGTTTGATGTTGATGATGTAGGAAATATTGTTATCAAGGGGAAGAGCTATAAAACAACTTTGGGGTTATGTGAGCTGCTATTTATGAAGGCTCCTGTAAAAAGCCTATATACTAAAGAGGATTTAACTAATTATGGATCTATTTTGAGAGATACCAACGCATATAAACGTGACTATGCTGAAGATGGACAAATAAAAGGTACTAGAGCGGCTAAGTATAAAGCTATGATCAGTAAACTTATACAGCATAAAGGCATGGGACTAATGCGTCTGCCTAAAGAAAACATTGATCACATTTACTGGGATGATCCAAATGAATTAGTGGATAGACTGCGCCTTCTAATGGCATCAAAGCAGGCTGGAAACACCAGTCACAAAAATGAAATTGTATCTATCCTAGAGGAGTTGCGAGAAGCAGATATTATAGTTTAAATACTACTCCATTACCATACTTCTTCACAATCTACAGATGAGCGTTGACAAGTTTGGACGTTTCTCTAAGCGAGGATATCTGGGGAAAGCAGGTGAACGTGGACCAACACGAGCTCAGGGAGCAGCCGGTAAACAAGGAATTCAAGGACCAGATGGTAAACGAGGAGCTCAGGGTCCAGCTGGTGAACAAGGAGAGCGGGGTATTGGATTTAATTTAACGATAAACGGAGACTACGATCTAAACTCAAAGTGTATAAAACGACTTGGTGAACCCTTTGAAAATGATAATGCTACTACCAAAGACTATGTTGACAAGAAAATTAAAATAAGTGTTGAAGAAATAAAAAAAACTATTAATTTAGAGGTGACAAATTTAACGCTATATATCAATGATGAAATCGCGAAGATTGAAAAATATCTGTTTACTTCAGTAATAAATAAGAAAAACTTGACACCAAAAGATGGTGTATATGAGTAAAAACTCTTGAGAAATCTTTTTCATTTATAATTACGATGAGTAAGAGACAAGTGGTAAATGAGCTGCATAAACCAGCGAGAAAAAATTTTAAACGACGTCGTGTGATTATCAAAGGACTAGATGACTTGTGGCAGGCAGACTTGGTTGAAATGGATCCCTACAAGTATGTGAACAGGGGTTACCGCTATCTGCTGACAGTAATTGATACCTTCTCCAAATACGCATGGGCAATTCCAATTAAAAGAAAAACTGGTGTAGAAGTAAGAGATGCCATGCAGTCTATATTAAGCGAGGGACGAATACCTAAAAACCTGCAGACTGATGATGGAAAGGAATTCTACAACAGCCTCTTTAAAAATCTAATGCTGAAGCATGCAATTAATCATAACTCTACGTACAGTTTCCTCAAAGCATCAATAGTGGAACGATTTAACCGAACTCTAAAGGATATGATGTGGAAGGAATTCAGCTTTAATGGAACTTATCAGTGGATTGGTATGGTAAAGAAACTGCTCACTGAATACAATTCGAGAATACATCGCACTACAAAAATGAGACCACGTGATATCAACGCCTCCAATGAGAAACAACTGCTTTCAACTGTATACAGTCATATAAAAATTGTTGTTCGTGCAAAGTATAAAGTTGGAGATCTTGTACGCATCAGCAAATACAAGCATATATTTGAGAAAGGCTATACACCAAACTGGACAGCTGAGATTTTTAAAATTATTAAAGTTCAAAACACAAACCCCATCACATATCGGCTGGGAGATTATCAAGAAAATCCAATCACAGGAGGCTTTTATGAATTGGAGCTGCTAAAAGTTAAACAATCAAACCTATATCTCGTAGAGAAAAAAAAAGAAGAGTGGAGATAAAGCTTACGTTAAATGGCTCGGATTTTCATCAAAACACAATTCTTCGATTAATAACAAAGATGTTTTATAATATCTTGAAGAAACATTTAATAATTTAAAATAATTATAATACTTTATACATGTAGTTATAATGCAAATTACTTTAATAAATAAAACTAAAGCTATAATACATTTATTATTTACACTAGACTTAGATACTGTCTGCGGTTTCCACTTGTTCATCTGATGAAATGGAGTAATGCCCCCATGGTAGAGTATCCGTCGTTCCGCTCATAATATGTCGCTTATTATCATAAGGACTCAATGCGATCTTCTTTTGATTGACAGTGTACACGCTATGGTTATGGGATCGTATGGAGCTCTGATTAGCAGATAATATTCGCTTGTTATTTAAGCATTCGACGTAGTCTTCGAAATTGATATGCCTCTGAACTACATTAGCCTTTACTCCTTTCGCTTTTTTTACAGTTTTACCAGCGTTTATACGCAGACTGTACATTTTTGAGCGCAAGCCTACAAATTCGCTCATGATTTTCCCATTTAGCTCATCCTTTATTAGCCCAGGCATCTTTTTATTCATGAGCGGTAAATTGAATTCATTATCTTCTGGGTAATCACTTGTATCAAATTTGTTTATATTTTCAGCCATAAACTCATATGCATTTTTCTCTTCAAGTTCATATATCAGAGAATCTGTATCAGTATACATGACTTTAAATTTATCTCCATACTCACGCTGCATAAAACTGTAGTGAAAATCGTAGAGGCATATTTTCGATATTTCCATAACTGCCATTCCTATATAGAGCGGCTTATTGAATAAGATTTTGAGTCGCCTTAATTCCACAGCAAGTAAATTCTCATCAAATATCGTTGCACTGTGGAAGTTGGGTGCCGCAATCCGAGCTTTTACACCATAGCGACCTCCCACTTCATGCAAAACTTGATATCGTTATATTTGCGTACATTTTCCATGGTCTTACCAAAAGCTGCATTATTCATCTTCTTATAGCTGTCCTTCTCATGATCGCTTGTAGCCTGCATCCGTTTGGTGGTATTTAAGTCAATATATGGTTTAAGCCAAGCTGATTGGTCGAATTGAAGTACCCGGTGCACTTTTTTCAGGATGAGTCCATGTGATAAGCATTGCTTCAAATTTCGGTAGTGTATAACATATTTAATTTTTGGATGTAATGTTGTCAGAAGCTTTTCTAATTTTGCTCCAGGTGGTGCTGCATGCTCAGAGCAAAACGGTAAGTCCTTACGCTTATCATGTAGATGTTGAGGATAATCCAAGTCGACTTCGAATATGTATCCAATTGGAGAATCATCAGGAATTTTCAAAACGTCAATTTTGGGAACATCAACCCATTTGAATCCTCCGATTGGTAAATGCTGTTTCATGGCCCATCCATAAAGGTTATTCACATCATAATACATCAGGTATTTCTCTTTCTCCTCAGGCTTAAAATCATTCATATATTTATTATTTGCTTTACTATATCTGTTCGAGCATTGACTTATACCATCTCGAATGCCTCTCTCTATGAATAGCAGTATATCTACGTCGGTTATCAGCTCTAAGTTCACATTAGTGTATTTTAGCATAGCATCCCATGTTAGGCCTGGCATGGTGTAGTGATGTGCTGGATCTAAATTGTATGTCTTCATGCACACTTCACGAAAGTTCTCAAACACATCGGCCAATAGGAGAACATCAGTTTTAAGGTATAGATCTGAATATTCACCAAGTGTTTGTATTTCAAATTTTTGCCAGACCTCTTCAGCATGATTGTAGTCCTCAGGAGATATAGCACTGTCAGTCAGTTTATTGTGGAACGCTTCCTGTGTTGGCAAGTTCCGGAAATCCAATTTATCCCAGGCATCAATAAAATCATATGGGAAGACACCCTTGCGTGTAAGAAGTTTGATAGTGTCATCATCCAATCCCTGCCATACTGATCTTGTAATGTTTAATTTATCCATTGGCAGCAATGATGATAACTTATCTAAAGATTCAGCCATAAAACGGAAGGAATCGATGAATCTGAACTTTATGTAGCTGTCATCCATGTGCTTGGTGAACGAGATATATCTTTCCTTGTTTATTGGTAAGAGATCAACATTTCCTGGGAAAGATGTAGCTATATCCTTAATAATGAAGTGAGCATCATATCCGGATAAATTGTGAAAAATGACTGGAACTATGGAGCAATCTTGATACATGAGATTGCATGCATTATGCGCTGGTCCTCGATATTTTCCTGTTAAGTGGCAATGATCCCCAACTCGTTCCTCATCGACCGCAAACGGTCACATATATGGCAGCAAATACTTTCCATATGCGATCGCCGTTCCTCTTTAGTCAGGGGTTGCATTGGCCTGATGTTCAGCTTCTCCTGTGTAGCTATGGATGCAATCTTTTGCAATTCTAATGCAAACCATTTTTGACAGTCCTTGCCTCGATATGCCCTGTAATATGAGAGCTTAGCATCATGGTTGCAGTGGAAATAGAATCCGATGCTATGAACTTCATGTTCCTGGATTCGCTGTGTATTTTGATCGTTTCCCTGAATTGGCTTCAATATTGACTCAAGATCAGCATATACACAAAACGGGACTGGATTCTTATGGTTATAATTCTTATATTCCAACCATTTCTTTTCTTCTGATGGAAACATAATTCTGCAGTCGTTTTGCTTTTCGCATTCAGGAGTGTGTGGTGCTAATTTTTCAGCATAGCGAAAGTAGCGCAAACATCTCTCACATATATACTTTCTACCATTATATTTAGAAGTTTGTTTCGATACAAGGCGTGAAAGATCTTTAATCCAGCAGAAATGATATCTACCGTCATCATCATCATCATCCATATGATCATCAGCCTGGTCATAGTCATCTTGAATCATTAAGAGATTTACATGCTGCTCCATCTTATGGTCTGTAAGTCTAACTGGAACAGTGGTGAAGGAACGTTCTTTCTCTAAGATGAATACGTTAACTGATAAATCGTTCTGTCCTTCAAATTGCGTAATTTGCTTAAGTGTCATGGGAAATGTTATTCCAGTTAAATTTAGCACAATAGGATAATGTGGATATGAGGAGGTCCTGTCAGTGTGAACATTTGTAGGGTAGAGCGCTGATGTTACGGCCCACGCGAAGCATGCTTCATCATTATTTTTTACATTAACGCAAGCTTGCTTTAAAGCAATCTCCTTTGGTAGAGGTATATACGAAGATCCTCGGAGCTGTTCAAATTTATTAATATGTGCTACCAAATGAATTATGGAGTGCAGTGCCCAGCCACTATCTTTTTCCTGGAACTCCTCTAGCTGTGTAGGTATTGGATCCAAAATGTTTACTTTATACCATTCCTCTAAATTATTATCCGCACTGATGGGAGCAGTTTTCGCTGGGAAATATTTGATGACTTTTATAACTTCCTTGTTACCAGTTTCCTTAACAAACTCACCGCACAATGTTGTACTAACTTTTATATTAAATTGATGTTTGTTTTAACGTATTCTTAATACGACGCGTAAGTAATTTATATGCATCTTGCATAAATAGTTTAGGCTCTATATGTTTTATATTTACAATAATACCTGCCCTAATTCTACCTACGAAGGCTGTTTTTAATTCCTCCCACTTTACCCAATCACTTTTTCTTACGCGAATAATTCCTCCACCTCGACGGGGAGCTTTGATTAACACTCTCAATGATTTAATTTGAGCAACACAGCTCTCCAAATGTCGTTTCCTAGCATTTTTATCGCACTTCCGAAATGCTGCTTGAAATTTACGAATGTTTCTATTGCACTTTTTAATAATACTGTTTTTATTCACTGAATGTGTTAAGCACTCCATCACATTTTTTCGCAGGTTTTCAATTATTAAAAAACTTTTATTTACTAGCGCGGTCGACATTTTATTATTTTGTTATTTTGGACTATCACTTAGGCTTCCAAAAATTGACTGATGCCTCCTAAGAGTTTGTTTGCGCTTTTATAGAAGCGTCTCATAAACATGAATGGTACCGTTGCGTGTTACAGGAAATGAGATATCAAATTACATGATAAAAAACATTTCAACTTAAGTTTGTTTATGCGAATGTGTGAGCAATGCCAAATGAAATTGTTTACGTGAGCACATTTCAAAACTCTGCGTATAAGGAAATGTGGAACTTCCAGGAACCAAGGTGATATCAAATTACACGTTGAATTGATTCATTGTTGTTTTGAATTTCTTATCAGAATTTGTTATCTAAACAGTTTGCTAAGGTCTTTTGGCTGCATAGAAGTTCGAACAATGAAATTGTTTACATTAGCAAGAATTTCTTATCTGTGTTTATGAGCTGCAAGCTAGAAAATGTTGATATTACTTAAATTTGTTTACTTTATACGAATTAACAACTTCCAGAACCTAAGGCGATATCAAATTACAAGTTAAAGTGATTCATTTGATGTTCTGATTTTCTCATCAGAATTCCAAGATCTTTTGATGCATAGAAGTTTGAACAATGAATTTGTTTACATTAGCAAGTATTTCTTATCTGTGTTTATGAAATATTTTTGCAAGGGCTTTTGGCGACATAGAAGTTGGATTGCAGCTGCAAGCTGAAAATGTTGATATTACTTAAATTTGTTTACTTTATGCGAATTAGCAACTTCCAGGGCCTAAGGTGATATTAAATTACAAGTTAAAGTGATTCATTTGATGTTCTGATTTTCTCATCAGAATTGCAAGGCCTTTTGGTGCATAGAAGTTTGAACAATGAATTTGTTTACATTAGCAAGTATTTCTTATCTGTGTTTATGAAATATTTTTGCAAGGGTTATTTTATGTGAATTAAATATTCTAGTTGCTCGAGGTGATTCATTGTTCTTCTTAATTTCTCATCTGAATTTGTTATCTAGTGTTTATAAAATGAAATATTTTTGCAAACGTAAGGGCCCTTGGAGGCGTAGAATTATTTATATTGCAGTTGCAAACTATATGAGTTTAGATCATTTGTGAAGGGAATTTTCAATAAGCAAGATGTCTGAGGTAAGCTCTATTCAAATATTTATAATTTTAATTAATTAGTTTTTAATCTCCCAACAGCAACAACAACAACAACAAGAGCAGCAACAGCAGCGTGAGCAGCTGTTAGTTTTTTTATTTATTTTTTATCTATTTTTTAAATTTCTCCTACTCCTAGGTTATACATGCGTTGAACATGTACCGAGGCGTAACAAACCGCAGCGATAGATATTACAATACTTTGGCGCGCACATTTTCAATTGTTAAAGCTAACATGGAAGCTGAAAAAAGAAGACTTAAATTGCTGCAGTTGCGAAAAAAGAAGAGTTGAATGCAATTGATGAGAAGCTGCTACAATTAAAAAAAAAATCTGCTTTAAACAAATTTCGCAATTTTTAAATTTTTTTAAAAAATATAAAAAAACTTAAAAAAAATCTAAAAAAAACTTAAAAAAAATCTAAAAAAAATTTCAAAAAATTTTAAAAATATATAAAAAAAATCTAAAAAATTTTTAAAAATCTTGCAAACAATTTTAAAAATTAATAATAATAAATTAGTTTAATAATATTAACATTAATCAATCAAAAAAAATTTAAGATATGTGTTTTAAAAATACAATAATTTTAACAAATAATTTTAAAAATAATACTTTTTTTTATGTAAATAAGTGTCTTTTATTTTTGGCTCTGTGGCTCTTTTCAAAATCCTTAAACTAGGTGGCAAAAGGCTCTACAATGTGTAAAAAAGATAGACAACAGCTAATCTAAAGTAACACAAAATTGGTCAAAAGGGACAACGAGAACAAATTAGACACTAACAATAAACGAGGAGAAAAAATGAAATATTAAATTCTCAAAAGAGACTGTATATAACGCATAAAATTTTTTTGAAAAATGCCTAAAATATGAGAAAACAAAAAATTTATTACTTGTCCCAATTTTGACAATTGGGTAAGTGGCAGTTCCAAGAAGCTTCAATTTCCAAAATAATCTAATAAAAATATTTACCTAAACGAACGAATTTTCAACAAAAAATTTTGTAATTTAGCACCGGGACCGAAACCGAATCAAAGATAAATGACCGAACGAACGAAAAAATTTAGCCGATACCGTTATAGAGTCCCGCGAGGGCAGCCTGTAGTATCGTACACCTCTATAAACTGCCCTCATCATCCCTCCAGCTTAGCATCTCTAACAGAGTGCTTGTCCTTCCCACAGCACGTGCAACGATTCCTAAGCGGGGAGAAGCCCCGTGGACTAGTGTTGCAAATGCTGTGGCCTGTTCTCACCAGCGAAAGACAAGAGCTCCATCCTGCACCGACGATAGTGGTTGCCATGTGCAGCTGAATGTGTCTGCGTTCGTTGCCAGATATTCAAGACGTAAACGTCTCTTCAACCTGTCAACGAAGTGGCGCTTAAGTGCGTGTGCGTGGTGTTGTGGGTCAGTGTTCTGATTCCCATCTTCGACTCTCAACACAAAGCTAATCAAACAATTCACTCGACTACAGACCCTTGGTCCCCATAGAAACGATGTCCTAGTAATGCCGAAATTCGGGTGGATCAGCTGACACATATCGCGCACGAGATCCATTAGACCCTGCAAAGCCGGACAAGTGAAGAACCTGTGAAACAGGGTGCCTTCACCAGCACAAACTGTGCAAATCCTCTGAACTCGGCGGTCGATATGTGACAACTGATTAGGATGCATAAGACTGTGATGCAGCAATTTGAATGCTACATCAGCATCTTTGTAATTAGAAGGATAACTGTAGACTACTCTGCAAGTTATCCCTCCCATCACGCCCATATTCACCCCGAGTTGTGTTCGCCATCTGTTGTATCGTGTATACTCCGGAGGTCTTATTGACATAAGCACGTCACGGAGCAGACGTGTTGTAAGTGTGCTGAAAGGTGTGTGTGGTGGTCTGTTCAGAACGAAAGCATCTTCCAACTTAGTGCCAGGGTCACTGGTCCCAAGTTGGCGAAATCTCTCCCGCGCATAAGCAGCCAGGTCGTGTAGTTGTGCAGGGTTAGTGTTTATTCGACAGTTTCCAGCGATATCAATAATATCTCCGAGAACCGTCAGTGTATGCGTGTCAGCTTCAAAGCCCCGAGCATTACTGAACACTGAATCTATTAATTCAGGATTAAACCTGATTGGAATCGACGCGAATTGCGTGTACCGTAGAGCATTCCACTGAAGGTGAAATGCTGGCCTGATTCTGCCCCAGGTCTGAATCGTTGAGATTAGATCCTGTGGCCAGTCACGAGGATAAGGTGGTCGAACAGAGAGTAGGTAGTAATACTCCCCTATGCCGATCCCTCCCAGTACATTCACCCACAGTTGAGAAATCAAGCTGTCTCTCTGGCAAAACACTCTTTGGAATGCACGCACTTGGAGACACCTTGATTTCACAACCAAGTTAGTGAGACCTAATCCACCTATCTTGACTGGCAGACAGAGCGTGCTTTCAGCAACCCATCGTCTTCCGCACCAAAAGGCGTCTATCGCTTTTGCTTGAAGAAGACCTACGAAGCCTTCATCAAATTTCTCAGACTTTAGCAGATGAACGATGGATCAAATGAATCAAATAGTTTATCACGACTGACCTACCCATTAAGGATAGTGGAAACAGCCAACTACGCCATGAGTTTACAGCTCTAGAGAGTTTCTCAAGAGCGATGCGACTATTATTTGATTTACTCTCGCGTCCGATATACACACCTAAATACTTCAGGCAAGTATTAGTCCATTGGATGTTCAGTGGAGTACCTGTACGATATCTCCACCTTCCACACCACAAGCCTTGACTCTTACTAAGGTTGATTTTATCGCCCGCTATACGATCAAACTGTTAGAAAACAGCACAAGCGACCGGAACAGCTTCATCTCTTATCACGAAAATAGACAGATCATCCGCATACGCCAACATAAGAGGCCTCACATTGGTATCCGGAAGATGAACCGCATACTGTCTGAGCATTCGACGAAGATTCACCAGTAGCGGCTCCAACGAGAGATCATAAAGCATACCTGACAATGGACAGCCCTGTCTGATACCTCGATGAAACGAGATAGGAGCCAAAACTTGTCCTTGATGTTTAATCAAAATCGCTGAATCTCTATACAGTTTCCCGACGATATCGAGCCACCTGGGCGGAAACCCAAATGCCTCGGGGGCAGTCAAGAGATACTCGTGCGAGACACTATCAAAAGCCTTTTGCTGGTCAAGTGAAATCATGGCCATTTGTGTACCTGTCTGCTCATGGTAGGCAAACAAATGCTTGGCTACCGCGATGTTGTCGTAGATATTACGACCAGGTACACAATAGGACTGTTCCGGGTGTATTACCGAAGCAATCACTGAGCGGAGTATCGCCCCTAATGCTTTGCAGACGATTTTTCAGTCTACATTGCATAGGGTTACTGGCCTCCAATTCCCCATCCTCTGCAAATCTCCCTTCTTTGGAATCAAGCGCATAACAAATCGCCTCCAACTAGAAGGAAAATCTGAATGCGTCTCAACCGCCGAATTGAAGACTTCCAAAAGGTCAGGAATTAATAAATCCCTGAAACGTATGAAGAATTCGGGAGTCAAGCCGTCATAACCAGGTGAAGTGTGTCGCCTTAGATCCTTTGTCGCAGCAATCATATCCTCCAATGTGATTACTGTATCCAGGAGCTCCTTACTGTCTTCAGAGAAAGTGGGAATATTCTCAAGGAATTCATGAGTGGTCGAGGATGTTGTCGACGTCGATTCAGAGTAGAGACTACTGTAGTAGTCTCGAATATATTCTGATAGCTGTTGTCCGTTGAGGACTTGTCCAGATTCATCAATTATCGATTCGACCTCACAGGAAGCAGTACGACGTCTAGTCGCTTGAAAGAAGTACTCAGTTGGAGAATCGCCTTCTATCAGCCAGCGCGATTGGCCGCGCAGCACAAACTCCAAGCTGTGCTTGTAAGTCTGTGTCGCCTAGCGTTCCTTTATTCCATTGAAATAAAAATCAACCCCGGCTGAGTTGGGAGAAGAGCTGCCACCCGAGAGACCTCGGCCGACAAGCTAGAAGCTTGATAGCCACTTCGATTGAAACTCGTCTCGATAAAAGACCGAATCTGGAGCTTTCCAACATCCCACCATTGACTAAGAAAAGGAAAGTCAGCTTTCCTCTCTTGCCAATCGTGCCAGAAATCAATGAACTCTTTGATGAACTGCTCGGAATTCAACAAATAGTTGTTGAATATCCAGTATGCAGTTCGTCTTTCAACTAGAGTGCTGGTCGCCACCACAAGAAGATGATCGCTAACGGAACACACTTCATGAGTGACACCAACGAAATGTTCTAGTATTCCAGGTGAGACGTAAAGTCTATCAATTCTGGAGCCTGCGAGACTTCCATGGATATTTCGCGAGACTCTTGTGTATGATCAAGTCGTAAGATGCATCCAACGATAGATATCCACGAGTCTGAAAACACCGACAAAATTCCTCAATCGAGTAGCATTGACAGAGTTGAACTCAACTCCAGAGTGCCGATCCATTGAGGGATTCAGAGTGCAGTTGAAATCACCACCGATTTGTCTTGAATGACAAAGTCCAAGCAAGAAGCGAAGCCTGGGAAGATATCTGTATAGACAGGAGACGATAGTGTAAATTTGTTGGATACAATGATTGCTACCCCTGTGCCTCTGCGAGGCGCAGGTGTGGCAAACATTTCATAGCCAGTGTGTAAAAAGGCATAGCGCTCAAGTTGTGTGTATGTGCCTTGTGTAAAATTCGTCTCCTGTAGAAGCGCGATGTCTATATCAAACATTGTGACATGTTCGATAGTGCTGTGTAACCTTGTATGTGCACTTAAACCCCCGATATTGATCGAAGCTATCTTGCACATTCAAAGAGATGAAGAGCTCAAACGATGAATATGCGACGTCTATTGACGTGGAGAATCGGCCAAGCGATGCTCCTGAAGCAACTCCTCCACCTTCCTATGGAGACGATCTAACCGAGCTACATGGTTGTACTTCCTCCTCTTCTTGGACTCCTGTTGTAGGATTCGAAGCTGAGGAAGTAACAACTCTGGACTCTCCAGCTCCTTTACAAGAATGCTCCAGATTTTATCTGAGTTCTTCTTGTACTGGAGCTGGGCAAGAATTTCGGAGATCTTCCCCCTAGGAATGTTTTCCATCCCCTTCGAGACCTCAAATTGGCTACCAGTCGAAATGGTGCTACCACACGACTCGTAGGCACTGAAGCTCGAGAGACCAGTCTCTTCCAAACCGGTCATATCGCAGTCCGAAAGCTGTTCGAGAGATGCTTCCGCCCCTCTCACAACAACCTTCGAACCGCGAGCTCCACTATCGTCCTCCTCCGAGTGGGGCCGCTTTGATGCGACTGGTTTTGCTGGCTCTGGAGGAGGCAGCATCACCCGGTCAACTTTCTTCCTCCTCGTCCTCTTTTTTTTCACTTCTTGGCTATTCGACTCCTCGTCAGAAGTAGCCGTGTTTTCACGTGCCGACGTGGCGCCGTTTATAGCCATAATTTCTTTTGCCTCTGAGAAAACTTCAGGCACCTTAACCACTGGCTGCTCCAAAATAGCAGGTTGAGTACCGGGCGAAGACTCCTTCTCCGGAGCCACTACTGTAGCAGTGGTTTCCTTCGAAAGAGCCCTCCAATCAGCCTTCTTCCCGCTTCTCTTGGGGCAGTCAGCAATAAAATGCCCTACCAAATGGCAAGCATGGCATTTCGCTTCGGTGCCCACGTCTATCCAGTATCTCGAGCCGGATATGCTCAGGTAAAAGCCTGACGGAAGCGTACACCCCTTATTTAAAGTGATGGATGCTTCCCGGCTAGTATCGAAGATACCCCGCCCGAGACCCTCATCCCAAATTTTAATGGGAATGGCGCGAACTTTTCCATGAACCTTCCCGAATCTCCCAAGGAAATTCAAGAGGTCTTCATGTTGGGCTCGCATAGGTACCCGCGAAACCACGACCTTCGTGGGCTTTTCCCTGAGTTGGAACGGCACAAGGTGTCTACCCTCCACCTCGATGCCCTCAAGCAATAGCTCGGTAGCACTTTCGAGGGTTGTGGTATACACCTCAACCATTCCCCCAGCTATTATCCCCATGGAGAATAGCTGCTCTCAGGAGATGACGCGGAAGCTTGCCTTCAGGTATGCGCTCTGAGGACATCGTCTGATGTGCTCGAGCTGCATACCGTAGCTCTCATCCTGCCATCTCCCGTCGAAGAAGCCCTGGAGGCCCGCACTGGTCTTGGGTCGAGGCTTACCCGCGTCCAGTGGGGCTGGACGAGGAGTGATGCCTTTACCTATACTTTCAATTGTGGAAGCCTTATTGGAACTGCCACTTACCTGGGCATAAGAGATCCCTGACTCTACTGCTGGGGATCGTAGTGCTGCTACTGATCTTGCGGCTGGTGCCGCTGGCTTCTGGTTTGAGGCATTTGTCTTCACTGAAGAAAGCGGTGGCCTCATGATAATACCGCTCGGCTTTGGCGCTGAAGCCGAAGCGGCTTCAACAACTTCCACCAAGCTTGGGTTTTTCCCTTGACTGGATGAAGTCGTCGATGGTTTTTCTGTGGCTGCTAGAGCTGCTCCTAAAACTACTGCTGTGGTAGGCACTTTTGGAGGTGATTCTCCCACAACTGCTGTCTCATCGGCAACCTTCTTCGAAGCTTTTTCTCTGGGCTCTTAAGTTGGGCCCTTATTGGCCTTTTCAGATGGGCTCTGCTTGGCCTTTTCTGTGCGCCCTTTTGTGTTTTGCTTTAAAGAGGAAGAAGAAGCTTTACTAGTCTTCTTCCTCCATCCTCTTGATTTGGACGGATCATCCGTCCCCCCAGAATCACTACCGCTGCACTCACTCATATTAAGTGAGGCAGTAAATGTTTTTATTATTCTTTTTTTTTCAATGAAAATTTCTATTATTTTTTTATATATAAATAAACTTTTTCACTTTGCAAAACTTTACTACACTTTAACAAACTAGAATTTTTTACATTTTTGGCGTTGCCATGGCAACGACCAAAATTATTTTAAATTGCACTGTCAAATGTCACATAATGCATAAAATTTACACAATTATTTTTAAATTTTTTATAGTTTCTCTAAAAAATAACACACACAAACACTTCCTCATACACAATTGTGGTTGTAAGAGCTATTATTACTCCACTAAAGCTTTTTGTAACCAGAACTTCTGTCTTCTTACAATTCAAATTCCTTGGAGCACAAATTGACGTCCGCTCTCTTCAGAATAATATTTTTTTTTTATTTAAATAAGCTCTTTATTTAGTGGCTCTCTGGCTCTTTTCATGATTTCCTAAAAATAGGTGGCAAAAGGCTCAAGAAAGTGTAACAAAAAAGAAAGACGCTAGCTAAACTAAATGTTGTAAAAAGTCAATAGGGACAAATAAAAACATTTAAAACAATTCAATAAAAACCAATATGTAACAAAAATGACACAAAAAATGTAAAAACCAATGACACAAAATTCTCAAAAGAGACTAAAAAACGGATACAAGAATTTTGAAAAAGATCTAAATGATATACAAGAATTTAGAACCAGTCCCAATTTTGACAATTAGGTAAGTGGCAGTTCCAAGAAGCTCCAAATTTCCAAAATAATTTAATAAAAGCTAATTTCCTAAACGATCGAGATTTCAACATATATATTTTGCAATTTTGCACCGAGACCGAAACCGAATAAAAAATTTAATAACCGAACGAACGAAAAAATTTACCCGATACCGTTATAGGGTCCCTCGAGGGCAGCCTGTAGTATCATAGACCTCTACAAACTGCCATCATCATCCCTCCAGCTTAGCATCTCTAACAGAGTGCTTGTCCTTCCCACAGCACGTGCAACGATTCCTAAGCGGAGAGAAGCCCCGTGGACTAGTGTTGCAAATGCTGTGGCCTGCTATCACCAGCGAAAGACAAGAGCTCCGTCCTGCACCGACGATAGTGGTTGCCATGTGCAGTTGAATGTGTCTGCGTTCGTTGCCAGATATTCAAGACGTAAACGTCTCTTCAATCTGTCAATGAAGTGGCGCTTAAGTGAGTGTGCGTGGTGTTGTGGGTCAGTGTTCTGATTCCCAGCTTCGACTCTCATGTAGTACAGGTGAATTGTAGATTTGGTCAGTGTCAACACAAAGCTAATCAAGCAATTCACTCGACTACAGACCTTTGGTCCCCATAGAAACTATGTCCTAGCAATGCCGAAATTCGGGTGGATCAACTGACACATACCGCGCACGAGATCCATTAGACCCTGCAAAGCCGGACAAGTGAAGAACCTGCGAAACAGGGTGCCTTCACCACCACAAACTATATCTTTAGGGTAATGCAGAAAATTTTCTTCAAGATTTATTTCCTCGCCGATGACTACGGAATTCTTCTATTATCAACTCCTTGATGTTTCTACTTGAGAAGATTTTGACACGACAGAGAAGATTGCCTTCTTCTTTCTTGTCACAATCAGCATGCCACACCGTGCTCTTTCGGCGAGTTTGGGGTATGCTCAGCTGTCGGTTTCCACAGACCGGCATACATGCTACAGTATTTCTCAATGTAGCATATTGCTATATGCAATACGCTACGACCATAACAGGGCAGCGTGGTCTAGACCACCCGTGTGGTTCAGACAACGCTGAAAAATATTCAACTGAGCTAGCCGCTCTTAAACATAGGCTTCATCGATGCGGGCGGCCAATTTTTGTCTAGACCCACGACCCAATGAGCGTTCCTCATTACTTGCACTCGGCTACGACTGTCGCCCCACTTGACCGATGACGCATCTAGGACACATCCCCGAAGTCTCGTCAGTCCTTGATCAAAGCTCGATACCCTTCTTCGTGTTGGAAACCAAAAGTAAATGGACAAGCTGGTAACCTAAAAAATCCAGCCGATCGATGTCTCTCTGCCTTCCTCTACTGAGATGCCGAGAAACCCCGCGATCAGTAACCTGACCAACTGATCGCTAAGCTTTCCGGCACAGTATCTCACTCCGATCTCAGACCGGCGATTGTTCAAGGGTGTATGTCCAAGGCGTCGTCGAAGTAGTGACGTTGCCGATTTCATCCCTTAGAATGATAAAGACCGTATGCAGGGTTGAATTCCAGTAGGTATATCACCCACCATTGACGGGGCTGGCTGGATGCCTTCTTAGGGCTAGTAAGATCTAGATTTGGTACTACCATGTCCGACGGTTGCCGATTAACGAAACGTTGTAGACGGACAGGCAAAGAAAAATCCTCCTAATGAGGCTGAACCGGAAGGGACTATAAAAAGTTTATCTAATCATAAGAGGTAGAGATGTGTTGACGAGGTTGAATTCCAACAGGTATATCACCCACCATTGACGGGACAATAGGAGTGCTTCGCGATATCCTATAGTTTAACAGTGAGGCTGGCTGGATGCCTTCTTAGGGCTACCAGGAATAAATGTGACAGTAGATAGATGACGCTTCTAGAATGGGTATCACTGCCTAATGTCTTTGGCGTGACAGACTCCCATGGGTTTCCCCTGCAGATCCTCAAGCTCGTATAAGGAGTTTCCTTTCTTGGATTTAGCCCGATACTTTAAAAATTTTCGTCCCAGTTTAGCACTAGTCTGCTGTTGGAAGTTGCTTTGGGCAAAATTCCGTCTGAACACCTCTTGACCCACTATGAGCTCAACAGGCTTCGCCCTGAGATTATAGGCTCCTGAACCCTGTTCGAACGCATGGTGTAAGTTCTCCTGCACTCTCGAACGGACCAATTTCATTTTGTCGTCAGCATCTACTCTCAAAGGCTCGTTAAAAGTCCGAAGACTCCTCAAGATGGAATAGGAGCTGCCATGTTCAATCATTTGCTGACCGAAAAGTGTTCATAAAGGAGAGAACCCAGTTACTTGGTGGAAGGAGCTCCCGCGGGAACTATCTCTCTGGCTCAGCTTCTCATCCCTTTTGTGTGTTCCTTCCGAATATATGCTCTAATCCCTGACAATAGAGACCCGTTTACTCGCTCTGAGGCGTTTGCTTGCGGCGAGTAAACTGCCGTTTGCAAGTTTTTCACCCCATACTTGTTCAGTGATCTGGTAAACTGAGCCGCTCAAAACTGGACTCCATTTTCAGAGACGATCGTTTCCGGGACTTCGAACACATGGAACACTTCCGCTGTTTTTCTCATAGGTTTGAGAATCGGGAACTTTGAAAAGTGGTCAAGAACTATTAAGATGCAGACATTTCCTTTCACTGACCGAGGATATGGACCCAGAAAATCGATGTACAGCTTTTGCCATGGTCGTTCTGTCACAGACTGGACTCTCATAGGTGGTTTCAGAAGAGTATTGGGGGCCTTAGTCTCTTTACACACGTCACAGGCACCTACGTAGTTTCTGACATCAACTGTCATTCGTGGCCAGTATGAGTGTCTTCTCAGACGTTCTAGTGTTTTCCCTATACCAATGTGAGAAGCTAGTGGCGGCTCATGAGCTCTTGAAATAACGTCGGAGACAAGCCCTCGTGGAATCCAAAGTCCGAATGTAAATGAAGCCATCCCTGACGCAAAGATCTGGTAGTTTGGCAGAAGTCGTTTTAACTTTATGCTACAGCTCTTCATATCCCATCGAGTTGAAATATGGCGAACTAAGGTCAACTTCCGGGCCAAGATCTTCATTTGTGGTCAGGCTGTCACAATGATTGCGTGACAGCGCATCAGGGACGACGTTCAGGCTTCGTTTTTGGTGCGCAATAGTGAAGTCGAAGCCCTGAAGCTTCAAACTCCACCGAGCAAGTCTACGGCTGAGGTCCTTTTGAGACATCAGCCATTTCAAGTTCGCATGATCAGTCACTATCTTAAACGGCATAAGTTCTATGAAGGGCCGGAACTTCTGTACACTTAGGATTGCAGCTAGGCATTCCTGCTCTGTGACGGTATAATTTCTTTGTACTGAGTTCAACTTTTTCGAGACGTAGGTTATTGGCTTCACGTGGCCATCGTCATCTAGTTGAAACAGCACTCCACCAATAACTTGTTGGCTCGCTTCGCACTGTATAATGAACAGATTGTTGAATTCTGGAGTCACTAGCAACGGAGCAGAAGTAAGTTTTTGCTTCAACAAATCAAGAGACGTCTGGGATTCAGGTGTCCACTTGAACTGACTAGGGTTCTTCAAGGTGTCAGTTATGGAGACAGTTAAATCAGCATAGTTCGGGATGAGCCGTCTATGCCATACCGCAATACCTAGTATGCGTCGGGCTTGCCAAACAGTTTTAGGTTACGGATAGTCAACTATGGCTGAGATCTTATCTGGGTCAGTCCTGATTCCTCCTTTCCCGACTATAAAACCCAAGTAGTTAGTCTCCTTAATGCAAAACTTACTCTTCTTAACGTTGATGGTGAGGCCAGGTTTCCTCAAACATTCCACTACACGGGATAGCTATGTGAGATGAGAGTCTAAGTCTGATGACAGAATCAGTTAATCGGCGAAGTAGACGAGAACATTTTCACGAAAATCGAAAGGAATGACTTTATCCATGAGGCGGCACATCGTTGTATGGAGCATTGCATAGGCTGAATGGCATCACCGTGTACTGATAGAGAGGGTGACCAGGCACTGTAATAGCGGTTTTCTCTCTGGAATCTGTGTCTAGTGGGATCTGCCAGAATGCGTCTTTCAGGTCGAGGCTTGTAATGTAGTTTGCCAGAGGAAGTCGACTCAGAAGCGCGTCTATCTATGTTAGCGGATAGGCTTCCTTCTTCGTAACGGAGTTGACCATCCTGGCATCAAAACCAAGCCGAATCTTCCGAGGCTTCGGCACTAGTACAGCTGGAGTACTCCAAGGACGCTGACTCTCCTCTATCACACCCAGTGATAGCATTCGCTCTAATTCAGCATCCACCAAACTCTGTACGGCTGGTGAAATCGGATAAAAGCGTTATTTTGTCGGAGCTGCGTCATTCGTCTGGATCCTGTGAGTGACCAAAGATGTCTTTCCCAGGCCTAAAGAGGCGAAGGAAGGGAAAAGCTGCGTAGTAGCTTCTAGACGCTGTTGATCCAAACTGGAAAGAACATGGCGGTCGGTGTCAGAGGCAGAAATTAGACTTGGAGTCACTTCTGCAACTATACCCAGGACATGTGGTGCTAACCCAAATGGATGCCAGAAGTCTGTTCCTAGATATAGTGCTTGTGTGAGCCCAGGAACCACGTAAAAACGCACGTTTTGGGTCTTATCACGGAAAGTGATGTCCAAGTTCACACGACCATGCACAGTCGTCATGGCATCATTCGCTACTTGTACCTATATCCGATACCTCTTCCATTCAAACTCTGCTTCCGTAAGCTTCTCTAGAACTCCCTGGCCTAGAATACTGACAGTGGTACCACTGTCAAGTAATCCAGTCTCAGTTCCGTTAGTCAACCACATCAAAGCGACGAAAACGGCAATTCGCCTAGCTGTAATGATACCATCATGTATTGTATTGCAGTGGGTCCACAAATGCAAAAATTCCAAGAAAATTTTGCTCCAAAACAAAATACTCTTTCTACCTAGAAAAAATACACACACACGTACTCAGGCAATAGCACCAGCGCTAACCTGCCTTTAAAACACCAAAAAATGTAAAATGTTCGCCAAACGGTAGGCATGTTGTGACTCAGGTACCAAATGCCCCGAATCACAACCATAACGTGAATACATCAATATATTGCCCTATGCAGTATATTGATGTATTACAAAATTACCCTGAAAATGAAAAATTATATCATCTTAAAATCTCAATCAAAATTTAAAATGCATTTAAAAATGCATTCGCATGTTATAACAAAATGCAATTTAGCATAAATTGTTATCAGACACACATTCCACACACAGGGTATGCACACTCACCTACATACAGTGTCTTCTTACTTTTTTTCCGTATGTACTATGTATATACGTGCATTTCCTACTTAATCCAATCTAATTGTATGTACATACATACATACATTTATCAAAATTATTCGCGCCCTCTTAAAATTAATATTTCAAGACGGGCGCACAAGTGCATATCGGATTACAGTTTTGCATTGATGCATATAGCTCGCATCAAAAAACTTTCCCATTTTCTCACGTACGTTTTTTCAACGTCGTGAGAAAACAATAAAAATGAAAAAAAACAGCTTTAAAGCGATCATGGGTACCTGGGTGCAATTTGCCCAAACCTCGCGGAGTGGGTTTTTGAAATCCGCGGTGTATAGAATCCGAAAAAAATAGTGAAAGTATTCGGTAGAGATAAAGCGATTTTTTTTTGAAAAGCGAAAGAAGCAATATAATAAAATTATTGTAAAAATTAAAGGAAGAACAACTAAAAGGGAGATATAAGAAACAAATTGTTAAAAGATAACAATACATCAAATAAAATTTTCATTAAAAGAAGTGTGTGAAAAATTAAAGAATAAAAACAAATATAAGGCTTTTGTTTTCTAAGATATAAAAACAAAAACCATAACTTTTATTGGTATTGAAATTAAGATGAACCTAATTTCCTTCGGCGGCCGCTTCTCTATTAAGATACCGAAGAGCACGAGCGGCTTGAACCTCAACAACTGGTGGCAGCGGTGTCCGAATCTGGAAATAAAATCAGTGCTAAAAATTTTTTCTATAATAATTTCAATTAACCAAAACAAATTAATAATAACTGACACGCATACTAACTGATGACAGTGTTACTCTCAACGTTTGCTCAGTGAATAAATAAAATTGCAAATCAGTTTAATAAAAAAAAAGGAGAAAAAAATAATTGGAAAAAAAAAGGCCGGGTACTTAGTATATAGAGGAAAAAACAAAAAAAAAGTTTACGCGCCATAGCGCTCACAGTGGGAACTAAGGAGGCTTCATCCCTACCTCACCAAGACGATTGGAAAGAAGGAGGATACCCAGAAAACGTCTCCCAGGAAGGGCGACATATCATCACCAACGCTATCACCGTCATCATCCTTCAGCGCTAACAACATCCAACAACAAGGACGTCAGACGCAGGATATATACGTATACCACAATATACAACAAATAACCACAGCACCATCATCATCATCCCGCAGTAATATATTGGATAAAAGCAAAGGTAGCGTGAAAATCTGTTCTATTTTATATATGCATGTTTTTATTGTCAATATATATACCCTATATACCCCATAAGATTCATTTAAGTGAAAAAAAAATATACAAGTGAATTCAAATTTTTTTTTAAAAAAGAAATAGTGCAAAATTCCCTGGCTTAACTTACGTTTTTTTTGTATAATTTTTCATTGTTTTATTCTTAGCTTATACTCAGAATTCTGCCTTTTCTTCCATCCATCCGAATTCCAATTTCCACGATACATGCTGATAAAAAAATATATATATATTTTTTTATTTTGTGTAACTTCTGTATATTTTTATATTTTCTGGTGATCGACATATTTATTCGCTATATATGAATATATGTATATACGAATAAGTATATGTATAGAAAAAGAGGAACAATTTTTTCCATCTCCTTCGATCTTCGTTTAATTTAATAAAAACTTTACATATTGAAATTGAAATACGCTCCTCCTAGAAGCGACCTCTGCGGTAAGACTTCGTGAGCTTGCTGGCCAGAGGACTTCGAACAAAATCAATAATCGACACTCTGCAATAGAGTTTCATAAGCCTATTGTTCAGAGTAAAGATTTTGGTTGGAAGTAGCGATTCTTGCTGCAATTCTTTTCCTTTTTGTTTTAAAGTGAATATTGCATTAACATTTAAAGTTTAACAAACCCCACAAACAGCTCCGTTTCATATTGCTACATTTTCCTATTTCACTCTCCTTATATTTAATCCCAAATTTTATTTCAGCGAAAGTATTTACATACAAACAACTCATTTCAATAACCTTTCGCTACTCTGCTTGGTAGCCACAGTATAAAATACAGGTTTCATAACTTATCAATTTAGTCATAATATTTATAATACTTAGCAAAGGTTGGCGTGAATTTTTTTAAGATTATATCACATTTGTATTCGTTGTTAAGAGTCATTAAAAGATTTGTAGCTTCATTTTCAATTATTGATTTGGTTTGATTTGGTTTCTTGATTGTGACAAGACATATAGATATACATTTTGAAACAAAGCTCACCCTATATGCGACTTTGAAATTTGTTTTCTCTCCTCGATCAGCTGTTTAGCGTTGCAATATATACAGTCATACCTTAAAATTACAACCAAGTGTCTTTATCTTTATTTAGCGAATATTCTCAAGTTTTAACTGCGAAGGTTTTTGCATAATCTTCCCAATTTATACATCCTATATAACTGACAGACATGACTGAAGAAAACATATCTTTTGACGAGCTTTGCTTGTCACAAATACAAAAAACAAAGAAATCAGAAAAATATTAGAGGAATACCACAGTACTAACAAAAAATACAGAACTCCAGAAATAGTTTCCGAAAAGATCAAAAAATTAGAAGAGTACTGGACAGACTTTGAAGAAACAGAATCCATTGTCCAAAGACATAAAGATTTCGACGAAACTCATGAATATTTTAAACAATCATGCTCTGATAAGACAGAGGATTGGTACAACCTAATCAAAGTAACACTGTCTGATAGATTGAAATCAATTTCAACTCATTAGGATAACACAAACAACCCATTTTACATCGCACCTCCCAAAAATTCACAAAAAGCAGCATCGATAGATAATCAGGGCAACGCAGACCAAGACCAAGAAAATATAATACGATTTCAGCTACAGGAGGATAGACAAAAAACAATATCACATATTATCCAGTCTATCAATCTTAGTTCGCTACCAACTGCAAGCCAGGCATATTTAACTCAAAAACTACATTCGCTGCATTGGTATTGGGATGATTTCAAAACAACTCATACTGAAATAATTTCAAATGCTGGCCCTAAGGACAAAGACAGCGATTACTTCACGAAAGATGTCTATATAAATATGGAAACATCATATTCAGATACTATAATCGCACTTCAGGAACAGCTAGATTCGCGATTTCAAGGGTTATCAAATACTACAAATGATTTAACAAATCATCACCATAATGTCTCCTTTAGAGACCAGTCGCATTTCTCCTTATCAGACGCAAGATCATTAATTCCAAATTTTAGTGGAAATTCTAAGGATTTCCACAAATTTATTTCAAGTTGTGATGACATGTACGCAACAGCATCGACGGTGAGCGAAAAACTCTCCCTCCTTAGCTTAATAAGGAGTAAATTAACTGCAGAGGCGTACGATGAATATAGGTACAATCAAATATCAGATTGGTCTGAATTAAAATCTCTTTTAACTCAAACCTTCCAAATCAAAACCTCTAGATGCACACTACAATCTCAATTGACTAACTCCAGACAAAGAAGAGAGGAAAGTGTAAAAAACTTTTTGCAGAGATTAAATTCATCACTGTGCAAGCTAAATGAAGCAACACATTCCTATACAACGGACAAGGTTCTCCTACGGTCTTTGTTAAAAATGATGAGTGTCAGGCTGTGAGAGCAATTGAAGATGGGTTATCCAATACACAATTACACACCTTAGCAAAAGTGCATTCCGATAAATCCTTTTCTGCACTAAAATCACATATTCTACATCACTCCTTACGTATGGAGCAAAAGCAACCTAACTTTCAAACATATAACAAGGTAAATCAAAATTCCTTTCAAAGTATAAATAACAACCTACGTTGCTTCAAATGTAATAGACTAGGGCATGCTGCTTCAAAATGCCCAGTCATACAACGATCTATGGAAAATGTTAACACCATCCAAAGGACACATTCACAGTTACAACATCCTCCAGATTTTAAGAATGCTACATTTCCATCACAGGTCCCTAGTTGTTGATATTGCCATCGGATGGGCCATTCTATTGAAGAATGCAGGACAAGAGCTGCAAATAATTCCCGATTTAACGACAATCAAGGAAATCGAACTAATTTCCAAAAAGTAAACACAGCTCCGCAAACAAGTACGGCTGATAGACAGCCACAAAATAGGAACTGGCAGCAGCCAGTAATCCGAGAAAGTCGAACGTCACCGCCGTGATATAACAATGCCAATATCTCTGCAAGATCACCTTCTCCAAATAGGAAGAATAATCGAACTTCATCGGCATCCAGGCAGGGAAACTGGATGCAGCGGGGGGTCGTTTTCGGCAACCCCTCGCAGATAGAAACAACGGCGCAAGTTCATCGCAATCCCGAGACAATATCGACGAAAAACTAAACAGCAAGAAATTAATCCGTATCCCCGTCCAAATTAATAAAAATTCACTAACGCTTTCCTTGCCTGTCGACATCTGCTCTCCTCCAAAACTTAATTGATACTGGAGCAGAGATCAGCTTAATTAAACTCCATCCTTTAAACCCAGATAGCATCTGCTACAAAGATGCTGTCTGCAATATAAACACATTATTTACAGAGTCCACTTCTACAGAAGGACTCATTTTTGCTGAGTTAAACTTAAATTCTGAACATAATAACTCCATTCTAGAACACCCATTTCAAATAGTGGGAAATAACTCCATCCTCTCATACGATGGCCTGCTTGGTCATGACTTTTTATCTCGATACAATGCTAGTATCAATTACAAAAATAAATATATTTCTTTAGAAATAAACGACTCAAATGAATCTTATCCTTACGAGGAATATTACACAAATTATCCATATGTTTATTTGAAAAGCGGAGGACCCAGAAAAGAGGTCTCAAACAAAAAGCCGATATTAATACTAATAATAATCTATCTCCATCTATAGCCAGAAAAAAGGCTGAATTATATAAAAATATATCTCCACCAAATGCTTCACAAGAAGTGAATCCTAAAGATTTTTTAAATGAAAAACTGCCTCCATCAGTAGTTCCAAGTAAAGTGGAACCAACATATAAAGGAAATCTATCTCCATCGACAGCTTCACAAGATATGAAGCAAGAACCTAAAAGTATATCTCCATCTACAGCCGCACAAAAGGCTGCATCTAGTAAAATTCTATCTCCTTCATCAATAGATTCACAAAAAGTGAATTCCAAGATAAAATCAAAGAAGTCAAAGAATTTCAATAATGTTTTATCTCCTTCAAATTCTATCGAGTCGGAATCATCGAATAACTCCTTCCAAATTCCACAAAAGTTGGAATCATATCTCCTTCCTTATAAAAATCCGAAAGAATCGGATAAATTATATAAAATTAAAATTCCGGCTCGATCAGAATTCATCGTTGAAATTCCAATTCCTTCTATTCAAAATCAATCGGTCTGTTTCAAGAAGGAAATAAGGCCAGGTTTATTTCTCGGAAACTCGATCGTCGAACCAGTCAACGGTATGGCAAAAGTCCGAGGAGGACGCCGATCTGGGACCTTACGAGGTGAACCCAGTTTACCAAGACTTGGACGACTTTGTGGTAATCTCAACAGACTCTGACAGAGATCCAATTAAGGGCAGAATAAATAAAGTGCAAAACCTTATAAAATTGGATCACTGTATTTCAGAGGAATCTGAGAGTATTCGCAATATCTGTAGGGAATTCAACGATCTCTTCTTCATAGAAGGGGACCTCCTTTCATATACAGATGCGATTACCCACAAAATCGAGACACTCCAAGACAAACCGCCCATCTATACCAAGCCTTATGGACTTCCTGAAGCAAGCCGAACTGAGATAAATAGGCAAATACAAGAAATGCTTGAGTCAGACATCATCAGACCTTCACATAGTCCCTGGAATTCTCCACTTCTCCTGGTTCCTAAAACACCAGATGAGAATGGAAACAAAAAGTGGCGAGTAGTGGTAGACTTTCGTCGTATTAACGACATTACTATTGGCGATGCGTACCCACTGCCTAATATCACTGATATATTAGACCAGTTGGGGAAGTCGAAATATTTTACCACACTCGACTTAGCCAGTGAATTTCACCAGATAAAAATGGACTCGAAGGACAGGGAGAAAACTGCCTTTAGCACACCATATGGCCACTACGAATACAATCGTATGCCATTTCGTTTAAAAGGAGCCCCTGCTACTTTTCAAGGAGCCATGAATAAAGTTCTGTCTGGACTCCAAGGCATCTATTGATTCGTATACACGGACGATATTGTAGTCCATGGATACAATCTCAAAGATCATAATACAAGACTCACAGCAGTATTTAGCCGTCTCCGCGATTTCAACCTCAAATTTCAACCCGACAAGTGCCACTTACTAAGAAAGGAAATTATGTATTTAGGGCACATTATTACAGAAAATGGAGTCAAACCAGACCCAGCGAAGATTAAGTCAGTTCAGTCCTATCCCAGACCGAAGAAGGAAAAAGATATAAAAGCTTTCCTTCATTTCGTCGGCTATTATCGCCGGTTTATTCCAAATTTTTTCAAGATTGCGAAGCCACTCACAAATCTTTTGAAAAAAGATACGCCCTTCAAGTTGGACGCAATTTGCGATGAAGCACTATGCGAATTGCGAAATAAATTAATTTCAGCATCAATTTTATCATATCCCAATTTCGACAAAGAATTTCTTGTCACCTCCGATGCCAGTGACTACGCCATCGGAGCAGTTCTTTCTCAAGTTGATGATCAAGGAGATTATCCAAACGCCTATGTGAGCCGAGTTCTCAATGGTGCGGAAACTCGTTACTCCACAATAGAAAAGGAGCTCTTAGCTATCGTTTTCGCAGTTGAGCAATTCAGACCATACGTTTATGGCAGACAGTTTACAATTATAACTGACCATAAACCATTTGTATGGCTCATGAATTTGAAAGACCACTCCTCAAGACTGATGAGATGGAGAATACGACTTGAGGAATATGACTACAAAATAGTCCATAAATCAGGTAAGCTCAACACAAATGCAGACGCTCTCAGTAGAGCTATCCCAGATTATTCCAAACATTTTGCAGAACCTTCAACCTGCGTGAATGTTGTAACCAGGAATCAAGCTAGAACTCAGGCGAATTTGAATACTCCCAACACGAGTGTCATTAGTCAACATTCAACTCCATCACAAGTGAACAATTACTCAGTCATAATAACTGAGGCTAATTTTTCTCTTCTACTGACTAAAAATGCGAATCCTAAATTCTTCATCTAGCCAATGCAAGATACAGAACTTGAAAGAGTGTTGGATTCGAAACTAAAATTTTTAGATAAATCCCCACTTTCAGACACTAAACTGAACTTCTTCAAAAGAAAAGACTCCATAATAATTATTTCCAAAACTAATTTACTTTGTGGATCCCAAAGAGATAGATCAGACCTCGAAAAGATTTTAACTGAGATCTGCTCATACACAGAAGCAAATCAGTTAAAACAAATAAATATCTCCTTCCCGATATTAGACCCACAAAATCTAATAATTATCAAAAACTTTTTTACCCAGGTCTTCGCTAATAAGCAAATAAACATAAAACTGCATCAGGATTCAATTAAATATTTATCAGACATCATTGACATCGAACAAGTCTTAAAAGATTTTCACTCATTACCAACGGGAGGCCATCAAGGAGTTGCCCGTACTATTAAAAGAATCAAAAAGCAATTCTACTGGCCTGGTATGTCATACGACGTGGTCAAATATGTAAGGAAGTGTAAACTTTGTCAGGTGAACAAAGTATCCAGGTACCCAAAAATTCCAATGAAAATCTCGAGCATTAGCTCCAAACCTTTCGAAAGAGTGTACGTAGATGTTGTAGAACCTCTCCCAATTTCTCATTCTGGAAACAAATATCTCCTTACATTCCAAGACGACATCTCAAAATTTTCTGAGGCTATTCCCATAGTCAAACCCGAGTCTAAGACATTAGCGGAAGCCTTCACGACAACAATAGTTTGTCGACATGGTATTCCCGAAAGTATCCTTACAGATCAAGGTTCTAAGCTCATAAGTGGCATGTTCGCCGAGGTATCTAAATTACTAAGAATAAAGTAACTTAAAACTACTCCATATCACCCTCAAACGAATGGTGCATTGGAAAGAAGTCACAGAACCTTAGCAGAATATCTCCGATCTTATGTATCAAAAGATCCACAAGACTGGGATACATGGATTCCTTATGCCATGTTTGTATACAATACAACTCCTCATTCGAGTACTAATTCCCAGCCGAAATTCCAAACAATTTGAAATCTTCTCCAACCGTTTGCTATAATTGCGGCAATTATGCAAACGAGTTAAAAGCGCGTCTACAGCATAGCTTCAAAATAGCTAAAGAAATAGCCATGGCCAATAAAGAAAAATCCAAACTACAATTTGACAAAAGCTCCGTCCAAAAATCTTTTATGGTAGGCGATAAAGTCCTACTTAGGAGCAGAGTTCGAGAGAACAAATTCTCACCACTATGGTCAGGTCCGTATGAGATAATGGAGATTAATTCCTCCGAAAATTCTACTATTAAAATCAATAATAAAAACAAAAGAGTCCACAACAATGACTTAAAACTTTTTTCAGAGTAATATCAACAACTTCATCATCCACTTCATTCCAAGCGAATAATACAATATCATCTGTCAGGCTTCCAAAATGATGCATATAGCATTCATTCTAATTTGCGTCCCTTTCGCCTACGGCTCAGAAATAGAGGTAAACCAACTAAATGCCAGTGCAGGTATTTACTTCGAGGAAATTGGCAGAGCCAATTTCTACACCAACGAGTGGAAATAAGTGACATACTACGACCTGGAAAATTTTAAAACTGAATTCAACAACATCCAGTTCATAGCCCAACAAATTACACCGACCTGCCGGAAACTGGACAAACACTCAGCCTTGAGCCACACTTGTAACGGTAGGTACGTTGTTAAAAATAAATCTTATATTAGCAAACATAGAATATAAGAATAGACCCAAAATAGAAAACAAAGACCACTTTTCGATGTTATAGGCTCAATCTCTAAAGCTCTTTTCGGCACATTGGACGAAGATGATGCCAAGATTTATGACGAGCAAATCCGCAACCTCACCCTTAACCAAAACTCCCTCCTCTCACTTGTAAAAAGCCAAACCGCGATAGCCAAATAGCCAAATCAAGCAACCGCAAACATTTTCAACAAAACTAAAGCCGCAAATGAAAAGGAATTCATGATTATGTTAATTCCAATACAGGTAGCTACATCATTAATGGAAAACAGAACATTGGATAACAAAATATCCATTGAAATGGAATCACTTATTTCCCTGGTTTCGTTAATGGCATTCAGATATCAAAATACCCAGTCGGAATTAATAGATCTCTTAACAGATTCAAGACATGGAAAATTTCATCCTACAATCATTTTCCCCTAGACAAATTGAAAAACTCTTATTGAACATCAGACAAGAATTGTCAAATTCAATGATGCTTCCCATAAATTCTAGAGACAATATTTTATCACAAATCTACAAATTGAGTACAATAGCAGCGAATATTTTCAATCATAAAATAATTATCGAGCTACGAATTCCACTTCCATTCAAGGAACCATACCAATTATTCAAAGCAATGCCATTACCCACACTCCTTAACGGATCATTGGTATATATCGACCCAGCAAAGAATACACATTAATAGATTACAAATGCGAACATTTTGTTGAATTAACGATTCAGGATATTCATAATTGCGCATTCCCCATCCTAAGCACAAATACAAGAACAAACCAATGTGAAGTGAATCTACTAAAGAAGGAACCTATTACACAAAAGTGTAAAATTCTGATCTTGCGACAGGATTACTATTGGATGCAATTATCACTGCAGAACGCCTGGCTTTTCTCCTTGAAAGGATCCCTCCACACAGACATTATTTGTGAAGATTCCATTAATTCACAAACCCTGCATGGAATAGGAACAATGCACATCAATCCCGGTTGTTATGTTCGCAGCAAGGAATTCATCCTGCACGGACATAACGTAAAAATGTGCATTCAATTCCCATTTTATCCCAACGATAAGCATTTCCAATATAATATGGAATATGACGTCTTCTCCAATGGAAACGTGTATAGAAACAAATCCCCTAAATATTACAACAAACACGGATTTGGAGAAACTTCTCGAATCAGGAATAGACAGGAGAATGTGCCTCCTCCGGCACCGAGTAAAGGAAAATAATATCTCACGTATTTTTTTTTATAAATACGTATACATGTAGTTTTTTTTAAGAAAAATAACAACTATTAATGGAAAAAAAACAAAGAGATCCATAAGCGTAAATAAAATAAATAAATAAATAGGATGAATATGAGTAGCTGTAAGAAAACCAAACATTTAGATCTAAATATTATTCGCTTTCTTTTATATTATCTTAGAGGCTTTAAATTAACAAATAAAACGGTATTATAAAGAGACAAGGAAAAACTATAACAATTAAAGTAAAACAAATAATGCCAGAGAATAAATTACTTTTTAAAATGAGTATATATAAAAAAAAATGAGTATATAAAAAAAAGGAATTAAGTAATCCAAAAATATACTTAAATTAATAGTAATACTTAAGGATATATTTTTTTTTCTCCTCATAATTTTATCCTAACTATCTAATATAAATATATTATAAATATATTATTGTCCACATTATTGCTAGCGAAAGGATTATAATAAATAATTCAAAGGAAAATTATTCAATAAATGGAATTTACCAAAATTCCTATAGTGTAATAATTACGCATATTTAATAATAACAATAAATAAACCTTGTCTATTAGAAATTATACTACCTATGTACCTACATGTATTAGCATTTATGGCAAAAAAATGTTATTTACAGTTAACTAGTTATATACCATTTCCTGTATATATACAAATATGTGTACAAATTCTATTTCACGTACTAGGAAACAAGGTTTTCTTCTCAGGATGAATAAAACTTTCTTTTCCCCAGAGATGTTGTGACTCAGGCACCAAATGCCCCGAATCACAACCATAAGGTGAATACATCAATATATTGCCCTATGTGTATTACAAACTGACCCTGAAAATGAAAAATTATATCATTTTAAAATCTCAATCAATATTTAAAATGCATTTAAAAATGCATTCCCTTGTTATAACAAAATGCAATTTAGCATAAATTGCATTTTGTTATCAGACACACATTCCACTCACAAGGTATGCACACTTACCTACATACAGTGTCTTCTTACTTTTTTTTCCGTATGTAGTATGTACATACGTACATTTCCTACTTAATCCAATCTAATTGTATGTACATACATACATACATTTATCAAAATTATTCGCGCCCTCTTAAAATTAATATTTCAAGACGGGCGCACAAGTGCATATCGGATTACAGTTTTGCATTGATGCATATAGCTCGCATCAAAAAACTTTCCCATTTTCTCACGTACGTTTTTTAAACGTCGGTCGTGAGAAAACAATAAAAATGAAAAAAAAAGAGCTTTAAAGCGATCATGGGTACCTGGGTGCAATTTGCCCAAACCTCGCGGAGTTAGTTTTTGAAATCCGCGGTGTATAGAATCCGAAAAAAATAGTGAAAGTATTCGGTAGAGATAAAGCGATTTTTTTTTGAAAAGCGAAAGAAGCAATATAATAAAATTATTGTAAAAATTAAAGGAAGAAAAACTAAAAGGGAGATATAAGAAACAAATTGTTAAAAGATAAGAATACATCAAATAAAATTTTCATTAAAACAAGAGTGTGAAAAATTAAAGAATAAAAACAAATATAAGGCTTTTGTTTTCTAAAATATAAAAACAAAAACCATAACTTTTATTGGTATTGAAATTAAGGTGAACCTAATTTTCTTCGGCGGCCGCTTCTCTATTAAGATACCGAAGAGCACGAGCGGCTTGAACCTCAACAGGCACAAAAGACACGAATGCGCTCGTCTGGCGGTCGGTCGGAAGATAGAACGGGTAAGGTAAGCAGATTGCAATGGGCAGTCTGGGCAGTCGAGTTTTGAAACAAGAGTGTGAAAAATTAAAGAATAAAAACAAATATAAGGCTTTTGTTTTCTAAAATATAAAAACAAAAACCATAACTTTTATTGGTATTGAAATTAAGGTGAACCTAATTTTCTTCGGCGGCCGCTTCTCTATTAAGATACCGAAGAGCACGAGCGGCTTGAACCTCAACAGGCACAAAAGACACGAATGCGCTCGTCTGGCGGTCGGTCGGAAGATAGAACGGGTAAGGTAAGCAGATTGCAATGGGCAGTCTGGGCAGTCGAGTTTTGAAACTCGACCAGTTAACGAATACGGTAGCCTTGAGTTGCGCGACGGGGTCTTCCTTTGCTTTTAGGATTGAACAAGTATAAGATTGAAAAAGAACATAAAAAAAAAGAAAAATTTTCATTAAAAGTAAAAAGAATCGTATTTCGATTACAACGGCGCGAGTTGTGCATCATTTTTCCTGTAAAGGAAGTAGGAAAATTTTATAAAAACTCTGAATATTTTCCTAACATTTTTTACAATCGATTTGTGCGCGTATTGCTTCCCTGTGTTCTGTATATTTTCTGACAAGCAGCAGGACATAATCCAGTGCAATTTTCCTGCAAAGAAATGAAGAGGGAAAATGTTATAAAAACTCTGTGAACGATACATTTAAATTTCGGAATTTTTTCCTAACATTTTTTTTTTATATAACCGATTTGTGCTGGAATTGCTTACCTGTGTTCTGCGCATTTTCCTGAAAAGAAGAAAAGGGAAATATTTTAAAATAGATTTGTGCATATATTTCTGACCTGGAGTAGTGGTGTCATTCAGGGCAACTAGTGCAGAATTTTCCTGCAGAAAGGGAAAGAAAATCGCTTATAAAATTTGTGACGAAATTTGTGCGACATTATTCCTGGAAAGCAAAAGGAAACATTTTATAAAGGATTCGTGTATATATATTATACTTACCTGCTATAGTGACGAAATTTGTGCGACATTTTCCTGAAAAGCAAAAGGAAACATTTTGTAAAAGATTTGTGTATATATATTACTTACCCGCTATAGTGAAGAAATTAGTGCGGCATTTTCTTCCAAAAGGAAGAAAGGAAATTTTATAAAAATTCTGTGAATGATACACTTAAATTTCGGAATATTTTCTTAACATTTCTTTTTATAACCGATTTGTGCGGGTATTGCTTACCTGTGTTCTGTACATTTTCCTGAAAAGAAGAAGAGGGAAATATTTTAAAATAGATTTGTGCTTATATTTCCTACCTGTGGTAGTGGTGTCATTCAGGGCAATTAGTGCAGAATTTTCCTGCAGAAAGGGAAAGACAATCGTTCATAAAACGTGTGACGAAATTTGTCCGACATTTTCCTGAAAAGCAAAAGGAAACATTTTATAAAAGATTTGTGTATATATATTGCTTACCCGCTACAGTCACGAAATTAGTGCGGCATTTTCCTGCAAAAGGAGGAAAGGAAATTTTATAAAAATTCTGTGAATGATACACTTAAATTTCGGAATATTTTCCTAACATTTTTTTTTATAACCGATTGGTGCGGGTATTGTTTACTTGTGTTCTGTGCATTTTCCTCAAAAGAAGAAGAGGGAAATATTTCAAATTAGATTTGTGCTTATGTTTCTTACCTGGACTAGTGGTGTCATTCAGGGCAATTAGTGCAGAATTTTCCTGCGGAAAGGGAAAGAAAATCGTTCATAAAATTTCTGACGGAATTTATGCGACATCTTCCTGAAAAGCAAAAGGAAACTTTTTATAAAAGATTCGTGTGTATATATTACTTACCTGCTATAGTGACGAAATTTGTGCGACATTTTCCTGAAAAGCAAAAGGAAACATTTTATAAAAGATTTGTGTGTATATATTACTTACCCGCTATAGTGAAGAAATTAGTGCGGCATTTTCCTGCAAAAGGAAGAAAGGAAATTTTATAAAAATTCTGTGAATGATACACTTAAATTTCGGAATATTTTCCTAAAAAATTTTTTTATAACCGATTTGTGCGGGTATTGCTTACCTGTGTTCTGTGCATTTTCCTCAAAAGAAGAAGAGGGAAATATTTCAAAATAGATTTGTGCTTATATTTCTTACCTGGAGTAGTGGTGTCATTCAGGGCAATAAGTGCAGAATTTTCCTGTGGAAAGGGAAAGAAAATCTTTCATAAAATTTGTGACGGAATTTGTGCGACATCTGCCTGAAAAGCAAAAGGAAACTTTTTATAAAAGATTCGTGTGTATATATTACTTACCTGCTATAGTGACGAAATTTGTGCGACATTTTCCTGAAAAGCAAAAGGAAACATTTTATAAAAGATTTGTGTATATATATTACTTACCTGCTATAGTGAAGAAATTAGTGCGGCATTTTCCTGCAAAAGGAAGAAAGGAAATTTTATAAAAATTCTGTGAATGATACACTTAAATTTCGGAATATTTTCCTAAAATTTTTTTTTATAACCGATTTGTGCGGGTATTGCTTACCTGTGTTCTGTGCATTTTCCTGAAAAGAAGAAGAGGGAAATATTTCAAAATAGATTTGTGCTTATATTTCTTACCTGGAGTAGTGGTGTCATTCAGGGCAATTAGTGCAGAATATTCCTCCGGAAAGGGAAAGAAAATCGTTCATAAAATTTGTGACGGAATTTGTGCGACATCTTCCTGAAAAGCAAAAGGAAACATTTTATAAAAGATTCGTGTATATATATTACTTACCTGCTATAGTGACGAAATTTGTCCGACATTTTCCTGAAAAGCAAAAGGAAACATTTTATAAAAGATTTGTGTATATATATTACTTACCCGCTATAGTGAAGAAATTAGTGCGGCATTTTCCTGCAAAAGGAAGAAAGGAAATTTTATAAAACTTCTGTGAATGATACACTTAAATTTCGGAATATTTTCCTAACATTTTTTTTTATAACCGATTGGTGCGGGTATTGTTTACTTGTGTTCTGTGCATTTTCCTCAAAAGAAGAAGAGGGAAATATTTCAAATTAGATTTGTGCTTATGTTTCTTACCTGGACTAGTGGTGTCATTCAGGGCAATTAGTGCAGAATTTTCCTGCGGAAAGGGAAAGAAAATCTTTCATAAAATTTGTGACGGAATTTGTGCGACATCTGCCTGAAAAGCAAAAGGAAACTTTTTATAAAAGATTCGTGTGTATATATTACTTACCTGCTATAGTGACGAAATTTGTGCGACATTTTCCTGAAAAGCAAAAGGAAACATTTTATAAAAGATTTGTGTATATATATTACTTACCCGCTATAGTGAAGAAATTAGTGCGGCATTTTCCTGCAAAAGGAAGAAAGGAAATTTTATAAAAATTCTGTGAATGATACACTTAAATTTCGGAATATTTTCCTAAAATTTTTTTTTATAACCGATTTGTGCGGGTATTGCTTACCTGTGTTCTGTGCATTTTCCTGAAAAGAAGAAGAGGGAAATATTTTAAAATAGATTTGTGCTTATATTTCCTACCTGTGGTAGTGGTGTCATTCAGGGCAATTAGTGCAGAATTTTCCTGCAGAAAGGGAAAGACAATCGTTCATAAAATGTGTGACGAAATTTGTCCGACATTTTCCTGAAAAGCAAAAGGAAACATTTTATAAAAGATTTGTGTATATATATTGCTTACCCGCTACAGTCACGAAATTAGTGCGTCATTTTCCTGCAAAAGGAGGAAAGGAAATTTTATAAAAATTCTGTGAATGATACACTTAAATTTCGGAATATTTTCCTAACATTTTTTTTTATAACCGATTGGTGCGGGTATTGTTTACTTGTGTTCTGTGCATTTTCCTCAAAAGAAGAAGAGGGAAATATTTCAAATTAGATTTGTGCTTATGTTTCTTACCTGGACTAGTGGTGTCATTCAGGGCAATTAGTGCAGAATTTTCCTGCGGAAAGGGAAAGAAAATCGTTCATAAAATTTCTGACGGAATTTATGCGACATCTTCCTGAAAAGCAAAAGGAAACATTTTATAAAAGATTCGTGTATATATATTACTTACCTGCTATAGTGACGAAATTTGTCTGACATTTTCCTCAAAAGCAAAAGGAAACATTTTATAAAAGATCTGTGTATATATACAACTTACCTGCTATAGTGACGAAATTTGTGCGACATTTTCCTGAAAAGAAAAAGGAAACATTTTATAAAAGATTTGTGTAGGTATATATATATTACTTACCTGCTATAGTGACGAAATTTCTGCGACATTTTCCTGAAAAGCAAAAGGAAACATTTTATAAAAGATTTGTGTATATATATTACTTACCTGCTATAGTGACGAAATTAGCGCGGCATTTTCCTGCAAAAGGAAGAAAGGAAATTTTATAAAAATTCTGTGAATATTTTCCTAACATTTTTTTTATAACCGATTTGTGCGGGTATTGCTTACATGTGTTCTGTGAATTTTCCTGAAAAGAAGAAGAGGGAAATATTTTAAAATAGATTTGTGCTTATATTTCTTACCTGGAGTAGTGGTGTCATTCAGGGCAATTAGTGCAGAATTTTCCTGCAGAAAGGGAAAATTTGTGACGAAATTTGTGCGACATTTTCCTGAAAAGCAAAAGGAAACATTTTATAAAAGATTTGTGTATATATATGTAAGACAATATCTCCAAATTTAGTAGGAATTGTAAATTTCTAATAAACAATTGTGTTGCTCTGCAAACAAAGAATTTTATTTTTATTTTTTAGTTACATACAACAATAATTACATTATCCTACCTGCAAACAAAGAAACGACATTTAAAGTTTATTACTTAAATTCTCAATTCCTTTTTTATACAATTTTAATTCTGTTAACTTGAGACATAAGCTGCAATGGGCACTGTTTTACTGACAAATTAAAGAAATATAGTTTCTTTACATATATTACTTACCCGCTACAGTTAAGAAATTAGTGCGGCATTTTCCTGCAAAAGGAAGAAAGGAAATTTTATAAAAATTCTGTGAATGATACACTTAAATTTCGGAATATCTTCCTAACATTTTTTTTATAACCGATTTGTGCGGGTATTGCTTACCTGTGTTCTGTGCATTTTCCTGAAAAGAAGAAGAGGGAAATATTTTAAAATAGATTTGTGCTTATATTTCTTACCTGGAGTAGTGGTGTCATTCAGGGCAATTAGTGCAGAATTTTCCTGCAGAAAGGGAAAAAAAATCTTTCATAAAATTTGTGACGAAATTTGTGCGACATTTTCCTGAAAAGCAAAAGGAAACATTTTATAAAAGATTTGTGTGTATATATTACTTACCCGCTATAGTGAAGAAATTAGTGCGGCATTTTCCTGCAAAAGGAAGAAAGGAAATTTTATAAAAATTCTGTGAATGATACACTTAAATTTCGGAATATTTTCCTAAAAAATTTTTTTATAACCGATTTGTGCGGGTATTGCTTACCTGTGTTCTGTGCATTTTCCTCAAAAGAAGAAGAGGGAAATATTTCAAAATAGATTTGTGCTTATATTTCTTACCTGGAGTAGTGGTGTCATTCAGGGCAATAAGTGCAGAATTTTCCTGCGGAAAGGGAAAGAAAATCTTTCATAAAATTTGTGACGGAATTTGTGCGACATCTGCCTGAAAAGCAAAAGGAAACTTTTTATAAAAGATTCGTGTGTATATATTACTTACCTGCTATAGTGACGAAATTTGTGCGACATTTTCCTGAAAAGCAAAAGGAAACATTTTATAAAAGATTTGTGTATATATATTACTTACCCGCTATAGTGAAGAAATTAGTGCGGCATTTTCCTGCAAAAGGAAGAAAGGAAATTTTATAAAAATTCTGTGAATGATACACTTAAATTTCGGAATATTTTCCTAAAATTTTTTTTTATAACCGATTTGTGCGGGTATTGCTTACCTGTGTTCTGTGCATTTTCCTGAAAAGAAGAAGAGGGAAATATTTCAAAATAGATTTGTGCTTATATTTCTTACCTGGAGTAGTGGTGTCATTCAGGGCAATTAGTGCAGAATTTTCCTCCGGGAAGGGAAAGAAAATCGTTCATAAAATTTGTGACGGAATTTGTGCGACATCTTCCTGAAAAGCAAAAGGAAACATTTTATAAAAGATTCGTGTATATATATTACTTACCTGCTATAGTGACGAAATTTGTCCGACATTTTCCTGAAAAGCAAAAGGAAACATTTTATAAAAGATTTGTGTATATATATTACTTACCCGCTATAGTGAAGAAATTAGTGCGGCATTTTCCTGCAAAAGGAAGAAAGGAAATTTTATAAAAATTCTGTGAATGATACACTTAAATTTCGGAATATTTTCCTAAAATTTTTTTTTATAACCGATTTGTGCGGGTATTGCTTACCTGTGTTCTGTGCATTTTCCTGAAAAGAAGAAGAGGGAAATATTTCAAAATAGATTTGTGCTTATATTTCTTACCTGGAGTAGTGGTGTCATTCAGGGCAATTAGTGCAGAATTTTCCTGCAGAAAGGGAAAGAAAATCTTTCATAAAATTTGTGACGAAATTTGTGCGACATCTTCCTGCAAAGCATAAGGAAACATTTTTTTAAATGTATTTGTGCTTATATATTCCTTACCTGCCATAGCAGTGATACTTCACGCAAACTGTGCGGTGTTTACCTGCAGGAAAGTAAAAGGAAACATTTTATAAAATTTATGGAATAATACAATTAGGCTTCGATATGAATTACTTATCTGTAATAACAATGGTGCTCAGTTTAGTGGACTCTATGTATTTTTCCTGTAAAAAGGGAGGAAAAAAAATCCGCCTTCATCTGCTTTACCCTGCACAACACCAAAGTATCCATAATTAAATGCGTATAAACACTTACGTATGTAATACCTACAAATATCTGAATGCCATCGCATATGAAAACCCAAATTCTATTATACGAAGTCAATTTCCTGGCCATCTGTGACTTAGCGCTTTCGCCTAGGCATATAGTAGCATTACAAACACACAGATAGGACGAACACAATAAAAAACGCAAGGGGGACTTGAACTTGACTGCTGGCGGATGGATTGCGATTCGAGAGAAGCCGTCAGTTTTTGGACAAACCTCAGGTCGAAAATTTCACGTGGCTTCATCGGGAAAGAAACTTTTTTTTTATTTCATTTGCACGCGCTGCAGTAATAAAAAGTGATAACAAAACTAAAGAAAGCCTCGCGGAAAAAAATAAATAAATTTTTCGAGCGAAAAGCTCTAACATCGTGAAAAAAAATACTTTCCCTTTTTTTTTGTTTAGAAGATAGGTTCCCTCTATCTGGTGCTATTCAGTGCTATCGAGTGTGCTAAAAAGGAAAATGAAAAAAAGGCGAAACATTTCCTGTAAGGAAAATAAAAAGTCAGGAACAGAAGAAAGAAACTTAAACTATCTCTGCAACAGTGACGAACTCGCATAGTATAGGAAATAATATAATAAAATAAAAATTGTTTTTGCTAAAATTGCCAAACTTCTTTGTTTCTTCTCTCGCATATGGTGCAAATACTGAATTCTTCGTGAAACCGACGAGCATGTGTTAGTTCCTGTGGAGAACTACGTTCCAAGAATGCAGAGTGAAGCCGGATAGGAAATTTGTACCCGTGACGAGCTTCCAAGATAATTGCATTGGAACCTATTTTTATTTTATTTTTCTTTCTCTCCTCTTTGTCATCGATGATTATTTAATTAGCCGCTTGCAACTTTATTTAGTGTTACAATTTGTGAAGAAAGAGAAAGAAAAGAAATAAGAAAATTCAAAGTGGAGCTTGCTATCGATAGGCTGTGCGAGGCCGGCTGAAGCCGCATCAAAACAATATTATGTGCAGTGCATCGTGAAAACCAATAAATAATATAAATCCCTAAAATTACATAGTACAGTGCAATTTTGATCGAAGGAATGTCCCAGTGAAATTAAGAAGGTTGATCAATTTCATTCCCGTGGTATGGAAAGCAAGACGTGGAGCAATGTTGTTCAGTCCTCACATATATTTACGATCCCACGATGGATTTCTTACTTTCAAGAAGCTTGAGGCAGCAAGCTGAGTATTACTCCATCGATGCCTAATCTACCTAAAATCAAAGAAGGAAGACACAAAGTATTATTCAAATTTATTTTATATATAAATAATACTTATCTAATTAAATCCTCCAGCACATCAGCTCGCATTCAACAATCATTTTTTGAATGATTATTCATTCAACAGAAAAGCTACTGCTCCTCCTCTGCCATTTATCTAAAACAATATATATAAAAATCATTAATTAAACAACACAATTCCATAAAATATACCACAGTCTACTTACCTCCGTATATTTACAAATTTGTCGATGACATCAAGTGACATTACGTCAGCCAGCTCTCTGTGGTACATTCAGACATCGCATCAATCGTTGCTAGGGCAACACCAAGAGGCAAGAATTCGTAACTGGTTACAGCGGCTATATAAAACCGATGAAATTCAGTAGATGGCACCATTCTTTTGGCAGAGTTGATCTGTATCAGAGCTAATCTGAGTAAAAAGAATTGTGTTTCCTACCTTATTACAGAAGATAATTCTGGTCAGGGATAACCTGAATTTCCTTTCACATTACACAGAAGATAATTCTGGTCAGGGATAACCTGAATTTCCATTCACATATTACAGAAGATAATTCTGGTCAGGGATAACCTGAATTTCCTTTCCCATTACACAGAAGATAATTCTGATCAGGGATAACCTGAGCGCCTTATTACTACAGAAGATAATTCTGATCAGGGATAACCTGAGCGCCTTATTACTACAGAAGATGATTCTGATCAGGGATAACCTGAGTGCCTTATTATTACAGAAGATAATTCTGATCAGGGATAATCTGAGTGCTAGAATTCTCTAGAAGTCTTTTACTTCCGTGTGCTTAGACGTAACACCCCCTTGAAATTTATTTCAGAAAATTTTAATTTATCCATAGAAGATTGACATTTTGCTTCTTCTTCTTTTTCAGAATAATTAATTCAAGGGTGGCGAACTGCGGAGTTGTTCGGAATTATTGAATTTATTTTTATATTTTGAATTTTTAATATTGAATTTAATATTAATTTGTAGGGTAGTTTTAGATTGATTGAATTATTGTGATATTTAGGTTAAGCAAATTTAAGTTTTAAATAAAAATTTGGTATATTGAATTTTAAAACTGAGTTGTCTATCAGAAACCGGCACTCCCTTCCTTACGTTCGAGACTAGATCTCACAAATGTCTTAAGTAGTATACGTCCTAAACTAATAGCGAAGGAGGAGGAATAGTAAGAAAATTGAAGATAAATTAAGAATCAGATAACATTTGAGGAATAAAAAGTAATATGCTCCAATAAAAGTGAAGTAATAAGGTTAGAAAGGAAAAAAAAATGTGTCAACAAAGTTTGAGGAAATCAAGTTTTATGATTATTAAAATTAGAAGCAAACAAAGCGTTAAAAAAATAAATCTGATAAAATAATAGTTAAACAAAGTTTGAGAAATAAAGAGGAATTAATAGAATTAGATAACCTTTAGAAAATAAAAGTTTAATAAAATAATAACCAAATCAAATTTGAGAAGTTAGTGGTGAATTAAACATGTGAAAGAAAAAAAGGTGAATTGTTCTGCCCCGAGTAAGGAATATGTTGTAAGTAAGTAAGTGCATGGTTAATTTTATCTATTATTTTCTCAAGTGATGTATATGGGTACCCATAGGGCAAACATAGGGCCATTTAACCATTTATACTGTATTCCAATAGGATCGAAATTGTAGTGAAATCACATACAACATGTTTTTTTGAGAATTGTTGTCGAATTTAATATTCTACTAGTAAATACCTTAGCAGTTTTAGAACTAAGTTTTGTTTGCCGGTTAAATGAAGCGTAGGGTAGGAAATTCATTGAATATTAATTAATCAAGTAATTGCATAACTCTGCATTGTATGTATACGAATTGAATTAATATAAAGTTTGTTTTTGTATAAGGGTAACGCAAGTCTTTTGATTTTTTTTCTTTCCTTCTTCTCTTGTTTGTATGAGTGTTTTTTTGCTCAACAGGAAAAGTAATTTTTTTGGGTTTGTTGCTGGCGCTTATTCACCGAGCCGGTATTTCTTCTGCTGTTTTTTTTCTTTCCTTTGATTTTTTTTATTTTTTTTTCTTCTCGGTTTTCTTTGGTTTCAGTCAGTATGATCAGTTAGCGCCCTAAGGACGAGGCACTGACTCCATCGATGTAGCACACACACACCCGCACACACACGCCCATCTAGCAGCAATCGGGCTAAGTATACGTTTCTTGCTTTGGAAGCTTAGCCAGGGAGGTTGGGAGCGATTGGGCTCAATCATCGCCAAAGCTGGGACTCCACTAAGACCACGAGTCCCCTCTATCTCTCTCTCGTTCTTTCAAACTGCGTTGCTCGTTCTCCGGGTGAACCAATTTATATGTACGGCGTTGACAATGTTTCTCCTCATTTTATTTTCAGGCTTTGGGAACTAACAGATTTTTGTTTTGTTTTGTGCAGATTTTTAGGTTACCAAATGAAGCAGCATGGTCCATCAATTTTTTTTTTTTTTTGTCTGTCCGTCCGTCCGCAGCATCCAATTAATTTGCAGCTCTCGAGTCACCTGTCCGTCTGTCCGTCTGGTCAAATACTTCATTGTACAGCTGTCTAGCATCGAGGGGATGTGGGTGGCAAGAACCACCCCACGCCGGCTGATGGCTAGCGGCAAGATGCTGTGCCGCCACCCACATAGGTCCCCAAGATGATTTTTTGCAGTCAGAGGACAGAGGCTAGCAGTCTACTCATTTGCCCAACAGATCCGTAGACTGACGGTTGACATCCTCCACTACACGTCATAGACATTCAAATCTTGATTTGCCTGCGCATATGATCTTACTTAAGGTTAATTATATATATATATATGAAAAAAAGGACCGAAGCATATAAATTCAATATAATAATAATATATAAAGTTAGTTATAATTAGTGAAATAGAAGAAAGAAAGAAAAAAAATCCGAAAGCACCCTAAAGAGGTGAAAAGGGAAACATAAAAGAGGCCAATGAGCCCACAAGAGTGAACATAGCAGCAGCAACAGTTTCATCACAGGGTGCACCCTTTTTACAGTCCGGCGCGTTCCAGCGAGGGATGCATTTTGGTATTTACTCCGCCCTAGCCAGACAGGAGGGCTCCTACGTTTATTTTGAATATCCGTATAAGTAACTTGTGTTTTATATATATATCTTGGTATTAGGAAAAATATATATTATTTTCTGTTTATTACTATTAATAGCCTCATATTGTCTATATGTTCTGTAGATTATAAGTCTAGCTAGTAGGGACTAGGGTTGGGCTAAGTTGTTTTCAAGAGCATACAATATACAAAAGGAAGTTGTATATGAGATTTTTACACATCAGTAATTAAAGCATTAAAGAAATAAATAGAGCTTAGAGTTACTAATCAAGAATTGAACAACGTTTTTTTTTTGCTTTTGCTATTTACTTCCATAATTTTATGGGAACAGTCGTCAGTGGATATATTGCCGGATCACTCTAACACTAGTTCAGTTTCAGATTGTTAGCCAAGTCAAGTCAAGCTTCTCTTGACTAAATTGTAATTACTATTGGCGTAAATCATTTCTGGTCAAACTTTGACTGAAATCTTATTTTGATTTGTTATATTTCTGGTCGCCCATTTGTCGTTACAAATTGCGCCCAAATTAGGTATTTTTTTCCGCATTTAGTCAAGCTTCTCTTGACTAAATTGTAATTACTATTGTCGTAAATCATTTCTGGTCAAACTTAAATCTTATTTTGATTTGTCATATTTCTGGTCGCCCATTTGGTGTTACAAATGGCGCCCAATTTAGGTTTTTTTCGGTCTCTAGTCAGGCTTCACTTGGCTGAAGTACAAGTATCATTTCACGTTTAATTTTTGATTTGTTCTGGTCGCCTATTTGTTGTTACAAATGGCGCCCAAACTTTGGTTTTTCTGTCGGCCTTTAGTCAAGCTTCTTTTGACTAAAGTGCAATTACTTTTTTTTCAATGATTTTTGATTTTTTTCTGGTCACCAATTTGTCATTACAAATGGCGCCCAAGCTTTGGTTTTTCTTTCGGCTTTCAGTCAAGCTTCTCTTGACTAAAGTGCAATTACTTTTTTTTAATTTGTTTTTGATTTTTTTCTGGTCTCCCATTTGTCGTTACAAATGGCGCCCAAGCTTTGGTTTTTCTTTCAGCCTTTAGTCAAGCTTCTCTTGACTAAAATGCAATTACTTTTTTTTCAAAGATTTTTGTTTTTTTTTCCCGTCGCCCATTTGGCGTTACAAATGGCGCCAGACTTTGGTTTTTCTTTCGGCCTTTAGTCAAGCTTCCCTTGCCTAAGTGCAATTACTTATTTTTCAATGATTTTTTATTTTTTTCTGGTCGCCCATTTGTCGTTACAAATGGCGCCCAAACCTTGGCTTTATATTTCGGCCTTTAGCCAAGCTTCTCTTGACTAAAATACAATTGTTATTTCAATGATATTTTCTTAATTTTTTTTTTGGTTATTATCACTATTAGAACTTTTCTTTATTTTGTAAGACCTCAGTGTGTTTTAAGCGGACGCAAGTGATTTGCCTGGCGGATACAAGTTGCTGAGTCTACGCAGAGCTCTTCTTGTTTCTGTGGAGTGCGTTACTTCCATGATAGCTCCTTTTTGGCTCTCGTTAGGCCCGACCCTTGTGTCGCGGCTGGGTCACTCGACCATGGTTCTGGCTGCATGTGCGATGGTAAATTGCCTTCGGTCAAGTCTAAGTCAATTTCTACCTTAAACTTAACAGTTTCCTTGTTCAGGCGCTCATCTCCTCGGCAACAAGTGAGTCTTGTGCGCGAGGCGTACCATCTTTGAAGCCAAGCTTCGGCTCGTGGACGCCGAGATGACGACCACTTGACAGTTTTACTTGCTTCACGAGCTGTTCAGCTGACCCAAATCTGGCAAGTTGTTGAACGATGTTTTTCTTTGCACTCTGTCCTTGTCTGGGCATTGGAGTCAGCTTACCGGTTCTAGGGTGCAACCTCGCACCAGATTTCTTCTTGTTCAAACCCTCTTCCCTGATCATAAAATTCTATAATTCCTCTTGATGTTCCCTAGTGTAAAGGTGAGTTGTTCGGTTGGCGGTGGTCAGTCAGCGTTGTATCCAGGGAGAATTCCTATGAATTCCTATGTTGTTTCGGGCTGTGAGCCATTTTAGTTTTGGGTTGTTTTTCTTTGTAAAGTTGCTTTGAGGTTTGTATTGTCGCAATTGGCATACATAAGCATTCAGTTTTTTTTTCTGCCTGGTAATTATTTTGAGTTTTTAATGTATACAATCGGCTACTGCTTCTCTCTTGAGTACTGGCAGCCACTGAATCACTGACAACACACATCCGTCTTTGATCTCAGCTTCACTCCCTTGCCAAGTTGATGGACATTGTCCATCCTTTTATGATTTTTTTCCTTCGTAGAGAGCGTCCGTCCTGATCATCCTAATAAGTGACGGCAGTCCTTCTGGCTCCGGTTGTAAATAAGTTGTGTTCTTGGTATAACTTTGCTTGCCTTCTTCAGTTGTTCGATCTATTAAGGATGAATGAAACGACTTTTAGTATTAGAGCGAAGAAAGCTCAATCTCTAAAAATCCACCAAGTTAAAGCTTAAGAGCTCAATATCTGGTGTAAGAAAAAAGGAGAGATATTATTAGTGAGAGCTATACAGCTCAATACCTTTAATATCGGCCATGTTGGAGCCAAAGGGCTCAATATCTGGCAGTTAAATGATACGCTTGGAGTTGTAGGTAAAACTCTGAATTTTTATTTTCAATCGCACTTAATTTATACTTTTAAAAATTGTTACATGGTAAAAACCTTAATACAAAAAATATTATTTCTCATGAGAACTAAAGACTATTACAAAATTGCTTACATTGCTCATATCAGCAATATCGATCAAGAATATATTTAATCGATAAAAAATACATATACATTGACCCCTACATGAACAAGCATAGCACTGCTTCGATGCTTACTTTGCAATCTTTTTCTTATTGAACAAATGCTAAGTAGATATGACACAGTTATCGATGAGCAATTACTTTTTTTTTTAAGCTCAATGAGTAATGTATTGTACGTATCATCACGGTGCAATGGTGACCAGTGGTGATCATATTACATTTTACAACTTTCTTTCACTTAGCGTAAATTCATTAAATGATAATAGAATGGCGCATGGCTATTCCGATCATATTTCTTTTTTTTTGTTGCTATTTACTTTTGCTTGTCATGTTTGTTTCGTTTATTTTTATTTCTTTATTATTATTCGTTGTTGAGGTAGGTGCATGTACATTTATTATTGTGGTATGTAGGTATGCTCTACACGGTCCCGCAATTTTATTATTTTCTACAAGCGTTAGCCCATAGTATGGACTGGCCGAAGGTGCAGAGATGAACAATATTCTGTCGCGAAGAGAGGGAGAGAGAGAGAGAGAGAGAGAGTTGTGTTTTCAAGCTGGGCTGGAAAATAGGATTTCTTTCCTGTTGTTGTGGTGTGCGGGAGGCTGTCCTTCCGCGTTGATTCGTCATGCCGGCACCCCCCTTTCTTAAATGAAGAACGTTAGTAACACATCTAGTATAAATCGACTGCTCGTCTAAGACACGGAGAACGTATAATCTCGAATCAGAGTAGTGTTTCTTTTAATCGTATCGGCACAGTTCCGTAGGAATTCCTATCGTCATTATTATAGACGTTTTTTTTTTATATATATCTGACGCGATTTTTTTTCGGCTGAATTATCTTCAGCATTAGTATAAACACATTTGTAAAGTCTTTTTCTTCCGTTTTTTTTTTATATACATGCTCGGCAAAGTTTTCAAGTGAATATTCTCTTGCATTAGTATAGACGCGTTTTTTTTATTAGATTTACTTGGCACAATTTCCGGCTGAATTATCTTCAGCATTATTATGAGCACATTCATTTTTTTTTATTATTTGTACATTTTTGCACAATTTTCATTGGAATAAATTTTGTCATTATTATAGACGCATCTTTATCTATACGTTAGGTTTACTTGGTACCATTTTTCAGCTGAAGTAGCTTCAGTACTAGTATAAGCGCAATTATCTATTGCTTTTATTTATACATTTGGCACAATTTTCGATCGCAATATCATCGTTAGTCGCAAACGCACTTTGGAGTTTTTTTTTTGTTTACCATACTTGGCGGAATTTTCAGTTGAAGTATCGCGAGTAGTCACATCATTGTTTCCCCATTGCATTGGGTACAATCGTTGCCTGAACTACTCTTGGCATTACTATAGACGCCTTTTTTTATATTCAGCATAATTCTCGGGGAATTTTTCTTTTGATATCAACACCAAAGCATTACCTCGCGGGTTTTTCTTTTTTCTTTTAATTTTATTTATCGGGAGATTCAGACCAAGATGGACTTCTCCTTCTTATCACCGGATGAGCTCGAGGTCGAATTCGCAGTACGCAACCTTAGATCTGCTGACGCGAACGCTCGCCGTAAGCTCATAGAAGTGTACGAGGTCGAGGAGTTGGAATCCGGCAGAGCACCCTTTAAGTCTCACGAGTCGACGCTCTGAATCGTGACCTGAGTTCGGACCCCATCCGAACCGTCGAAGATCGTACGCGTTATACCAGTCAGATGCTCCATGTACTCTATAGAGCCCAGCGGCTGCGTATTACGTCTCCCTCTGTCCAGTCTGATGCGCATGCTTATGTACAGTCCTTGGAGGATATGCTGAGCCGTGTCGAATCTTCCCAGCCAACGACAGAGTCCGTGGCTGAGGGCGCTGGAGGCGTAACGCTCACAGTTCCTGTGATTAGCACAGGCAGTCAAGGGTCCTACCCGTTGACAGGTGCTAAGCCGAAAACAGCCTTGACCACGGAAGGCGCTGCGATGGACTTACCAGGCTACGACCTAACTTGGGGAACGTCCACACTAAGCCTGCCAAGTCGTACCTGGATTCTTCAATATTCGAAGAGCAGAGGGCTCAAGCAGCTCCCACTGACATACCACACTCGTTTGCTGACCCAATTTCGGCAAGGTCACGTATTCCGTCGATCAACGATCGGTTGGAAAGTTTGAATAGAGGTCCAGTCAAGGGAGTATCTCCGCTGCTGAGACAAAGTAATACTGTTTCGCGTGTACCATCTTTATCGGGCTCGTTTGTTTCTCCGCTTAACATTCCAGCTCATACTCGACAGCCAGTAGCGAGGGACCGTAACAGCGTATCTCACAGTCCTGTCTTCCGCTGGAAGTTAAATATTGATGGCGCATCCGGCTTGGATGTGACAGAGTTCATATTTCGGGTAGGATCTCTGGTAGTACTAGAACAAGTATCCGCCTCCGAATTGTGTGCTGGGTTTCATACACTCGTTAGCGGGAAAACTGCCAACTGGCATTGCCTATATCTGCGAAATCAGCGTACGCACTCGTGGCAAGAGTTACATTCAGCACTCCTACACTAATTCCGCTGCCAGGAAACTGACTACGAAATTCCCAAGGTAGATGAGTCAAGGAGGAGCGGTTCATGCGTTAGTGTCCGAAATGAACATACCGATTCCAGAAGCAGAGCTGGTGGAAATACTGCGACGTAACATGAAACCTGCTTTACAGGAGTCGTTACTCCTTTATCAGACTGATAACGTACTAGATTTGAGGGACCTGTGTAACCGATTTGAAAAATTATGGTCCGATATAGGCTCCCCGCGGGCGGTCGCACTGCGACGAGCAGTGCATGAAATCTATTCAGACACATCGTATTTGAATCACACTTTTTCCAATCGAATAGACCCCATTGAAGTTCCACCACGAGGCGTTCAAAATAATGCTCCGAGAGACATCCACCGACCCGCTAGATCTCAGGTGACATGTTGGAACTGTTCGGCAGAAGGTCACGTCTACATCAACTGTCCACTAGGTCCACAGAGAGCTTTTTGCTATGGTTGCGGTGCACTGGCGGTAATTAAAACACAATGCAGAGCTTGCTTGTCGGGAAACCGAGGCAGGGGTCAAAATTTTATAGGTGGTCAGCACCGTTTGACTCCAAGCCAGACCTTCAGGCGCACGACAGGGGAAGCGGCTACCAACATCGAACCCGATCGCTACCGTTAACTCCAAGGCGTAGAGCCGTCAGCAAGGCTGCAACGCTCACAAACCACGAAACTCTTGAACCTATATCGAATTTTAAACCAGTTAACAGCCTCAAAGTAAACATGTCTAACTCTTCCACTCAGACAGAGAATTCCAGCACGCAGAGCACGTCAAATTTTACCACCTACTCGGAACCCTGTCCTTCAGAAAGTTGTGGTTGCACCTTCTCGGATGAAAGCTCGAAAATCGCCACCTCAGATATAGAGGATGCATCGTTTTGTGTCAGCTTCGGGGCCCATTTCCTCCAGGACTGTCCCACGCACAATAGGTACCTCAGCCTGCGTAGAGTCATAAAAGCTGCCGTTGCCGAGACAGTAGTATCTGATGAAGAGGATCCCTGGGATCCTCGTCCTTACGCCGACGTCTACATTCAGCGACGAAAGAAACGAAGTTTATTGGATAGCGGTGCAAATGTGAGTGTGCTCGGGGCTGGAGCGGAAGGATTCCTGGGTAAGATGGGGATTTCATTCCACTCGATGCCGTCTTCAGTTTCGACCGCTGATGGGCGGCAGCAAATGGTCCTGGGTCACATACCTGGTCCTCGTAAAATATGGTGAAAAGACGCGTATGATGAGACTACACATAGTTCCCTCTCTTTAGCAACATCTGTACCTGGGAATCGATTTTTGGAAAACATCCGGATTAAGACCTGTCATGGTGAGTGAGCTTCATTCCTTGCCAAAATCCTCACCTTCTTGTTCGCAACGTTTGCAGGAGGTGATTACCTCCTTTCCATCATTCAGCCAGCAAGGCTTGGGTCTCACCACGTTGGTAGAGCATGAGATAGGCATTAGTCTGGCGAAACCCATCAAACAGCGTTTCTATTCAGTATCTCCGGCAGAGCAGAAATCTTAATATGATGAGCTCGACCGAATGTTGTCGCTAGGGGTCATTGAGGAGAGCCAAAGTTCTTGGTCGTCACCAGTGACTTGAGTTATGAAGGCCAACGGTAAAGTGTGCCTCTGTCTGGACGCCCGAAAAGTAAAGTTCGTAACAGTCCCAGATGCCTTTCCGTTACCTCTTATAGATGGACTCCTCAGTAGACTCCAGGAGACAAAGTTTATTTCTGCCATAGACCTGACGGATGCGTTCTGGCAAATCCTTCTCGCTGTGGGATCAAGAGTCCAAACTGCTTTCGCAGTGGCGGGAAGACCCCTTTCCCAGTTCAAGGTGCTTCTGTTTGGACTTTGCAACGCTCCGCAGACAATGTGCAAGCTGATGTGCAAAGTCATCCCTCACCAACTTCATGACCGAGTGTCTGTGTATCTTGACGACTTACTCATTACTTCCTCCACGTTCGACCAACACCTAATGCTTCTAGCGGAAGTCGCATCGTTGCCTCGCGCTGCCGGCCTACCGATCAACGTGGAGAAAAGCAAGCTTTGTATGAGAGAGGTCAGATATCTTGGCTTTGTAGTAGGGGATGGGTGCTTGCGAGCTTATCCCGAAAAGGCCACTGCTATTCAGAGTTTGCCAAGGCCAACAACGGTAAAAAAATACGTTGCTTGCTCGGAGTATGCGGCTGGTATACGAGGTTCATTCCATATTTCGCTACCATCGCTAGTCGTCTGACAGACCTTCTAAAGAAGAACATCAAGTTCGAGGGGAACGAACAAGCGGAACTGGCATTCCAACAGCTAAAACAGTGTCTGATGACCGCACCAGTGCTCGCGAATCCTGAACTCTCCAAGCCATTCAGTGCGACGCTAGCACTACAGGAGTTGGAAACGTCTTGTTTCAGCATTCTGTGGATGAGGATGAGCATCACATCGCTAACATGTCACAGAAGCTGAACGCTGCTCAATGCAACTACAGCATAACCGAGTTAGAGTCTGGTCGCCGTATTGAGTATAAAAAGGTTCAGGCCGTATGTGGAAGGACTGGAGGTCACGGTCATTACTGACGACGCAAGCCTCAAATGACTCATGGACCAACGGAATCTATGTGGCAGGCTGGCTCGTTGGAGCCTCAAACTCCAGGCCTTCAAGTTTCATATTGAATACCGTAAGGGTAAGGACAATGTGTTGGCTGGTGCTCTTTCCAGGTCATTTGCTGACGAGGCAGCGGTACAACACACAGACGAGTTAGTTTATCCCGCGCAAGTCAGTTCGCTTGATCTGAAGTCCCCCGCATTCCGTGAGAAAACGTATGTGGAGAGAATCCAGCGAATCACTTCCAATCCAAGCGGTTTCCGAACTTACGAATTAGCGGTGGTAAGGTCTATATCTCATTTTCGTTCCCAAATAACTACTCCTCAGAGGAGCGGGTTCAGTGGAGGATATGGGTTCCTGATAGTCTCACTGGCGATTTGATAAAATCCGAGCATAGTGCCCCTATAGCAGCACATTTCGGTTTCGCAAAAACCTTGGAAAAATCACGTCGTCAGTACTACTGCCCGAGCATCGCTTCAGAAGTACGACAGTTCATAAACGCCTGCGAAACGTGTAAACTGATCAAGCCGACCAATGTGTCTTCAAAACCTCCGCTGGGCTCGGTACGGACTACCGAGCTGCCATGGCAGCGCATATTCTGTGACTTTTTAGGAGCATACCCGCGTAGTCGAGGCGGAAATAGGTACATCTTCATCGTACATCCTTCTTTCTAAGTTCGTGTTGTTGGAAGCAATGCCCGAGGCCACAGCCTCGCGGGTTGTCAAATTCCTGGAGCAAAAAGTCTTCTTAATGTTTGTAGTTCCGGAAATGGTACACTCAGACAATGGTAGTCAGTTCATTGCAAAGATATTCACTCAATTGTTAGATCGTTATGGGGTGAAACACATCTTCTCACCAGCCTACTCCCCTCAATCAAACGCCTCTGAGCGTGTTAATCAGTCAGTCAGTTCTGGCAGCGATCCGCGCCTACGTCGGCACAGAGCATCGAAATTGGGACAAACATCTAAGTGAGATTGGCTTCGCCATCCATAATGTCGTGCATGAGTCGTCTAAATGCTCGCAATATTTCTTGCTTTTCGGTCGACATCCGGTAACAAGCGGTAGCTCATATCAACTTCTGCGAGATTTGAAGGCAGATTCCGATGGGGCTATTGAGTGTATACCTGTCAACCAAAAGCTTCAGCTGTTGCGCGATTAAGTTAGGTTGCGTCTTACGGAGGCGAATCGAAAGTATGCCGCTGGTTACAACTTGCGAACTCGAGAAAGAACTTTTGTACCTGAACAGACGGTGTACGTCCGAAACTTTGTGGAAAGTAGCGCAGTCGATCGCTTTGCGGCCAAATTGGCACCTAAGTTCATAAAAGCGACTATTGTAGAACAAATCGGGCGTGTTTCATATCGTTTGCAGAATGATAAGGGTCTCTTAATCGGAATTTTCCATGCCCAGGATATAAAGTCCTGATCAGAGCCGATTAGATCTCGGTAGCCCTAACAAGGCATCCGGCAAGCTTCACTTGTGAACTACAGGTTATCGCAAGCCCTCCTACTACTTCTTCAGTGGTGGGTGATAACCTTCTGAGCCTTTGTTACTTAGCCCTTCTGGGTTAGCCTTCATCTGAAGGATTTCACTTTCCTGTCTTTCTTCAATTTGCTTCCAACCAGAAGGTTTCCGAGTGGTGGTTGGTGTGGCTGAAGTCTCAGTAGAGTGTAGTTTTTTTGCGTATTATCTCTAAACTATCGAATTTAGATGGTCTCAGTCTTTGTTACTAACCCCTTCTGGGTTAGCCTTCATTTGAAGGATGCTTCTTTCCTGTCCTTTCTTCAATTCCCTTAGAGCTTGAACCCGCCTGCTGCATCCCGCGGAATTTCCGTCATCCTGAGTGAGTTGATAGATGAATTCTATCTGTTACGAAGCGATTTCCTCTCTTGGGATTGGGGGGAATTTCCGGGGTGTTGGGACTGGATTCAGCGGAACACAGAACGCTAAATAGCGGCGTTTCACCGCACCCAATAAACCGATCGCTGCAGCTCTTCCTGGCCAGCTCGTTGGGCAAGGCGAGCTGATAGATGACGTCTATCTATAGATCAGTCCTCCCTCTTCCAAGACGAACTGGGATCAGGGCCGCAGATGGGACTTGATTTCTTGATAACTTAGGGTATAGTGTATGCCCGGCTTGAGACTCTTGTGGATCGTCCCCACGTTAGGCGCGTTGTGAGTGAATCTATTCCCTTTTAGGGCATATCCTGACATATGTCTCGTGTCAAAGCCCGGCTTGAGACTCTTATCTCTGTGGGTCATCCCCACGCTGTAGCGTATTCCCCTTACGCTACCCTTTCTTCCTCCCTTCGTTCTTTTCTTATTTTTGGCTTCTCTACCTTTTGCAGAGAAACCCCCATAATCCTCCCAAGATAACTGAAAAGGGGTGAAAAGGTACATTTTTGAGAAGTACCCCTATGCTACTTCTCCATATTACAATTCCTGGAAAGATAAATTATAAACATTTTTGAGAAGTAGCCCTATGCTACTCCTCCATATTATACTCGTAAATTCCTGGGAAAAAAAAAATTAAATTATAAACATTTTTGAGAAGTAGCCCTATGCTACTCCTCCATATTATAAAATTCCGGAAACCCTGCAGAATGCAAAAAAAAGAAGAAAAAAAAAACCCTGAAAATGAACTACAGTACGAAATATTTTTTTTCAACAGAAAAATTCTAATTTGTACCAAAATGCGCACAAATTAAAATATTTCGAATAAAACTTACCGCTAGTCAACCACAAAGCGACGAAAACGGCAATTCGCCAAGCTGTAATACATCGCATGATACCACCATGTAATGTGTTGCAGTGGGTCCACAAATGCAAAAATTCCAAGAAAATTTTGCTCGAAAACAAAATATTCTTTCTACCTTGAAAGAATACACACACACCCGTACTCAGGTAATAGCACCAGCGCTAACCTGCCTTTAAAACTCCAAAAAAATGTAAAATGTTCGCCTAGGGGTGTGCACAAAAGACACGAGCCGAGCCGGTGTTGGACGAAGCCGCTCGTCTGGCGGTCGGTCGGAAGAGAGAACGGGTAAGGTAAGCAGGCGGCAATGGGCAGTCTGGGCAGGCGACTTTTGAAAGCCGAGCAGTTAACGAGTACGGTAGGCGTGAGTTGCGCGACGGGGTCTCTCTTTGCTTGTAGGATTGAACAAGTATAATATTGAAAAAGAACAAAAAAAAAAAGAAAAATTGTCATTAAAAGTAAAAAGAATCGTTTTTCGATTCCTTTAAAGGAAGTAGGAAAATTTTATGAAAAATCTGTGAACGATACACCTAAATCTCGGAATATTTTCCTAACATATTTTACAATCGATTTGTGCGCGTATTGCTCACCTGCGTTCTGTATATTTTCCTGACAAGCAGAAGGACGTAATCCAGTGCAATTTTCCTGCAAAGAAAGGAAGAGGGAAAATGTTATAAAAACTCTGTGAACGATACATTTAAATTTCGGAATATTTTCCTAACATTTTTTTTTATATAACCGATTTGTGCGGGAATTGCTTACCTATGTTGTGCGCATTTTCCTGAAAAGAAAAAGCGGGAAATATTTTAAAATAGATTTGTGCATATATTTCTTGCCTGGAGTAGTGGTGTCATTCAGGGCAACTAGTGCAGAATTTTCCTGAAGAAGGGAAAGAAAATCATTCATAAAATTTGTGACGCAATTTGTGCGACATCTTCCTGAAAAGCAAAAGGAAACATTTTATAAAAGATTTGTGTATATATATTACTTACCCGCTATAGTGACGAAATTAGTCCGGCATTATCCTGCAAAATGAAGAAAGGAAATTTTATAAAAATTCTGTGAATAATACACATAAACTTCGGAATATTTTCCTAACATTTTTTTTTATAACCGATTTGTGCGGGTATTGCTTACCTGTGTTCTGTGCATTTTCCTGAAAAGAAGAAGAGGGAAATATTTTAAAATAGATTTGTGCTTATATTTCTTACCTGGAGTAGTGGTGTCATTCAGGGCAATTAGTGCAGAATTTTCCTGCGGAAAGGGAAAGAAAATCGTTCATAAAATTTGTGACGGAATTTGTTCGACATCTTCCTGAAAAGCAAAAGGAAACATTTTATAAAAGATTTGTGTATATATATTACTTACCCGTTATAGTGACGAAACTAGTGCGGCATTTTCCTGCAAAAGGAAGAAAGGAAATTTCATAAAAATTCTGTGAATGATACACATAAATTTTGGAAAATTTTCCTAACATTTTTTTTTTATAACCGATTGTTGCGGGTATTGTTTACCTGTGTTCTGTGCATTTTCCTGAAAAGAAGAAGAGGGAAATATTTTAAAATAGATTTGTGCTTATATTTCATACCTGGAGTAGTGGTGTCATTCAGGGCAATTAGTGCAGAATTTTTCTGCGGAAAGGGAAAGAAAATCGTTCATAAAATTTGTGACGGAATTTGTGCGACATTCTCCTGAATAGCAAAAGGAAACATTTTATAAAACATTTGTGTATATATATACTACTTACCTGCTATAGTGACGAAATTTGTGCGACATTTGCCTGAAAAGAAAAAGGAAACATTTTATAAAAGATTTGTGTAGGTATATATATATTACTTACCTGCTATAGTGACGAAATTTTGCGACATTTTCCTGAAAAGCAAAAGGAAACATTTTATAAAAGATTTGTGTATATATATTACTTACCTGCTATAGTAACGAAATTAGTGCGGCATTTTCCTGCAAAAGGAAGAAAGGAAATTTTATAAAAATTTTGTGAATGATACACTTAAATTTCAGAATATCTTCGTAACATTTTTTTTATAACCGATTTGTGCGGGTAATGCTTACCTGTGTTCTGTGAATTTTCCTGAAAAGAAGAAGAGGGAAATATTTTAAAATAGATTTGTGCTTATATTTCTTACCTGGAGTAGTGGTGTCATTCAGGGCAATTAGTGCAGAATTTTCTTGCAGAAAGGGAAAGAAAATCGTTCATAAGATTTGTGACGAAATTTGTGCGACATCTTCCTGAAAAGCAAAAGGAAACATTTTTTTAAAATATATTTGTGCGTATGTATTCCTCACCTGCCATAGCAGTGATATTTCACGCAAACTGTGCGGTGTTTACCGGCAGAAAGTAAAAGGAAACATCTTATAAAATTTATGGAATAATAGAATTAGGCTTCGATATGAATTACTTACCTGTTATAACAATGGTGCTCAGTTTAGTGGACTCTATGTATTTTTCCTGTAAAAAGGGAGGACAAATTTTAGGAATAGAATAATTAAGTTTCTTGCGGACATAATTCACCTGGGATAACAGTGCCGTTTAGCTCAGTTTTGTCGGGACTGTTTTTTTTTGCTACTATTTTGCTCGCAAGAGGAAGGTCAGCTCTTAGGCTGGACGGTTTAAATTTCATGCCGGCATTATTTCCCTGCGCGGCAGTGGCCTATCCTCTAAATGAATTAAGACGAATATCCATAGGGTAAGTAAAGATTCAAGTTAGTTTTGTGGCAGGTTAATTCTGCGTCATAGACATTCAAATCTTGATTTGCCTGCGCATATGATCTTACTTAAGGTTAATTATATATATATATATGAAAAAAAGGAGCGAAGCATATAAATTCAATATAATAATAATAAATTCAGTTAGTTATAATTAGCGAAATAAAAGAAAGAAGGAAAAAAAAACCGAAAGCACCCTAAAGAGGTGAAAAGGAAAACAAAAAAGAGGCCAATGAGGCCACAAGAGTGAACATAGCAGCAGTAACACTTTCATCACAGGGGGCGCCGTTTTGCTCCCCGGCACGTTCCAGCGAGGGATGCATTTTGGTATTTACTCCGCCCTAGCCACACAGGAGTTCTCCCAGGTTTATTTTGAATATCAGTATAAGCAACTTGTGTTTTTTATATATATCTTGGTATTATTGTCATATTGTCTATATGTTCTGTAGATTATAAGTCTAGCTAGTAGGGACTAGGGTTGGGCTAAGTTGTTTCCAAGAGCATACAATATTAAAGGGAAGTTGCATATGAGATTTCTACCTATTAGTAATTAATGCCTTAGACACACAGCACTCTTAATGAAGAAATAACTAACGACTCATTAGTCTATAATGATTCATTATAAACTGCGGACACACAGCCATTTCTTTAATTAAGTTCTGCTGTCAAACTGGTTTTGGTGAACTTATCACCTTAAAGAAGCAATATGGATCGAATTAAACGCGATAAACTTTATTTTCATTTATTTTGTTTTCAATTTAACAACTTCCAAATGAGAAAAACATTATATTTAAAAAAAATATTAATAATATAATTTGTGATTTGCATTTCTTTGCATTTCTTCTTCTTATTTTTCAAATCGGCAGATGCACAGCAGAGCTCCAGATTTACATTATATGTCAAATCTAGCACATTTTTCCTCATTATAGCTATAATGAAGGAGGAAAACACTTCATTAATGCACTTCATTATCATCTGATTTTCGAGCTATAATGACATATACTATTTGACACACGGCATTTTAATGAATAGTTAGTACAAATGATTCATTAGTTCGTGCTGTGTGTCTAGGGTATTAAGCATTAAAGAAATAAATAGAGCTAAGAGTTACAAATCAAGATTTGAACAACGTTTTTTTTGCTTTTGCGATTTACTTCCATAATTTTCATTTTTTGTTTGGGTCATTGGCGTTAATAGGAACAGTCGTCAGTGATTATATTGCCGGATCACTCTAACACTAGTCCAGTTTCAGACTGTTAGCCCTGGGCACAGCATGAGTGATTAATTTACGCTTTATGAGGGGTGAAGGGATGACACATATGGGGCTAAGATTTTTCTTTTGCACTGCGACGTCTTAGCCAGGGTGGATGGGGGCGATGGGCCCGTCTACGTCCAGTCATTGCTCCGTTATCATCGGGAGTCCACGCTCTCTCTCTCCATCTCTGCCTTTATCGGTCTCAGGGTGTTAATCACTTGTTCGGCGTTGCTGTGGTCGTTCGTTCTTTTTTCTCTTTCAGCATTTGATGAACTAATTTTTCTTCTTTGTAGGCTTTTAGGCTCCACAAGGAGAAGGAAGCCTATTAGATCTTTTTTTTTGCTTGTCTGTCCGTCTGCAGTCATACACTCAAGTCTTTTTTTTATTACTGTCCGTCCGTCTGTCCGAACTAACATTTTTTTTACTCATTTATGCACAGCTTAACACGCATCAAGGGATGTGGGTGGCAAGAACCACCCCAAGCCGGCTGATCGCTAGCGGCATATTTGCTGTGCAGCCACCCACGCTAACCTCGCGATGATTTTATAACAAGAGGTGTCGGATGCGGTATGTATCTACGTTCAGGTACAAGTGGATGTAGGTAGATCTGTCGCCTGACAAGCTCTGCGTTACAGAGGTCAACTCTCCTGCTCAGTAACCTTGTCAGCTAAAGGTGCTGTCGGTGTTATCGGGACATCGAAAGTTAAAGACTCTTCCAAAGAAGTGTCTAATAGTATCATGGGCTCCCCAGAAGTGGAAATAGGAGCCGGAAGATATGCGGCGAAATATCTCAGGTTCTCCGTCTCTATCAGTGAAGTATTCGTACAATCAAGGAGAGTACTGGTATCATCAGAGTCACTGAATGATATCAATGGACAAGTCAATGTTTCGACGTCGGGGCATGCTGATGGAGCGGACCCTCCTCCGGGTTCAAAACTTGAACTGGAGCGGTCATAGTAGTTGCCTCTCGTTGACTCTCTGGCTCTGGTAAGGGCTCCAGCTACAAGCCGCAGCAATACGCAGCTGTGTAGCTTGTATTTGAGTGACAAGTGATCTCAACTGGCCGACAGTATAGGTGGGGTGCAAGCATATTTTGTTCGGGATGTCCGGCAAAATATTGGATTTGACTATTTCTAAGAACTCATTATCTAACCTTCAGATCGTCTTTGGGAACCCCCCATTCAGCTAGGAGAGACGTTTAATATATTCTCAGGTTGGTGTGGAATACAGTCTACGTAAGGACCAATACCAATCCATGGTCGGACCTGCGAGCAACGTGCTCATATTCCTCACTTGGAGGTCAAAATCTCCATTGAGAGCTGAATAAGTGAGCGCTTCAACTCGGAAGACAAACTCATCCACGGAGAGTTTGCAACTATCCCCACTATACCAGATGTTCCATCTTCGTATAGGGCTTCCAGAACGGCTTGACCATGCAAAGGAAAGTTGTTGAAGAGTTCGTCCCGCAGAGTGTTCATACTCTGTGTGATTCTCTCTTGGATAAGATCTTGCATCTGTATTCTTAAGACAGCCATTAACGCTTCTGACGCTACCAAGCTTTGACCATTGGTAGCAGGCATTGGACTATTCATGCGTGAACTAATGTGAGACGCCGTTACTGACTGTAAGCCAGGACAAAAGGATCTACGAATCGAAGGAGGGTTTGTCGGTGGCTATTCTGTCGAGTCTGATTTCCTTTCGGAACGGTGCCAGTGTGTATGGTGAAATCTTTTTGTGTTAGGGGACACCTACAATTCGGGCAGTTCCCTTGCTCGCCTATCCATGTACGCAAGCACGCTTTGTGGAATAGGTGTCCGCAAAGGGTAAGAACTGGTCTCCTGTGCGCAGACAAATCTCCATCTTGGCAGATGGTACACTGATCTGGTCTAGATGAGGGAACCTCACCGAGGGGTGGAGTTCGCAATGTAGCCATTATGAAAATGTGTGTGTACCAGTCTCGATACACTAATTAGCAGTTACTATTTCTCAGTCTGTTTTTCGGAAGAGTATAATCCTGCCAGCGCGTAGAAATTGGACAAAAACTCGCAAAAATATCGGAAGTAAAGGAAATGTAAAGGCTGTCGTCGGTTAGCACCAGGGTCAAAAGGAATTCCTTTGCTTTTATAATAATGTAAAAATTCAAGCCTTCATCAACTGAAGGTTGATGTATAATCTAGGGATTAGTGTGCAACTTCAGTGTTGCTCTATAACGTATTTTTATATTTATAATTATATATAAGCACTCAATTCAGGAATATGTGCTTAATATATACGCGAAATTATCCGAAAAGAATGAAAACTCCAACAATTAATTCTTGTTACTAACCTCAATCAACAAATCAATTAAGGGCTGAACTCCAACTTATAGAAAGAATCAAAAATTCATACGCTTGCCCATTGGCTGGACTCAAAATCTCGTAGCGACAAGAAAGTTCGCTAAACATCAATTATGAGCTATACTCAATCTTTGTTGGAAAACTACCGTTCCTATTCTTTATATGAGCCAAACTCAAAATACCAATATGAAAAATCCAAAAGCATACAAAGTTCTCCCCCACTCCTCCAAGAGCTAACTCTCCACATAAAAATCTCCAGGCCACTCTCTCTAATCAGGTCAGACGTAATGATGCAAGCAAGCGACGTGAATGTGTGCATGAAAAGCTTGGGTTCTCACAGAAATCTGGGAAGAGTCGGGTTGAAGAAGCTAGAGACTGAAAATGATACTAGAGATTCTTCAGCCAGGCAGTTAGCAGTATGCCAAGTCCGGATTACTGAAGGTGTCCAGCATCACTTTCATCCTCCATTAACCCATTCCTTCCTCTTCACCGGATTGTCATGTCTAACTAACCTTCCAACCGGGGAGAGTCATAAACCCGGTTAACTAGATAGCTGAAAGCCAAACAGTCGTCTCACAGATTCACGACTCTGTCCAGCCAGTTGGACAACAGAGACAAGTCTCCGTGAGAGCACAATAAAAAAAAATTGTGAGGCCACCTACTATTTCCATAGCAGAAGGCCAGCGGGAAAGATCGATTCAAAAATTCAAAAAACTTTCAACTGTTCAGACTTGAGGCTTGACCAAAGTCAAACCTAAAGTCGAACTTACAAACTTCCACAAAAACTTTCAAAACTTTCAAACGTTACGTTACTTTACTTTACTCAGTCAACTTTCAAAAATCAAAATATCAAAACTTTCAAAAGACTTTACTTTACTTTACCGAAATTCTCAACAAAACCAATTATACCCAGGTCAACATGTAACTTCCATTGGATATGAGACTTGATGTCAGTCAATTAGCAAAGTGCCAAATGACCATCTCACTCTAAGTCCCAGTCCCCAGTAAAATTTACATTTAGACCACCAAAGTCTAACGGAGTTGGCCCCACGTTGGGCGCGATTTTGTTATGGTAGTGTGTAGAGTGACTGGCTTGGACGTGAAGTCCGGACTGCCAGCATGAGCTGACAGATCACTCGACGGACAGCGTTGACTGAAGGGCGGCACGCTAGCTCGCCTCGGCTATTGGCGGAGAGTGTGGGGAGATTTCACCTGCCGCTGCCGCCTGCCATAATCAAAAAAATTCGTGCCTTTAACCAAAACGCCGGCACTCATTCAGTCCTGAAGGGAGCTTTTCGTCACTTACCTACATCCAAATTGAAGGCGCAAATAGTACGCCCCAACTACCCAACTGACTCTGAGGGCAGATATTTTCAGAGTCCCTTATAGCCCTGCAAAGAGAGAGACTAGGCGGACCTAGACGACCTTCATGCGAGAGGGCTCCGGAACAGTGAAGGAGAAAAGAAAAACTTTCAATAATTCATGTTCACGTTATAACAAGACTTTATTAATCTCTCCTACCATTTGCTTCGTTTCATTATAGCAACTCTATGCAACTATTAAGAGTTCAAAAGTTGAAGTGGACTATAACCGAAAAATATCCTACTGTGATGAATATCGATACGACGACCTTAAAACACAAGGGAAGGAAGAAGCTTTACAAATTCACACTGGCTTGATTTTTTTTCTTTTCTCAGTGGACTATATATAAAAAAAATCTACACATGAGCAAAAGTCCCATTCCTATGGAATTGGGCTGCACCACGAATACAACTGTTCCGTTCGTTATGTTCTATATCTAACCTTTTCTTCTTTCTTCAGATAAGGTCCCCGTCTTAACAAATAAAAACTTATTCAGTTCCCGCTCTAAACCTACTACACTACCAGTTTAGCTTACCCAATAATTGCAAAAAAAAAATTCAATCATCAAAAGGATAAGTTAATTATGAAATTAAAATAAGTATGGCAAATGTAAAAGAATTCAATCATCAAAGGATAAGTTAATTAGTAATTTACAAATAAGTATGGCAAATATAAAAGAATTCAATCATCAAAGAACAAGTTAAGTAGTAATTTACAGAACCCTAGGGCAATCTGACCCAGAAGGGGTGATTAAATCTATGTTTCATTTTTAATTTTTTTTTCTTTTTCACAAAAAAATCTATATACATATATATATGAAAAATTTATAATTATATAATCAAAAAGCAACAACTCACATGTTTTAATGTTGATGGGATCCCCCGCAGAGGCGCCTCCGAGGATGTCCTGTTAAGCACCTGTTTACTCGCTTTATATTTAAATGCAAAATATTTACGACATTTAAAACTTTATCACAACATTATAATAAATAACGACATTTTGTGAGAATAATTATCCATTCCAGCAATATTCTCAAAAGTTCACCATCATTTTTCTACGAAGTCAATTATACGATCTACTAATTACTTTTAGGCGTAACCTTTTGGTTTTGTTCCTATCGTTAAAGAAGAAGTAGACCTTAAAGTCTTCCTTACAGGCTGAGGCTACTTATGTTTATCCTATAACAAATCTTATTTATATTAGGAAATTTTCTACACACGTATATGCTGTATATATACTGACTAAATAACAGTGGTTAATCATACAGAAATATTACTCCTTTCCTATAGTTTCTCTGTATTTACGCCGCTTCAATTTGTATTACTTTCCAAGACCCCTTTATACACGTACAACATGACGGAAAATTTGACAAATCTTTAATAATATTTCCGGAATGATTCACGGTACTTAATTGTTGATAATTGACCTTCTGACCATATTCTGTTGTATAAGAATTAGGAGAATTGTCCGTCAGGACACCCGGGCTTCCAGGATTATCACTAATGGTAAGTGTTTCTACGCTTAGAGCAACCTCTACGGACGATAGTAGCGCAGTATCCGGTCCATCAGCGACCAATTCATCGATGCGATCTTTAAGGCACCCAATTAAATTATGTGACATTCCGCAACTTATCCATCGGTTCTTAATGTAATATTGCATTTAATTCAGGAACTATGTCGTCTCCAAGCAGTTGCTTATGCTTCACAGATTCAACCTGCAGTACTTTCGAATATATCTTTAGGGTAATGCGGAAAATTTTCTTCAAGATTTATTTCCTCGCCGATGACTACGGAATTCTTCTTTATCGACTCCTTGATGTTTCCACTTGAGAAGATTTTGACACGACAGAGAAGATTCTCTTCTTCTTCCTTGTCACAACCAGCATGCCACACCGAGCTCGCTCGTCGAGTTTGGGGTGTGTTCAGCGGAAACGATAGTCTCCGTTTTGCTCAGTTTTGCTCGAATCAGTTCACCAGATTACTGGACAAGTATGGGTGAAGCACTTGCGACTGGCAGTTTACTCGCCGCAAGCAAACTCCTCAGAGCGAGTAAACAGGTCTCTATTGTCAGGGATTAGAGCATACATCCGGAAGGAACATAGGAAGTGGGATGAGAAGTTGAGCCAGATAGCTAGTACCCTCAGCAGTTCCTTCCACTAAGCAACTGGTTTCTCTCCTTATCGAACACTTTTCAAAGTTAGTCTCACAAGAATCTATAGAGAATTAAAATTTATGGATCGGCAACGCAAGTAAACAGGGTATAACGGACGTATATATTTTAACGATAATAATACTTAAATTTTATGCTTTAATGATAATTTAATGAATCCGCACCGCACCACTTCATGAAGGTTGTAATAAAGTATAATCAAGAATTGATCTGACCTATGCCTAAGAGATCATCTTAACATAAATATTCACGAATTCATGATCTCAACAGATAACCAAAAAAAAATTAAAAAAATTATAGAAATATGGATATCGAAATTTCAGAAGTTATAAGGAGAAAACAAAAAAAAATTCCTGGCGTACTCACCGTAGATCAGATCCAATTTGTTCATAGCACTGTCGTGTCCCAAAAGCAATCAATCAATAAAACCCAATAATTAACCGCGATAAAACTTTCTTCGAAATAAAACAACGCTCGAATTTCGTGCACGTTATAAATCTTTATTTACTAAAACTTGACCTATCTTAACAATTACTATGTACGCCGCACCGAACGGAAACTTGACACCACTATGCAACGCGACGGCTCACTGGAAGAATAGAATATTACAGGCACTCGACAGACCAGTCATTGGTCTTTTATGCTCCAATATTCGGAAGTAAACTTTTACTCGCAACGCGGATGTAAACAAACGACAACAACCTTGCCGTTTATTCTACCGGTTGCAGCACCTGAGTCGCTTAGTAGTAAACAATCACCTTACATAATAATTACCATGCGAAGGTTAATTATTATTGTAATCGTCGATTGCTCCACTAAGCGCTCATCGCAGCCAGCTGTTAAGCTAATCAGCAAAATAACCGACAGTTGCAGAACAGTACAATGCGACGTACAATCGCCGTCGGCTGTAATTGTTCTTATGATTCCATGCAGGTCGTCTGTAAAATTTGCGCGGTCCTATTTGCCCGTGCGAGGAATCAGGATTTTTTACAAAATAGGCTGTTGCATTGGCGATTCTTACTAATGCATGGTCATCCTCCAGCCTATTCCTACTGTACCCTTTATGTTCCGGTTGTCCCCTCCCCTCACTAAATTCGTCGACACTTACATTATGAAATAACGCACTATCATAAGCTGTGGACAAAGTCTTCTCCCATAATTGTGCCCCGAATGGCTCCTCCAATATGGGTTTACTTTTCTCTCTCTGTCCTAACGATTTCTTTGCATTGCTTGCCGGACTTTTCGTTTTGAAGTGTCGGTCATCAGCGCAAGATGCGATGCTTTCCGCTATTTTAATGTTATTCTCCTCTATCCTGGCCTGAAACGGACTTCCTTGACTGCTACTTTGCCAAGCTGTGGGTCCCACACGTGCACAAGCTGCAACACTTTTACCAGAGGCACTTGCCTCGTTGCCATTTCCAGCACCTTGTACCCAAAGTTTCCTATTTACACAGTCAATAATAACTCTGTCACTGAGGAAATCCATTCCAAGGATACCATCAGCTGGAATCGAGTCGGTATCACCAATGACGTTAAAATTGCATTCTTGCTGACCGTTGTCTATGAACAACTTCGCCTCACAGGTGCCTGTGGAACTCCTGGTAAATCCAAAGAGTCCCCCAATTCTTATTTTCTGGTGCGTATTTATAGCTGTATCTCTTCTTATTCTAGCGCCCTTGATTAAGCTACAGGTGGAACCAGTGTCAATGAGAAGTCTAAACTTACCTTCTAACGCTATGTCAGATGGCACTGTGATCACAAATTTACTTCTTGAATTCAATTTTTCACTTTTTTTCTCTGCTAAATATTTCTTAAGACAGTTCTCCGTGTAGTGGTCCCATGTACGGCAGAATTGGCAATAAAGCCCCTCTCTTCCTGAATGGAGTTCATCTTGAAGGCTAGCTGCACAGTTTGCCACTCTGACGTGATGAATTCGGCAATTGGATTCCTCGTGTCCATATTCCTGACATTCAGTACAGGAGGGTACTTGTTGGCACTCTCCCGCAAAGTGTCCACGCTGTCCGCATTGAAAACACTCAATAGATCTGGGAGGTGTTCTCCTTGTCGAAGATGCTTGGTATCTTCCTGATGACACTGGCTCTGTTCTGTGTAAGAATGGTCTCGAATTCTGTCTAGGCTTTTCGCTGCTATATTTCCCCGTTGCCCATCTGTTTGATGCATTTTCTGTGCTCGGCTGTCGGTTTTCTTGCCATATTCCTAATTCTCTCACTTGAAGCCTTTTGGCATCCTTTTCAAAATAACTGGCTTCCTCTCTCACTTCTTCCAGTGACTGAAATTTACGCCCTGTAAGGTACACTTGCGTGAGTCTACTCATCACACCCGCTTTGAAAGTAGCTACAATATCGGCCTCCAACTCGGTTAGTAGTCCCATCTCCCCTCCCGGGTATTTGGCCGAGACAGCCTCCTTAATTTGATCGCGCAGTTCTTTCATTCGATCTGCAAACTCCCTGATGTCCTCTCCAGGCCTCTGTCTACATGCAAGCATTTCAATCCGCAATTCACTGAAAGATTTTCTCGGCAAGTATGCAGTTCTTATTGCTTGCTGCAAAGACTTGAAGTCCTTCGGCTCCTGAGAACTTATCAGGTAATATGCATTATCGGATAAGCGGTACTTTATGCATTTAATCAAAATGCTTTGCTCCGCTGGTTCTAGCCTGTCGTGCAAGTCCTTACTGCAGCTGAGGAAGCGAAATACCTCCTTTGGCAACTTTGGTGTCCTTTCTCCCGAAAACATGGGAATATATTTGGACACCATATCCATGATTTTCTCAAATGTATCTGCCATTTTTTCCACTTTTACCGATTTCTTATATTTTCATCAATTTCGAATCTACTTTGATCTGGTAATTTCATTAACTTCGAAATTTACTTTTCCTCTAACTACGTTTATGCTTCATTCCGACAAATTTATACAACACACTCTAGAAAAAATCTTTTCGCAAAACTCAAATCTTTATTAATCGAATACCAATGCTCTATATAACCTTAAACATGCAAAACTATAATATAACTACCGTACTTCATTACTCTGAATTCAGCTATTATTCGTACATACAGAACAGACACGCTTTCTATAAAATTTTTTATTTGTTCTTACTCAGATGTACACAATCACAAACAAACATAACTAACCATACGTTACTTGAACCCAAAATTATTCTCGTAAAAAACTAGTCTAGTAAAACAACTAACTAACGCAATAAGTTAAATAGACGCGCGTATCATCAACGCCTAAGCCGACACGACGTTGAAAAAATTTCTAAATCTCACGTAGCTAAAAAATAGATTCTCTTAAAAATTTTCAACATTACAACATTATTTTATTTTAACTTTTACGCCTTTTTATCTGCATGAAAGAAGCATTATCTTAAACTCAATCACTCAATCAATTACTTTAGGCTGAAAAGTAAATGGAGTAGCTAAAAAATAATGTTAAATAAATGGCGAAGCCAAATGAGGCTTTGCACCAATTTAATTAACGTATACCTTGTTTAAGAAAAAATGGAGCAGCTAAAAAAAGCATAACTCCCAAAAATAATAAAAAATGGAGCAGCTAAAAAAAGCATAACTCCCAAAAATAACAAAAAATGGAGCAGCTAAAAAAGCATAACTCCCAAAAATAAAAACACAACAAACACAATACCTGTATTACAGCAACACTTAAACTTTTACCGGCTGCGCCAAATTGTCGTGTCCCAAAAGCAATCAATCAATAAAACCCAATAATTAACCGCGATAAAACTTTCTTCGAAATAAAACAACGCTCGAATTTCGTGCACGTTATAAATCTTTATTTACTAAAACTTGACCTATCTTAACAATTACTATGTACGCCGCACCGAACGGAAACTTGACACCACTATGCAACGCGACGGCTCACTGAAAGAATAGAATATTACAGGCACTCGACAGACCAGTCATTGGTCTTTTATGCTCCAATATTCGGAAGTAAACTTTTACTCGCAACGCGGACGTAAACAAACGACAACAACCTTGCCGTTTATTCTACCGGTTGCAGCACCTGAGTCGCTTAGTAGTAAACAATCACCTTACATAATAATTACCATGCGAAGGTTAATTATTATTGTAATCGTCGATTGCTCCACTAAGCGCTCATCGCAGCCAGCTGTTAAGCTAATCAGCAAAATAACCGACAGTTGCAGAACAGTACAATGCGACGTTACTGTTTAGCAATTGCTAATTATTTCACTAAAATGCGCCCTTGGCTGCTGGAAGAATCTTCCGTATATTGGGCCATCACATCACCTTATAAAATCCAATGTAAAATTCAGAAATTTTATCTTGACCAAATCATTTCCTGGTAGCAACTTTTTTTCTCTCTATTATTCCAAAAATCCTTCCAATCTCCCAATAATTTCTTATTAGAATACTACTGCTAATAATTCAAATAATTCAACGAAATGTTTCTTGTACTGAGGGGTTTCGCGTTGAAATCGAACACTATTGTAAAGCGGCGATAAAGCAATATGGAAATGAAAAGGCTTCCCATCTGAGGAAGAGGAAGCAGCTGCTCAACATATCAAAACTGCATTACTAAATAAATCATCAGCTCGCAAAATATCAGACAACAATCAATAAATTGTAGAAAACCTACTCCACCAATGGTACAAAATTGGGGCGCTAAATTTCGAAAATAACACAATGCAGCTTCAAGATAAAATGCGGAGTATGGTAATATGTACAATGTTAGCTGCTTGGGGTACTCGCCTTGGGTTTATGACGTTGACAATAAGCACAATTTCCAAACAACCATCACCAATCTCAATAATTTCTTCTGACAGAAATTCCTTCAGTTTTTTTTGCTAAGTTTAACATCAATTTTCCACCTTCATTAAAGTATCTGTTTAATACGAGTAATAACTAAAAAAAGTTCGAGAATCTACATGCAAATGAATTCTTTATGGTAACATCTTATAACAACAGTGCAACGTCAGAACATAACTTTTCTTTCCACTATTTTTGTTTTGGTTTTTTTTTTTAAATAGGTGTGATCTCTCTCACAGCTTTATTGTGGTTTTCACATATTTAAGTATCCACAGTGTTAGCTCTTCTTAATACGAAATTTCCGCCAATTCAATCTTCCAATAAAACAAACAATAGACTGAGATACACAGCTGTGTTGTGCCCTATGCTGTGAGTGCAGCAGGTAACTGTGACGTTAAATCCTTTACAAAAAAAAAAACAATCAAAATTTACTAGTATACTTTTCAACGTATGTAGTTCGAAGACAACTTGTCCGATATCAATCACCAAAGATCACAAATTAGTCATTAATCATTTTGCAAATTTTTCCGCACTGAACCAATGAATTTAAGTCAGTAGCCCAGGCAGCGATTAGTGGAGCTGTGAATATGACTGTTGGTTACTGATAATTAATGTGATTGACTTCCTAGTCGCTTGGCTTGATTTTGATCCGAAGACAAGCGGTAAAACAGTAAAACACAGTTTTCACTCATTACATGTAGTTTACGATAATTTCCTGGACAAGAAGAAAAAAACGTCCCAACGTAAAACACAATGTACGTGTTCGCAAATTATACGAGATAGTAACTGGTTAGATGGAAAACGAAAGCCTTTTACCATATGAGCCTGATGAAAAAAAACGCAAGAGGATATAAATTCGAAAGATCCGTTGATTTTTCCTGTTTATTGAATTAAAATAAAAAGAAATTTTCTTTTACATGTCTTTAAGGAGGAACCAGTTTTCGGGCCCCACGTTGGGCGCCAAACTTGTTACGCTACCAGTTGAAGCGTAATATGGCTAGCTATACTGATAACGGGGTGGATTTTTGAGCAACGGTGATTCCTTTTGTTTTGGGCGCCACGTAGTTTTTTTCTTTGTTTCAGTTCTGAAAATCGAGGTACTACGAAACTCATAAAAACAGAAAAAAACCCAGATCTTTCGAAAGTAAAACCTAATTCAAGCACTTTTCTAAATAGAACTCTTAACACACTTTCGTCTTTTCAAAATATATATATATATTTATACCGATATGTGAAATTAACTTCAATTAAATAAATCACGGAAATATTATGATACTACAATGTGTATACTTATCTTGTTGTGTGGAGATTTAATTATTTAACAACCAAAGCGATCAATATAACCAGGAAATAAAATGTAGATATAGCAAATCAGACCAAACACTTTTCTCGTTTTCCTCCTTGTTCTCTTTTTTAAAGTAATACTTCCACGCTTTTTTTTCCACTCAATTAATTAAAATTCTTTTCTTTTAAAAAAAAACTTAATCACCATCTGCTTTCTGTGCTCGATCGAGAAGAAGTGTCAGCCTTGATTTTTTTTTCGGACTCCCTGTCCAGCCCGGAAATGTTTTTTTTTCGTGCAGTCCTCAGTGATGCTCTCCAGCTGGGGGTTTTACTTTTCGAGCGCCTTTAAATTTTAGGTCTCAAGCTCACCACTTCTGGTTACGCATCCATTAATAATAATGTAGCAATTATGACAGACTGATTTCCATTTCATGAAGGAGATTATTTGTATAGCGAAGGAACTCTTTTGTTCTCCGCTAGAGTACAAGTTCTTGGACTTGGACTCTTGTCGTAATTTAGATATGGCACTGGTTCATGAGGAATTGTGCAAGGTTTCTTGGACCGTTACACTGCTTGAACTGCTGATTAAACTGCCTATAATTACCGCTGTGTATGAAGTAGAGACGACGTATAGTAAAAACACAATTTTCTATTGAGAATCAAACCTTAATGAATGCTTTATTTTCCATTATCGGCTTTTTATATGATCAGTTTCCTGATTACTACAAATAAGCGATTGATTTTACATTTTTAGTCGCGCCGGAAAGAATTTCCAGACGAAATTTAATACTGCTAAAAAATTATTTGTGCGAAAAAATGCTGTCATTTCCAAATCGAACAATTAATGAAATATTTTTTATAATTGCTGAATATACAAAATAATTGACTTTGAATTGAATAACGGCAAGAATGAAAGAAATTGAACAAATTATATTATGACTAAATTATATGGAAATTATTGTATGGAATAAATGCGTTGTTGTATGTATGTATGTTATGCTGCTTGAACATCTTCCCCGCGTTGAACAGCTTGTTCAAACTTCCTCATCACGAATGCTAATTGTGAAAGGCTCTCCAGAACTCCTTGTGGGTATAGCCTTGCTCTGTCCAGACTTGCTGCATTTCTGTTTTGCCCACCTGTATAACAAGCAGGCGGCAAAAAGTAGTCCAATGACAAGTGCTGAGTAGCCCAAGGTGAAATGATGAACATCGACTGGGTTGATTTAATTTGGTAACTGTTGGTTTCTTTGTAGTTCGGCAATACCCTCGCCCAATTTTTTGAGCTCATCCAAGTGAGCTTGATAGCGTATAGGGCTGTACTGCATTTCTTTGTTGGCAGAAGTGATGTCCTTCAAGCATCTGCGTTGATACGGTTTTTTAGCATACCACATTTATTGACGTTTTTTCTTTTAATGAGTAAATCCATCGGTTGGGATTAAATAATTGCATCCACTTGGGACTGTTTTCGGTCTCCATTACCTGACAGTTCGGTGAAGGTGTTCCCTGATTTATGAAACTCATGTTGTGTACCTAAAAAGCCTAAAATAAATACCTAATTATAAATTAATAAAATTTAAAAAATATTCAAATATTTCATGCATAAAATTTTCACATAAGCTAACCATGCCTAAAACATGGTTAGCTTATCTATTCAATCAGTGAAGAAAATTGCGTCAGCAATTTTCTTCACAGTCCATAAATTAAAATAAAATTATTCCCATGGCAAATTTTACCTTCAGCAAAATATGCCAGTAGAAATATTTACTTTAAAAAAATAAAGCAAAAGACAAATCGTACCTTCAGTACGATTTGTCGTGAAAATTGCAATATGTATGTACGAACGTACATACATATCACAAAAAAGCTTTCGCGATAAGAAGAGCGCGCCGCGAAAATACATTTTATGTATACACGCGCGGCAACTCTAATCATCGTGGCAGTGGCTGATGTTTATCAAAGCATCAAATTTCAAGCCTCCGTCCAACAAAAATTATTCTGGACTTGTTTAATCAAGTCCAGAATAAATGAAAATTTTCTCAGGGTGAAAATGGAACTATGCATTTTCTGCCCTGAACGAGGGCTCTTGATCGCGACGAAAGTGATCAAGAGCCGAGTTGGTTTTTTGATCAGAAACGGAGAGCATAACAAAAAAAGACGGTGCGGCTTTGGGATTAAGAAAGATTCTTTTTGTAGAATGTTCGGTTTTACGATAAAAAATTGTACTAGAAGTTTTTGGTTTTTGAATATAGTCTTTGAATGTTCGGTTTTAAAAGAAAATTGGTAATAGAAAGTTTTTAGATAAAAAGAAAGTTTTTAGTGTGAAGAACTAATGTGGAGTAAGAGTGGTGTAAAAAAAAGTAAATAAAAAGTAAAAAAAAGCAAAACAGGTTTGTCAATACCTAAAACCTGGATTACCAGTGTAACAGCCGACTTCAAGGTGAGAGTATCAGAAAAAATATAACAATTGCCGCAGCCGGTAAGATAGAGGAAGCCTACTTTAAACAAACAAAAGTATAAGCGCTCGAAAACCCTCTAACCTACGAATCAAAAGGAATTTAGGACGAGATCGAATACTGGGCAAGACACCCTACCCTCCGCCTGAAGTTGAGTCTGGCTTCAGGAGTATTTCGATCTTGTCGGCTCCCAACGCTCGGGGTCGGACAGCTTTAACTGCCTCTGTTTGAAAAACACGCAGCCACCCCCTCATCAAAGCACAAAGTGCCAACGTGGAACAATAGCGGGCTTCATCCCAGCCCAGGAACATAAGACGTCCATAGCCGAAAATTCCAACGCGAAACTTGAAGGAAGAATCCTCAACCGACAATCTGCGATCCGGAGCTGAAAGGGACTTCGAAGTGGGCAACGCACCCCCTTTCAGCTTTTATCCAGGGGATCTTAAGAAGGCCACGGGCCCCCCCGGCAGCAAAAGAACTTCAATCACAAAAACCAGCGATCCTGACTTGAGAGGGACCTCGAAGAAGGCAATAAGCCCCCCTCTCAATTTGAACAAAGGGAATTAAGACGGCAGAAGCCCCCCTAGCTGCAAATCTTACATACGGTGGTCCATGAGCGAGGAAAGCTCTCACCAGGAGACGCCGCCGGAAATCTCACCAATTCCACCAACTCCACAACAATCTTCCTCACCGGGCGACGCACAGGTAGATCCGCCCCGGTACGAAGGAGGCAACGAGGGAGCAACATCTGCAACAGAGGGTGCTAATCAAACACCCCCAACAAATTCAACAGCACCAGGAGTCACATCAAGGAGCGGGACAATCCTTACAGGTCCCCAACAAGTAAGACCTTCTAATTTAAATTTAGAAAATTATTTAAAATATCTAGAGGGGAAAGTGCGAGACTCCTCCGAACTTTCTGTTATACAGTGCGATTCGATTTATAAACAGCTCACGAAGTCCCGCGAAGGAAGGCTCGAGCAGATAGCAAAAGTTAAAGAAAGCACTGAAAAATTCAAAGAAAGCTTGAAGGAGTTTGGGGAACTCTCGCACTCTCTCGATATATTGAATAAAGGAAATAGTATTAGGCTAAGTGAAAGTGCCATTAACGACAGTGTCAGTGATTCCACCGCGAGTGAGGTCCTTTTGAATTGGCTGGGCGGCTCCCTTCTGGAGACCAGTCTAGAAGATACAAGCTTCCACATAGCGCCAAGTGCAAGAGATAAAATTCCTAATTTCGACACGGCAGATTACGCGAAAATCGCCAAGTTAACTGCTCAGCTGGTCCCCCTATTCTCGGGAGAACTGCACCCAAAGTTGATCTTTGAGATCCAAACCTTCCTAGGATGCTGCAGGCAGGTAATACAGTCAATTTCGGTGGAGGAGCTATCAGCATTTTTGCAAATCTTCCCCACCAGACTTCGAGGCGAAGCTTATCAGCTTTTTGCCTCAAATACTTTCAAAGAAGTAGAAGAACGGTTAAATCGCACGTTCCTACCTAGAGAAACTTACCAGGAACTGGTAGATAAATTAATCACTACCAGGCAGTACCCTTTGGAAAACCTCACAGCTTTCACGGCACGAGTAAAACAAATGCTGGCACTCTGCAATGAAGCAGCAGAATCCAAATACGGAGCCACAGCAGTACTGGCTGTTAAAACGCAGTTGAAAGATTTCGCGAAAAACGCACTAAAAACAGGAGTCAATAGCCCGTATATGTGCCAATACCTTCTGACCATGACAGACGGCACGGTGGATGACCTCGTACAAAGAGCACTTGACATGGAGCGTCACCAGCAAAGTGCTCTATTCCTGCAAACTCCAGGACAATTCCAAACAAATATTATGCAGAATAGATTGCCAAATTCTGGCAGTACCAGTGTACCAAATAGCGCACAATTAACTCAAAGTAGTACCCTAGTAAATCAAAGCGTATATAATCCTGGCATCATATCCTACTCACAGTATCCCCGGCAAAACAATATGCCCATTAACCCAATCAGTCACATACCAACGTCACAGTTCACACAGGCCGGCACAGCATACATCAAACAGGAGCCAAGATCTCCTAATAAAAATTATAATGTACCAAATAAATATAATTATTTAATAAAATCAGTTGTAGTTTTTGTAATTTAAGAGGCCATACATACGCCGATTGTCTGAAACGTAAAAATACGCCGTACTGTGTGAACTGCAAAATGTATAACCATGACGTGCGTGACTGCAGAAAAAACAATAATAGTCTCCAGAGACCACACAACAATAGTGGACCACCAAACCAACGTCCTAGAGAGCCGCAGAACACCAATAACAACTCAAGAGTCTATAATGTGCGTAAAAAGTGCGAATTTTGTGGTCGTTCTGGACATGCAGTAAATAACTGCCAACAAAAACGTAAATGGGAGGCCCGGGGTCAGGGAAACGACGTACAGTCGACCCAAAACTCCCCGGCTCGACTATAAATCTCCCGTCTAATAAAATAGGGTCCCCTCAGCAGCCCGATTACAGTGTCGCTACAGTAAAACTTCCCTTAGACATAGGCCTGAACGGCCAAACTAAACTAGTAGTAGACACAGGCGCTGAGGTAAGTATAATAAAGAAAAGGTCATTAAAAGATCTCATGGAAATTAACCACAATGAGGCATGCACACTTCAGACCCCATTTGGTACCGGAAAGACGCTGGGAAATTGCCGGGGAAACTTCGTTTTCAAAAACAAAATTCCCTGCAAGTTTCAAGTCGTAAAGAACTTGCCCGGCCTTTCCGATGATGGACTTCTAGGAAATGATTTCCTAGCAAAAAACTGTAACATTGAGGGTGTCGTGACCCAATATTCAATTGGTGCAATTGTGACATCACGACTCGAGCTAGCAGCAAATGCACAAGTAATTAAACGATTTGCAATAACTAAGCATTTTACTTCGCACAGTGAAATGCTTGGCGATTGCGAATTGTTTACTTGTAAACTAGCGCATCCACTGCTGTGTGTAACTGGGCATTGAGTCATGGTTAAGTAATTCACTTCGCATAGTGAAATACTCAGCTGGGCTCACTGTTTGTTTACATACAGTATTGGGGGCTCCCGCTGTCGGCAGTGATTAGCGTAATACTTTGTAATTATGATTGCAAGGTATTGCGCTGGTCACTGGGTCAAAGTCGCTTCCGCCTAATTGAATGGAGGTGAGCACGGTCGATTCGCTAGATCGGTTAGTTCAGTTAGAAGTTGGGAATTATTAAAGATAGCGGTTCGGCATCTTTTTTGAGTTAGTTGTAATTAGAGAGTTAAATCAGACGTATCAATCACGGGTGATACGCCTCTTAATTTATATCGTCGTTTAATTAAAGTAATAAAGTTGTTGTACAATTGACTTACGCGAGTTTTTAATTGTTTTCCCTGGATTGCTTTGGGACACGACAATTTGGCGCAGCCGGATAAAAAGTAGGTAAGTGTTATTGAGTGAAATAATTCATTGCAATTAATTTTTTTTATTTGTTGGGAGTAAAGCTTATTAGCTGCTCCATATTTTTGTGAATTGTGGGAGTTATGCGTTTTTAGCTGCTCCGGTTTTTTGTATTTTATAGGAGTAAAGCTTTTTTTAGCTACTCCATTTTTTTTAAGTGTGGGAGTAACGCTTTTTTTAGCCGCTCCATTTTTTTTAAGTGTGGGAGTAACGCTTTTTTTTTAGCCGCTCCGTTTTTTTTTAGGTGGGGGAGTAACGCATTTTTAGCGGCTCCGTTGTGCTGTATTCTTGTGGGAGTTAACTTTTTTTTAGCTGCTCCAGCTTTAGGCTAATTTTCTTTACAGGTTTAAGTATGGCAGAAAAGTAAAGAAAAAGGGTATAAATTGTGGTGATTGTTGTTGTCCGAGTTTTATGAAATGTATAGTGTGAAAGTGTAGTATGCAAAAGAAGTAGCTTTAGTAGTTTAATAGATTAAGTAGGTAAAGTCTATTTTTTCGGAATGTACGGCATATTAAGTGTTATAATTTTGGTCATTGGGAAGTTGTCAAATGCTAGGTAAAAAATTTAAGGTATTCGCGGGTATTCGGCCGTTAAACTTGGAAGTAGGTTCGGAAATATTAGGAAAGAGCATTATTGAAACACCGTCGAAAAGCTCAAGCTTTTGTGTTTAGAGCTTTTAAACAATCAGTTCAGTCTTCAACAAGGTGTACGTTAATTAAATTGGTGCAAAGCCTCATTTGGCTTCGCCATTTATTTAACAACAAGTTGTACGTTAATTAAATTGGTGCAAAGCCTCATTTGGCTTCGCCATTTATTTAACAACAAAGCTTCGCCTATTCCTCAGTCTTCAACAAGGTGTACGTTAATTAAATTGGTGCAAAGCCTCATTTGGCTTCGCCATATATTTAACAACAAGTTGTACGTTAATTAAATTGGTGCAAAGCCTCATTTGGCTTCGCCATTTATTTAACAACAAAGCTTCGCCTATTATAGCGGAAATTACAATCCGCTGTGAGTGAAGACCAAGTGCCGAAAGAAAAAAACTCAGAGAAACCAGCAAGGAAACCATGGCCGATGCTTATGATAAAGTCATGGACTTGGTGTCCAGATACATACGCACGTTTTCTGGAGAAAGAACGCCAAAACTGTCGGAGGAAGTTCACCGTTTCCTAAGCTGCTGCAAAGATCTTTACGATCGTTTAAAGGCCGAGGAACAGCCAATCTTCATGAAATGTGTAAGATATCGGTTGTTAGACGACGCATATTATCTAGTAAGCTCGGAGGACCCGAAGGATTTTGAGGCATTGCAGCAGACAATTCAAACTGCCTATATGCCAAAACAATCGTACTGTGAGCTCCGAGCTGAAATGATAGCATGCGTTCAAAGGCCCGGTGACGACATTAAAGACTATCTGGATAGACTTAAGGAGCTACTGTGTCAAATCAAGGCGGCAGATTCGGCTAAGTATCCAGACAAAGACGGGGGATTGATAGCGGAACTTGAGGCAGACGCGGTGGCAACGTTCAAGGCGGGTGTTTTGCAGCAGACTACTCAGCTATATTTGACGGGACGCAAACTTCGATCTCTGGATGAAGCACGTGAGGAGGCCGACTACTTTGAGATGGATGCTAGGAGACTAAAAATTAAGGTACCAGGGGTATGGAAAAAAACACCAGAATATTACAGAGAATCATCACAGGAAGGAGGGATGACCAGTAATTTTAATGTTGAAAGACAGAGACAGTCCCCATACCTTTTCCAGCGATACGGAGGCCAAACCAATCGGGAAGGAACTGGGAAATTCCGGCTAGGGCAGCAAAACAGCCCAGAGTTGTCAAATGCGGTCAACCTGGACACATTGCGAGAGAGTGCCAACAAGTTCCTTTCTGTACGGGATGTCAGGAATATGGGCACGTGATATCCAATTGCCAAATTCATCACGTCAGAGTAGCCAACTGTGAAGCTAGCATTCAAGTTAACTGCCATTCAGGAAGGGAGGGGCTGTATTGCAAATTCTGCCGAACACGTGACCATTACACGGATATCTGCGTAAAGAAGTATTTAGCAGATAGAGAAGAAGAAAAATTGACTTCCAGTAATAAATTTGTCATCACAGTGCCATCAGACATAGCTTTAGAAGGCAAGTTTACGCTTTTAATCGACACTGGCTCTACGTGTAGTTTGATTAAAATTATTAGAATAAAAAGAAATACACCGATACAAACACATCAGAAAATACAAATTGGAGGACTGTTTGGATTTGTTAGGAACTCCATAGGCACTTGTGAGGCGAATTTGCTTATAGATAACAGTCAGCAGGTCTGTCGATTTAACTCCATAGGCGACACAGATTCAATTCCAGCAGACGGTACCCTTGGGATGGATTTCCTCAGTGATAGAGCTGTTATCGACTGCCTGAAGAGGAAATTGTGGATACAAGGTGCTGAAGCAGAAGAAGAAAGTGCCGTTTGTGGGAACGTCGCCGCTAGTGGAGAAGTTGTGACGACTGCTTTCCATTGTTATAGTCTAGAAAATCCTTCACAAGACAGAGTAGAGGAGGGTCAAATTAATGTGGCAGAATACATCACACCAAGTAGCAATAACCCAGACAGCAAAAGGAAAGGTATAACATGCAATGTAGAGCTAGCTTCACGGCACGGAAAGAAGAGCACACCAATATGGCAGAAGACCTCAACCACACCTGAGGACAGTGCGGGACTTGATAAGTTAAGAAATGAAGAAGTCAATAATGGAAGTAGGACACAACAGAGGTATTACGGGTATAGCGGAAATAAGCTGGGAGATGGACCTGCATTTGTTAGAATCGCGAATGCAAGAGCCTACCCTGTCAAAACCATGAACTCCTTGCACGAATGGCACGGACCTCGTAAGTATCCTAAACGATCTGGATGGCGCTATAATGGTAGGAACAATTGTTATCCTCAACTAGGGAAAGTCCAGGGGATTCTGCAAAAAGGTAGGTTTAAATCGCAGGGAGATAAAAGGAAGCCAGATAGGACAGAAGTCCATCAAGGCAGAAGGAAAGTAAGGGAACGGAACTTTATTCATGTTGAAAGTTCAACTTTGGCTACAAGTTCAATAAACCCTTACAAGGTTGGTAACGGTTATGACCCAGCAATAGGGGTATGTAACCAAAAAGATTTCCAACAAATTCCCTCTAATTTCAGAAGAAATTCGATGATCGGAGTTTGGTAGTCTGTGGCCAGGAGGAATATGGAAGGAAATATAAGTAACGCAGTGGATCCAATTTAAGGGTAATTTATAAATTAAAAGGCAAGGATGTAAGCAAATGCTTTTAGGAAGAAGACAGTGAGATTTAAGAACAAGAGAAACTTGAAAAAAGAGTTATTTAATTACGGGAATTAAAAAAAAGGAATACCAGATTTAAAAAAAGATAAGATTGAAAAGAAAAGAAATAAGAGATTAAAAAGAAGGAGAAGTTAAACAAAAGAGGAGAAATATTATTTGCAAAAAAAGGTAGAAGGAAAAAGTTTGTAAATCATTGGCAAAGTTATAAGCAAGATTAGGTTAGAAGAATATATATATGAAAGGGTAAATATAAGAAATAAATATGTAGTAAGTGTTTAAGGCTTAAAACTATAGAATAATGGAAAGACAGAGAACTAGATAAGATTGAGAAATTTATATAAGCAGTGTAAAATAACCTCGACGTAACGGAAGCAGATGTAGCAGTCGCATCATGACATCAATTTATCCCTGTATAGACTACGTGGAGCAAGCATCAGACCAATAGTGTGGGTGAGAAAATAATGATAAGTACTTGTGAAAACTGAATTTTTCACCGCCGACGACTTTCTTATTTGCAGATATTAACCGAACTCTGAAGATTGATTTCAAAAGCAGGAAGGCACCGATGAAGAAGTAAAAGAACTTCGGGAGGAATCAGAAGTTAGATCTCAACTATAATTACTACGACAAAAGAATGGTATACTCATCATTTCTCAGTTACACCGACATTGAGATATCTGAGGAATTCAAAGAAGTTAAGCCCCAAGATCATCTAGTTAAATGAAAGGGGTTAAAAGTAACGGCAAGATTTTAGTATACTCAAATAAGTCAAGATCAAAGTGAAGTTATATATGACATCAAGTTCAAAACATATCACTGAATAAATCAAAAGATTTGGGAAACAGGCAGAATGCTATGCAGGTGTAGAAAATACATTAGCAGATTCATATAGAGAGAGCAAGTCTATTCCTTCTATGTACGGGTGGACTCTTGATATAATCGAGAGAACTCCATCGTACATTTAGAAATAGTACAAAAAATATCTAACAAGTTAGCGATTCAGAGGTCAATAAGAATGAGCATAGGAAAGGAGGAGCGTCCAGCACGGCTAAAAAGAATAGTGAGCATTCGTATAAGCAAAAAATCTCAAGCGTAAATTGATGATCCGTTCTACCCAAAATCCCGCTATTGGAAATACATTTTAATAATCCCGTAGAGAGCAGCCCCACAAAGAAAAAGAGGACTTAGTTTATCCCACGGATATGGTCTAGCTTTTAGTAGCCTAAATCAAGACCGAAAGCAACGGACCGCACTCATCAAGAAGCAGCTTGGAGCAATCACAGTAGTATTAGGGTTATAATGTGTATTACTTGTCGTTGTAAAAATAAAGTATTATAAACGTCAATAGATTTTAGAAGATAATAGGAATCGAATATGAAATATACTGTAAAGAGGGAAAATTTTGTTAAGCAGCAGATGAGCTAAAAATTATTAGTGAAAATAAAACAATGTAATCAGAAAGAAGCGATAGAAGAGATCAAAACAAGGAAATAAGGAAATTATAAGAAAAATGTTAGAGTAACATTTGTAAAGAAAAGAAATGAATAAGTAGAAAAGAAAATGGTTTGGAAAGAAATAAGTGTTAAGTTTATTGGATAAGTCTAGTATATCAAAATTTGCCAATGATTGAGAATGCAAAAGCAAAAGTTAAATGAAATGGATATATTATAAAGTAGTTAAAAGGTAGTAGTAAAAAGATATTGGTTAAAACAATAGTAAAATAAAATAAAAATAAAGAGAATTTTTCAGAAAAAGGTATAAAAACGTGAAGATGTAATTAGAAAATTATTAATTATTAATTCAATAAAAAAGAAATGAAATGGATGTAGTAAAAAAAAATGTTTGTCAAGAAAATTGTAAAAAAAAAGACTAAGCAAAATAAGGTATAAGAAAGAAATTTAGAAAAGATAATTAAATGTAAGAAGAAAATAAGAAAGAAATTAAACGCACAAAGAAAAAGATAAGAGAAATAACTATATACATAAAAAGAAATATTGTAAAGAAAAGAAACGGATATATTATAAAGTAATTAAAGGAATGAAAAAGAAAAAAGAAACATTGTTAAGGTAATGGAAAGAAAAATGAGAAAAGAATATAGAAGAATAGAACAGAAATTATATATGAAGTAAAGGATGTACATAAAATGACGTAAAGAATGTAAACCGAACCATAGCTATAAAAATTGTGTAGATCATAGTGAGTATTGTCTCGTAATTTTGGTATAAATTAGTTAAGTTATATATTGTAATCTAACTGAGCACCTCGATCTGATTCCTCTTGGGAATCAGTTTTTCTCAGGGGGGAGGAATGTCGTGACCCAATATTCAATTGGTGCAATTGTGACATCACGACTTTAGCTAGCAGCAAATGCAAAAGTAATTAAACGATTTGCAATAACTAAGCATTTTACTTCGGACAGTGAAATGCTTGGCGATTGCGAATTAATATATTCAATCGAGGAGTATTTGGGCACTTGGTGGAACATTATTTTAATTTTTTATTTTTAATTAGCAAAACACTTGTATGTAAATATTCCACAGATATATTTATTTAAGTTTTAACAAATTTAAAACTACGTTATAATCTACTAAATACAAAATTCCGACGCGTTTCGCCTTATTGGGGCATTATCAAGGGTTGGCTACTGACTGCAAATTATAAAAATAGGCCTGGTTTAAGTAGCGGACTTCTATCTGAAAAATCTATCTGGTCATTCACTAATACATTGCCATTAGCTAGAGCTCGTCTAAGTGTGACGACTGCTCCGCGGAATATATTGGCAAAACAAAACGAAAAATAAAAACTAGATTTTTTGAACATGTCGCAGGAGCTAAACACATGAAGCCTAAATCGGGTCTCTCAAAACATCTTGCTATAGAAAATCACAGTACAAACATCAATAACCTTACTCTTTTACATAATTTAAGCAATGGTTCTATACTTGACAAATATGAAATTTTTGAAATTAGACGAGCTCTAGCTAATGGCAATGTATTAGTGAATGACCAGATAGATTTTTCAGATAGAAGTCCGCTACTTAAACCAGGCCTATTTTTATAATTTGCAGTCAGTAGCCAGCCCTTGATAATGCCCCAATAAGGCGAAACGCGTCGGAATTTTGTATTTAGTAGATTATAACGTAGTTTTAAATTTGTTAAAACTTAAATAAATATATCTGTGGAATATTTACATACAAGTGTTTTGCTAATTAAAAATAAAAAAGATTGCGAATTGTTTACTTGTAAACTGGCGCATCCACTGCTGTGTGTAACTGGGCATTGAGTCATGGTTAAGTAATTCACTTCGCATAGTGAAATACTCAGCTGGGCTCACTGTTTGTTTACATACAGTATTGGGGGCTCCCGCTGTCGGCAGTGATTAGCGTAATACTTTGTAATTATGATTGCAAGGTATGACGCTGGTCACTGGGTCAAAGTCGCTTCCGCCTAATTGAATGGAAGTGAGCACGGTCGATTCGCTAGATCGGTTAATTCAGTTAGAAGTTGAGAATTATTAAATATAGCGGTTCGGCATCTTTTTTGAGTTAGTTGTAATTAGAGAGTTAAATCAGACGTATCAATCACGGGTGATACGCCTCTTAATTTATATCGTCGTTTAATTAAAGTAATAAAGTTGTTGTACAATTGACTTACGCGAGTTTTTAATTGTTTTCCCTGGATTGCTTTGCCATTAGAGTTTGAAAAGGACAAGCTACATTCTGAAAAAGCAGTCGAAGTAAGAACTCTTGCAGAAGAGGTAGAGTCTAAACAGGCTGAACTATCCACCTGTAGTGTCTTCAAGGCTTCCCAAACGAGAAAAGCTGGCTGCCAAGCTCCAAAAGGGCCCAAGGAATGTGAAAAAAGCTGTCTGGGCGAACAAGAGACCGGTGAAGGCAGGCAGCAATTGGTTACCTTTAAGGAACCAATCTGCATACCTGCGCGCTCTCAAATTGTTGCCCCAGTGCCGTTACACACTCAAGAAGAAATGCTCTGTTTATCCCAAGAGGTAAGCGATGCAGTCTTCTTGGCAAACAGTTTGCTGTCATCTGGAGAAGAATTAGTGCTGGTCAGTATTCTCAACGCTAACAGTCATCAAGTAGTCATACATAGCTTAAAGTTACAGCTATTTCCAATAAAAGACTACACACTAGTCCCATTGAACACACAAAAGACCACGACCAAACGCACATTCCCATACCAAACAAAGAGGCAATATCAAACTACACAAGAGATGGAACTGAGTGTCTAAAGCCTGCCAAAAGGGTGCATATAACTCTTCCGTCCAAAATCCCGAGGCATAAATCACTCTTAAATAAACAACGGCCATATAAGAACGGTAGCGAGTCGCTAAAGCCTATATTAAAGATGCATATTACTCCACCGTCACACAAAACAAAAAATTCTACATGGTCAAAAAACAATAGCACTGACGCGCATGAGTATATCACACAACCTAAGGCAAAGACCACACAGGTGTACCAAACTCAGCCGTCAACAGAGCAGATAGCCAATACCCTGCAACATGCTAAGAACAACGAAACACAGCCTCAAAAGTAATTCCAAAAGCCTCATCTATTTACAGGTCAAAGACTTCAAAGGAAGAGTAAGTCAAACCAAGGTTCCGCTGAAAAATCAGCAAGTTTACAACATGTACGATATCTATACCCGGATAATGAGACTCCGGACGACCCAAAACAATACCCGCGTATTTCTAGGCTAGAGCAAGAACTCAGCCTAGACCCTAATTTAACCGCGGAAGAAAAAATTTCGATATCAGAACTCTGCCAAGAGTATAACGATATCTTCTTCCTCAAAGGTGACAAACTCACCTATACAAATGCGATAACGCATAATATTCCATTGGTGCAAGATCAAGCACCAATCAATCAAAAAATGTACCGCTTACCTGAAACACAGCGGAAAGTCATTAACAAGCAGCTAAAACAAATGCTAGACAGCGGGATAGTCCAGTACAGTAAAAGCCCTTGGAATTCACCTCTACTAGTTGTCCCCAAGAAAGCGGGACCTGACGGTGAAAAAAGGTGGCGCGTCGTTGTCGATTTTCATGAATTAAACGAAAAGACAATTGGAGATGCATTCCCGCTACCCCGAATCGAGGATATTCTCGACCAACTAGGTCACGCAAGGTATTTCACCACACTCGATTTGGCCAACGGCTATCACCAAGTTCTTGTCGACAAAAAAGATCGACATAAAACTGCTATCAGCGCAAGCTATGGGCACTACGAGCTCAAGCGTATGCCATTCGGGCTCAAAGGAGCCCACGCCACATTTCAACGGCTAATGAATTTCATCTTAACAGGCCTACAAGGCCTCGAATATTTTGTTTACCTAGATGACATCGTCATCTATGGTAAAAATTTAAACGACCACAACGAAAAGTTGAGAAAAGTCTTCGACAAGTTGAGAGAGAACAACTTGAAACTGCAGCCAGAAAAGTGCCAGTTTCTTCGAAGAGAAGTTGTTTACATAGGACATAAATGTTCTAGCGAAGGAGCCCTACCAGACACAAGTAAGACGCCCTGCGTCCAAACATTTCCTGTTCCAAAAACTGTAAGGCAAGTTCAGTCATTTTTAGGACTTGCCAATTACTACAGGAAATTCATTCCAGACTTCTCCAAAATTGTACGTCCAATCACAAATTTACTCCGAAAGGATGTAAAATTCACTTGGACAGAGAAATGCCAAGAAGCATTTCAAAGCATAAATAATGCTTTAATTTCTCCACCACTTTTAAATTACCCCGATTTTTCGAAATCTTTTAATCTTACTACGGACGCAAGTAACGAGGCTCTAGGAGCTGTTCTTTCTCAAGGAGAAGTCGGAAAGGACCAGCCCATTGCCTATGCAAGCCGCACATTAAACAAAGCCGAAAGAAATTACTCTACTATAGAGAAAGAGTTATTGGCTATTGTCTGGGCTACCAAGAATTTCAGGTGCTATCTTCAAGGCCGGATATTCACGGTCTATACTGACCATAAACCTCTCTAAGGTGTCTTCAATGTGAAAGACCCTACTTCCCGTTTGGTGAGATTTCACCACAAACTATCTGAATTCGATTACAACATCGAATATAAACCAGGGAAGTACAACACTAATGCAGATGCACTAAGTCGCATTCCTGAAGCATTAAAGGAAGACAGTTTAGGCAATACCTTAACGGTAGAAGCCCTAGTCCACCACACGATGGACTCAGATGTGGAGGAAGACGATTCCACAAATAATAAAAAGAAAAAGAAATCCGCTCATTGTTTCGTCGTGACTCGAGCTCAGAAGCAAAAGGCTCAAGAGACATTAACTAACTCCAGTGTGGAGACAGAAGAGCACACGAAAGCGGACCAAAACGAAATTCAACACACCGAGGCGGAAAAACTATACCCAGCATCGCTTGAGCAAAAAGTAAGTACTGACAAGACACCCGAAGTTATCACGAGCCCTACGGAAATCCGAACAATCTTAAAAGATTATCACGATTCTCCATTTGGTGGCCATCAAGGTGTCATAAAAACTTACAAACGCATAAGACGCAAGTATTGGTGGAGACACATGCTTAGCGATATTAAAAAATACATTAAAAAATGCCCGAAGTGCCAGACGATGAAAGCTTCTCCACAATATAAAATGCCAATGGTTATCACGGACATCGCAGAACAACCGTTCGACAAAATTTACCTCGATATTGTAGGTCCATTAGAAAAGACCACATCAGGTAACAAATATATCTTGACCTTCCAAGATAATTTAACAAAATTTGTCGACTGGTATGCAATACCTAATGCAGAAGCAGTCACAGTAGCGCAAGTTTTCTTTGATGAAATCGTTACGCGCTATCGCATACCCAAAAGAATACTCACCGATCAGGGAACAAATTTCCTGAGTGAATTATTCAAAAGAGTATGTAAGCTTCTAAAGGTAAAGAAGTTGCATACTTCGGCATACCACCCACAGTCTAACGGAGCACTAGAACGTGCCCATAGACCGCTGATTGAATACCTGCGAACAATCGTAGACGAAAATCCCAAAACATGGGACCAATTCCTACGAACCGCTGCATTCGTGTATAATAATAGTGTACACTAGGGTACTAAACTTACCCCAATGGACTGCCTTTACGGCTTCACAGCGGATGTCCCATCAAATTTAAAACGGGATCCCGAACCAGTTTTCAATCACGAGAGCTATTATCATATACTAAAGCATAAGCTCCAAAAATCATACGCCACGGCAAGAAAGAATTTATTAGCCAGTAAACAACGCTCAAAGGGGTACTATGATAAGACAGTACGACCCCTAACTTTTCACATAGGAGATAAGGTCCTCATTAAAAACGAAAGCAGGAAACATAAGCTTTCCCAAAGTGGAGTGAACACCACAATAAAAATTGGTAAGCGTATTGTAACGGTACATAACAACCGTCTAAAACCATACTTCGAATGAAATAAACATGTTGTCACAGAACCAGGTTGACTCAAATTCCTACTCTGTTTGTTTAAAATTAATCCCATTTTAACGGCTCTCAGGAACACTTGCGGTGGAGCCACTCCATTGCCTGGTCTAATAACGGCACGAAATAAGTAAAGTCATACTTAAAGGATTATTTTCATCCTCCGAATTGTCCACAGAAATGGCGCTACAAATTATTGCAATTGCCATCCTCATCCAGTACGCGACAGGAGAAATCGCCAACAAACCCTATACTATAACCAAGCTAAATAGCTCGGGCATATTTTTCGAGGATCTAGGAAGCCTCATGGTGTATCATAACACTCGGAATGTTCTCACGGAGATAGACTTGGATGAGTTAGACACGCAGACAAAACTAACGGAACATGCAGAATATCTAGTGCATAAACTCTGCATAAATATCACGGACAAAGAAGACCTGTGCAACGTGCAGCAACTACACATACACGCGTACAAAAGCGCACGAGAACCATTAAGGAATTAGTTCTAGGAAGGCGTAAGGCCAGACCACTATTAGACGTAGTAGGCGATGCTATGCACTATTTATTTGGTACCATGGATAGTAACAACGAGAAGGAGATATACAGCCGCTTAGATGAAATTGAATCGAACACACAAGCCCTAGCTGAGCTAGAGAAACAACAAATAAGTGTGGTTAAAACTACCTTGGAACAGATTCAAAAACCATTGGCTATGTTAATGGATCGTCAGCAAAACATAGCACACCAGATTAACGATCTGCATACTGTGACCGAGGACCTAACCAGAAGGCAGCTGAGGCAAGAGATCATATCGAGCTTATTTCTTCAAATCATCGAAGTCGAATACCGTCCTTGACATTATAATAGCCACTAAAGGCAACCATATTCACCCACTCCTCGTGTCTCCCAAAAATCTGCTGGATGTATATCGAAAATCAACTTCGAAATGTCTGAACGACCAAAATTGTCTATCGTTTCTGTACCAATCAGCAGGAGCCCAGTCACGCCTTACGCAGAACAAATTGGTGGTGAGAATAGCTCTCCCAAATATTGATTCCCCCAAAATGAGGCTACGGCAAGTCCGATGCTTTCCAGTACCACAACCAGCAAATTATTCCATAATCCCTGACCCTGGATACTCTTATGTGGCAAATAGCGTTCGCACACAGGAATTCCTCTTATTAAAAGGCGAGGATATGAAAAGCTTCAAGAAAGTCACTCATGGCCTTTTTTTTTATATTATGGAGGAAAATACATATATAGGTCGACTAAATATCCCCATAATTAAGGCAACAACCTCAGACGAATGTATAGTGAAAGTGTTGTACAATCCTTTAAACGAAGTGCCCAAGTGTAGGTCTAGAGTACAAGTTCCCCAAAAAGACATGTTGATAAAGTTAAACAAGCCCAATGCGTGGCTATTTTCGTTTATTACCTCCACGGTACTACATATAACATGTCGAGATCCCTTTGCCATCTCAAAATTAGAGGGGCAGGGGATACTAGAGATAACGCAACCATGTCAGGTGCAAATAGGAGAAAAGGTGCTAAGGTACGAAGGTGAAAATAAACACCCTCTCAAAATTACTCAGCCTAAATAATTTCCTGAGCTGAATCATTCATTACTCAACCTGAATCTAGCCGAAATTTTACCCAAGTCTCAAAACCAAAGTGTACAAACCAAAATCATAACAGGGGACGATATCAATAAAGCAATCTATAATGGCACACATTCGCTGGAAGATATACCGCGCAAATTAGACCAGTATAGTAACAAGGTATCAAGCAGACAATCCCATATCCTGTCCACAACTTCTCTATCACTTACGAGCCTACTAGTTCTGGCCATAATGATCGCTGTGGCAGTAAAATATCTTAACCCTATTGTCATCAAGATGAGACAACAGAGAAATCAACCACACGGTTACCCCGAAGTTTTATCAGAGGGAATTCCTTTAGAAGAGCGAACTCCTGCTCCCCAACCCAGTTTAAGGCGAGCCAGAAGCCTCTCCAAAACAAAATCAGTCCAAATTGTTTAAAAAACGGAACACGGACACTGTCAATATGGACAACTAATCAATCTAATTAAGGACATAAACGGTAGGCCTGGTAAAACATGTACTTTAAGTACGTAGACAATTTGTAATAAAAAGAAAAACAAAAAAAAATTTACAAGCCTGAAGAATAGTAAAAATAAATAAATAAATTAAAACGAGAATTACTTAAAATAAAACATGTAAAAAGAGTTAAATATAAAATTAAAGAAAAACTACCTTAAAAGTAGACATAATTAAATAATAATTATGAATCTATATATAGATATAAATAAAATACAACAACAAAAAAAGGGGGTAGTATATAAACATAGAAATAGTAAAATGTAATATAAAATAATACATAGTTAATAAGAAAAAAAAAGAAAACTTTAAAAACAGAATAAGTTTCACCAGGCTCCTACCAAAACAAATAATTAGAAAAGAAATATTAAATTATTAGCAAAAAATTAAAGAATAAATAAACAAAGACTATATATTAAACCAAAAACAAAAGTAAAAAATTTTGAAAATAAAAGTACAAACAAAATTCTGTAAAGCCCAGCCGAACCGACCGCCGAATCCGAGCCGCCAAAATAGCACCCACAATAATAATAATAAAGAAAGTAGTAGAAATAAAATAATAAATAAAACAATAGAAGAAACCAGAAAGCATATATATAAAATCAAAATATATAATATTATTGTCCGCTAAAAATAGGAAAGAAGAGAAAAAAAATGTAAAACCCAATTGAGACCGACTGAACCAAATTAGTACCAACCTAACCAGACCTAAAGGCAAAACAAATTCGGAAAAATAGTTTAATCAAAAGTAATTAGCAAATAATAAAAAAAAGGGGAAATAAAATAATACAAATTAGTGCAACGACAACTTCCCCTGAGAATTATTCTTCTTCAAAGAATAATTCTCTTTTTCTCAGGGGGAAGGATTGTTGTGTACCTAAAAGGCCTAAAATAAATACCTAATTATAAATTAATAAATTTTAAAAAATATTAAAATATTTCATGCATAAAATTTTCACATAAGCTAACCATGCCTAAAACATGGTTAGCTTATCTATTCAATCAGTGAAGAAAATTGCGTCAGCAATTTTCTTCACAGTCCATAAATTAAAATAAAATTATAGAATTATAGAAATATTTACTTTAAAAAAATAAAGCAAAAGAGAAATCGTATCTTCAGTACGATTTGTCGTGAAAATTGCAAAATGTATGTACGAACGTACATACATATCACAAAAATGCTTTCGCGATAAGAAGAGCGCGCCGCGGAAATACATTGTATGTATACGCGCGCGGCAACTCTAATCGTCGTGGCAGTTTATCAAAGCATCAAATTTCAAGCCTCCGTCCAACAAAAAATATTCTGGACTTGTTTAATCAAGTCCAGAATAAATGAAAATTTTCTCAGGGTGAAAATGCAACTATGCAACCTGAACGAGGGCTCTTGATCGCGACGAAAGTGATCAAGAGCCGAGTTGGTTTTTTGCTCAGAAACGGAGAGGATAACAAAAAAGACGGTGCGGCTTTGGGATTAAGAAAGATTCTTTTTGTAGAATGTTCGGTTTTAAGATAAAAAATTGTACTAGAAAGTTTTTGGTTTTTGAATATAGTCTTTGAATGTTCGGTTTTAAAACAAAATTGGTATTAGAAAGTTTTTAGATAAAAAGAAAGTTTTTAGTGTGAAGAACTAATGTGGAATAAGAGTGGTGTAAAAAAAAAAAAGTGAAAAAAAAGCAAAACAGGGTTGTCAATACCTTAAACGTGGATTACCAGTTTTTACAGCCGACTTCAAGGTGAGAGTAACAGAAAAAATATAACACTCATTTCACATGCGCTGATGTTGGCTCCCCTTCTGTATATAGGGTGTTTCTGTTTACACATGTAAGTAGCCCTTTCCATGGTTTCACATGTGGCTAATTCTTGTTCGCTAAGTGGGTAGTATTGGTCCCGATACAGGTTAATTACTATGAAATCAGCCGAAGGTTTGATAGCCATAAAGGTGTTATTGATTGCCACTGGAAGAGGAATAATTCGAAATAATTCGAATGCTTCATATGCAAACAGTGGCCGTTTGATTCTAATTATTACGTATTTGTCGGCGACTCGACTTTCTATAGTCATTAAACTGTAGATCTGAGTCAAAGTTTCGCGATTCCCTGGGAGCGTTAAAGTCGCTGGTAAATTGTCCTTTATCGTAATTAGTTCTTGTTTTAACTGTCTCGGAGATCTATGATCTCTATGATCACGTCTAGCATGGTAGCTTGCACGCGTCGATAAGTTGATGTCATTAACGTTAACTGTATGGCTGATGACATAAATAGCTGTGCAAGTCTTTGTTGATGAAGCTCTTCTGTGATGTTGTTGATGTTATTGATTATTTGACGTAGGCGAAAATTTACCTCATTGAACTGGTGTCTGATGATTTCTTCGTCCTTCTTCAAAATGTTGGGAGTGGAATCAATTAAAGATGTTTGATTTTTTATTAAGCTCAACAAGTGATCCTCGTTGTTTCTAATATTGTTAATAGTGGAGGCCATCTTTTCTGCATATTCAGAGTCAAGGACTCCAAATAGAAAATTGGCTATATTCCCTACTATATCCAATGGGGCTCTAGCACTACGTTTCCTTGGATTTGATAAAAGTAGTTCATTATTGCTGATCAATTCGGTCTGTAGAATCGTGAATTTCTTCAGAATCAGCGAGCAGTAGAATGTGTCTGTTGAGATATTAAAGATCTTTTGTAGTTTGTTGATGCCATTACTAATGCTGTTGAATTCCTTCCAATAATTGTCCATGTCGTAGTACACCACTAGATTCTACTCATTAGAGATCAAATGAGTAGAGCCTAAGTTTTCGAAATATATGCCTGGCTGAGATTTAAACGGCGATATTTCTACTGGTGAATTTCCTAGAATCGGCAGTATGAGACACGTGAATAGGAGCGTGGTGAGTGCAGAGCTTGCCGAACATCGTGATATTTTGGCAGGTCCTTGAATTGCGTCCTCTTGCTCTTTGTCAGCTCTGCGTCTCGGAAACCTTTCCTGTGTTTCATTCGTTCGTACGTCATCTTTATCATCTACTGGCAAAGGTGCCAGTTTATGTATAGGTCTTCTAAGAGTTCCAGACGTGGTTTTGACGTCAGCAGCTCGAACCAAGCCGTCCTTTCCCTGAATTGCCTGCGTAATCCTGCCGAGCTGCCATCTGAGGGGAGGCAAATTATCTTCTTTGATTAACACCATCATGCCAGGGCGAGCGTTCATGGATTGCTGCTTCCACTTGTGTCTTTGCTGCAGCTCACATAGGTATTCGTGAGACCATCGACGCCAAAATTCGTGCCTTATATGCAACACCATTTTGCATCTTCCCGCTGGACCCACTTGTTGTGTACTTGAATGTGGATCAATTCATGAAGTCAGGGGCACCCCCACAACAAAGTGTCCGGGTGTTAATGCTGTCAGATCATTCGGATTCGATCTCAGATGTGAGTGTAGTTAACTCTTCATATGTCAGAGAAGCTGCAGCGACACCCTTGTATAAAGCGATTTTGCTGATTTTACTGCTGCTTCCCATAATCCACCGAAATGTGGGGCGCGTGGTGGGATGAAATGGAACTCCATACCCTTTCCCTGGCATATTGAAGTAATCTTCTCTTGAGATCTATTTGAGTGTATGACGTCTTGAAGCTCATTCAGCTGATTTCTGGCTCCTACAAAGTTTGTGGCGTTGTCACAATATAAGTTCAGACAATCCCCTCGTCTCGTTATAAACCGCTTAAGTGCCCCGAGAAATCCTTCTGTCGTCAGATCACTCCCCACTTCTAGATGCGTCGCCTTTGTAGCGAAACAGCAGAATACTGCGATATATGATTTTTGAGGGCGTTTCCCTCTTAATTTGAAGTGTGTCCAAATGGGGCCGCAAAAGGCCACTCCGGAATTTAAAAATGGTATAGCGGGTTGAACTCTGGCTGCGGGGAGATTTCCCATTAACTGAGTCATAAGCTTGGGCTTGACCTTGTTGCAGCGAACACAGTTCTGCACGATCGATCTGGCAATAGTCTTCCCCATGATTGGCCAAAACCTTTGTCGTGTAAGTGCCAGTAAGGTTTGATGGCCATCATGAAGGTTGCTGTTATGAATGTCTGTCATTAGTAGCTTAGTGACTGGATGAGCACAAGGCAGCAATATTGCATGCTTTGACTCGTATGATAGATTTGAGTGTTCTAGCCTTCCTCCTACTCGTATCACACCTTCCTCGTCAATGAAGGGTGCGCGGTTATTTAATGAACTACTATTGTTAACCGTTCCAGTTCGATTTAGTTGGCTGATATCATCTATGAATCCTTCTTGTTGTACCTCTTTTAAGATTACGATGAGCTCTTCCTCCAATTCCTGAATGCTTATTGAAACCTCGCCCCTTTTATGTTGATTTATTGGCTTTGCATTATAAATAAATCTTAAAACGTTTGCCATTATTCTCTGCAGCCTCTAGACTGAATTTCCGTGCTTGATGAAACTGCTGAATATTGAGCATTCTCTTGAGGCGGTTAACACAATCTTATATTTTTTGTTTTCCAGATCAGTGTCCACTTTGGAAAAGTTAGACGGCCAAATCTGGTCTGATCCATGAAAAAATGGTGGTCCATAAAACCAAATGTTGCAGTTCTTCAATTTCTCTGGGGGTATTCCACGGGATACGAGGTCTGCAGGGTTTTCAGCGGATTTCACATGTCGCCATTTCTCTGTGTTCGTTTGCCTCTGAATAGAAGCTACTCTATTGGCGACGAACGTATGAAATGAAGAAGACCCTACATTAATCCACGCGAGAACGATCTCTGAATCTGTCAAATAGTAGATCTTTTGACTATTCAACTTCATATCTCTTACAACACGTTGAGTCAATTGAGCAGCTAATTTTGCGGCGCATAACTTAAGTCGAGGTAGTGTTGTAGTTTTTATGGGTCCCACCTTGGACTTGGCATATAATAATCGTACTACGACTATCCCATCTTGCGATATTGATCTGACATAAATTGCAGCCCCATAGGCTCGTTCAAATGCGTCGGAGAACGCATGAATTTGTACTGAACTTGGCTGTTGAGTTGAGGCAACATGTCTTGGAATGTTGATATCGCTCAGTTGCTTTAGACCTTCTCGAAACTTAAGCCAGGTTGAGTGCATTTCAGTGGGTATGGCTGCATCCCAGTCCAGCTTTAGCGACCATAGTTTCTGTGTGAAAATCTTTGCCGTTACAGTCACGGGATTCACGAAGCCTAGAGGATCGAATATGGGGGCAATGTCAGACAATATAGTTCGCTTGGTAACCCGTTTGATGTCTTGTCAGGCTGTTTTTATTGCGAAGGCATCTGTTTTTGGTAGCCAGGTCAGGCCAAGCGTTTTGTTGTGTTCTTCCGATTCCTCATTAAAGTTGAGCTCTAGTGCAATGTCATCTTTCGGAATGTTGTGAAGTAATTGTGGGTGATTTGAACACCACTTCCGCAGATTGAAGCCCGCGGACTGAAGTAAATTCTTTAATTGTCGTTGCATTTCATTGGCCTCAGATAAGCTGATAGATCCGTCGACGATGTAGACGTAAAAGTCCCTTTTCAAAACTTGTGCGCCTAATGGGAACCGTTCTCTCTCCAAGTCTGCTAAAGACTGCAGACATTTTGTTGCCAAAAATGGAGCTGAGGTTAATCCGTATGTAACTGTGCAAAGTCTGAAGGTTTTCAAATGTGTATCTGGATTGTCTCTCCAAAGGAGCAGCTGGTAGTTTTGATCGTTTTCATCAAGTAGAACTTGCCGATACATCTTTTCGATGTCAGCCGTGAGCACGAATTTTGGTAGCCTGAATCGGATAAGAATCGAAAATAATTCATCTTGGGTAGTGAGACCCTTGTTTAGGATATCGTTTAACGATATATTAGATGAAGTTTTTGCCGATTCATCAAACACCACTCTGAGCTTGGTGGTGTTACTGTCAGGCTTTAGCACACAATGGTGTGGTAAGAAATAATGTTGCTTGGTGATCTCAGTAGGGTTTACTTCCTTCATATTGCCGAGTCTGCAATATTCATTCATAAATTCAACGTATTGCGACCTTATCGTAGGGTGTCTGTTGAATTTTCGTTCTAGTGACAGAAATCTTTTTAATGCGATGTCCCTGGATTCTCCTAGTTTCGTTGAATCATTTAAAAATGGTAATTTCATGATAAATCTTCCTTCTCTGCTTCTTTTGACATTCTGATGGAAATGGTTTACGCATTTTTATTCTGTTGCTGTAAGGTTTGAGTATTCGTCCGAAGAATCAATTTCTTCTAGCTTTCACGGCAAATGCCAAATGTCGCAAAAGCAGGTTTCTTTCCTCGGATCGCACCTGAAAAGATCCATCCAAACGCAGTTTTTTTTAATGTTTAGTAGGTCTGGACCGAGCTTAATCTGTCCAATGGACAACAGTTCGGCTTTTTATATGATCAGTTTGCTGATTATTACAAATAAGCGATTGATTGTACATTTTTAGTCGAGCCGGAAAGAATTTCCAGACGAAATTTAATACTGCTAAAAATTTATTTGTGCGAAAAAATGCTGACATTTCCAAATTAATGGAATATTTTTTATAATTGCTGAATATATAAAATTATTGACTTTGAATTGAAGAAATGCAAGAATGATAGAAATTGAACAAATTATATTATGACTAAATTATATGGAAATTATTGTATGGAATAAATGCGTTGTTGTATGTATGTATGTTATGCTGCCTGAACAGAGATTATTATGCCTTTTTATCGCGGCTGTTAATACTTGTCCATTTTTGATTTCATATTTTTGTTTTGTGCGAAGACTTCTTCTATGTCATTCATTACAACTTTGTTCTGTTCGCGGCTTGTTGTATTTTTGAAAAGATCTGGACTGATTTAATTGTAAATTAGATGATTTTACACGTATCTCCACACTAACAAAACAAATAAAAAAAAATACCTTAAACTTTAGTATAATTTGACTTATGCCTTTAGGCTACCAACAAAAAAAAATCATGAGAAACATATAGTTAGCAACGAGATTATACACATGTATAATTAATTGTAACTCCTATTATAATTAATTAATTATAGTGATAAGAATTAGTAACCGAAATTGTTCATTGAAACATACAAAATGTTCAATCCTTTTATTTATGATGCTCATTGTCGTTCTTCTCTTTTTATATATAAATGCGCGTTATTGGTCCCGAATCCCTTCAGAGTGCACCTATGGCTCAGTTAATGATCAATATATACGTGAGTAAATCCAATTATTGAAGCGTGTATTTTCCTTCTAATCTGCCATGTAAGCCAAGTTCTTTTACGTGGTTGGGTAGATTTCTGGAAGTGGAATTTGTGGGAAGTATCAGCGATTCTTATAATTTCCACGACCAAAACCATATGACACATAACAATCAAAATGCAAGCTAATGCATATAATTTCACAATTTCGCATAGATATATATCTATAAGAAAGAACAAACCCCCCAAAAGAGTGGGACACAGACAAGACAAAACAAACAACGCACGCACATCAGACAAGCACCACAAGATGAATAAGAACAGAAATATCATACAAACCCAAAACACACTGAGTAATCCACACCACTTTAAGATAAAACTTCTCTAGTACCTCACCAAAGTACTGCGGTGGATAAACTATGCGACTTACGACGCTGGACAAGTGGTGCCCCACCTGCCGTACCACGTTTCGTAGTACTGCTCCAGGAGAACATCCTGGATACAGATGACAAAAACTAGCACTTGCAATTTTTTTGCAAAATTTGTATAATTTTTAGCTCCTAGAAAGAGCGGTATCGAATCTGGCGCTAATCGGGAGCTTTAGACATAGCTTATAATGTGCAATGTTTACATTATATAGCGAACGAAGGCTCCAATGACAGTACTGAGCATCAATAGTGTGCTCGGGAGGGTAAACACGCCTATACCAGGCAACATCCAGCACTGCGGGGATCAGTGATAGAGAAACAGGAAGCCTGAGAAGAAAGTACACATAAATGTGGGATGAACAATTAAAACAATAACAGAAAAAGAAAACACACACACAAACACAAACACAAAAAGGCATAAAACAAAAAAAACACTTGAGCATATAGGGAACGCAAGAAGAAACAAACGAAAGAACACAGACACCATGATAAGCCGTTATATGACAAAGAACAGAAAAAAACCCTAAAATAATTACAAATGAAATAAAAAAAAAGATGATTAGATTTAATAATAGTAGCAATAGAATGAAATAAAATTGTGACCAATCGCAAGAATGTCGTTGCAGATGAAAATTGCACTAATCATGTAATCGGCACACGCGCGATTTATAGTACAATCAGAATAGTCATAGAAAACCTGTAAAGTAAAGAATAGTTAACGAAGATATTGTGCAGCAATTCGCACATAATATACAAACTGAACATTTGAGTAGGAAAAACTTCTGATTAGTCCTGTGGCTGGGACGAAACTTTAAGTATCGCCAAGTAGGAGCCTACACGGCATCCACCAAAAATCTATAACCCCTAAAATTTTTTGTTTGACCATATCAAAATGCAAGCCAATGCATATAATTTCGCAATTTCGTATAGATATATATATATATAAGAAAGAAAAAACCCCCAAAAGAGTGGCGCACAGACAAGACAAAACAAACACCGCACGCAAACCAGACAAGCACCACAAGACAATTTAGGACAGAAATAGCATACAAACACAAAACACACTAAACACATCATCCACACCACTTTAAGAGGAAACTTCTCTAGTACCTCACTAAAGTACTGCGGTGGCTAAACTATGCGACTTACGGCGTACAACGTTTCGTCATGCTGCTCCAGGAGAATATTTGGGATACAGATGACAAGCACTAGCACTTGCAATTTTTTTGCAAAATTTGACAGGAGAATATCATGGATACAGGTAACAGAAACTAGCACTTGCAATTTTTTTGCAAAATATGAATTTTTTTCTGCAAAATTTTAATAATGAATACAATAACAAGAAACGAAAACACACACACAAACACAAATATAAAAAGACACAAAACAAACAAAACACATGAATAGTGAGCGAAGATAATGTGCAGGAATTTGCACGTAATATAAAAACTGAACGTTTGAGTAAGAAAATCTTCTGATGAGTCCCGTGGCTGGGACGAAGCGTTAAGTAACGCCAAGTAGGCGACTATATGGCATCCCCTAAAACTCTATAACCCCTTGTGGTGTTTATAATATATGAAAACACTGGATTCTCTAGTATATCCTTATTATCTATATTTCACTTCTTGTTTGTACAATAAAATAAATTTATGATTAACTCTATAATTCTCACAACCAATTATAACTTTATATGATTTTTACAAAACCGTAGGATTATGTTAGTTAACCTGTCTTGGTCTGTGGCCATTGGTAGGGGACAACCGAATCTGGATATATATTCGAAAACGAATGTTTTTGCTACTTCCGTCGCGGTACTTGTTCTTAATGGATAAGTTTCCGGCCACCTAGTAAATCGATCGATCACCGTTAAAATAAAACGGTGTCCATTAGATGGAGGTAGTGGGCCTATTAAATCCATATGAATGTAGTTAAATGTTTTTAATGGTACGTTGCAGGTTTCTATTGGAGTTTTAATTTGCCTGTGGACTTTTGACTTTTGACAACTTCCGCAGGCATTTGCCCACATACCGGCATCGCTATTAATTCTTGGTCAAAAGTATCTGGCAGCACATTGCTTTCTACTGGCACGTATTCCAGGATGATATAGACTGTGGAATTTATGGAAAACGAGTTTGTTTAGCTCTCGCGTGATGTACCACATAAAAGTAAATTAAAAATTAAACGTAAGTTTCAGATTGACGTACGTGACAGGGCAGAAACTGGAAATACAAGACCTGACGGTACATAAAATACTAGCTATGAGATTGGGGACAGCAAGAACCATACAAAAACATAACAACCTACTACACATAGTCAGACTTGATAACTATGAACAGACGATCAACAAGATAACCGAATCACTGAAGACTTTTAACGACTTTGACGAGCTTACAGACTTTTTCAAAATAACTAATTTAAAATTCTTAGACTTACAACGTAAATTAGATACACTAAAACCCAATAGTAGGAATAGAAGAGGCTTAATCAACGGTCTAGGTACCGTAATCAAAAGCATTACAGGAAATATGGACCATAGAGATGCGGAACGCTTAAACAAGGAAATTGAAAACTTAACTTCAAACCAATCCGAAATCAAGAATAATAAGTAATAAATAATCAGATGATAGAACGTTTTGAAAATGTAACAACCCACATTAATACACAGCAAGCATCGATAGAGAAATATTTGAACCACTATCAGAAAATAGTTGATAATAAAATCACTACCGGTAAAGATATAATATAGCACAGCCAGTATCTTAACCAAATTAACTATAACATCGATTTATTAAACAATCATTTAACAAATTTAGCAGAAGCTTTAGTACTTGCCCGATTAAACATTATTTTTAAACAAATTCTGAGTCGAAGTGAAATTACCGAAATTTATGAAAATTTAAAAAATCAATCCATTGAAATTGAATCCAATGAACATGTTTACGAACTACTATGGTTGCAGGCTTATTATTCGGATGCTAATTTAATTTTCAATGTGCAGATACCAATATTATCCCAGGAAACATATTCCATGCTCCACACTATCCCTTTGCCAGTAAATGATACAAAAATTATATCCCAAAAACCCTATTTAATCCACAACACAAGAAGTATTCAATATTTTGACGAAGCATGCAATAGAATAGAAGGTGTTTATTACTGTAAGGAATCAGTCTACCAAGAGACGACAAACACCTCCACATGTATTGGCCGGCTCATACAAAACAAACCGGCAGAGTGCAATCTCACCGAAAAGATACAAACGTCAGAGATATTCCAACCTGAACCAAATTACATCCTCGTGACCAACATTCCGGAACTCCTATAAAATCCTCATGCGAATTTAGTCACCCACAAATTGAAGGTACACAGGTGATCCATTTCGAAAACTGCTCAGTAGAAATTAACAACATCATCTACCAGGACAGCATCAACACTTACTGGGATGGCATCCACATCTACCCAATCGTATTTAACCGAACCAATTTTTCATCAACCATAGAAGATCTTAAATTACAGAAGCTCAAATCCTTCCACATCGAAAATAAAAAAGCATTCGAACTTCTCGAAATAAAGACAGTGCAAGGAGACTACTATACGCTGGGAACAATCTCAGTCCTAGGTTCCATCATCCTGATAATGAAAACTTACCTCATATACAATCGAGTTTATACTCGCATGATTAGCCCACCAACTTTGCATAATAGCACTATATGCAGTAATCCGCAAAAATTCCTGGAAGAAGGACATCAAAACATAAGGTACCTTTGGCCGACGCTTCACACCTAGGGGGGAGGAGTTACTCATGCTACACATACTCTCATTTACAATTATTCATACATCATTCCTCACCTAAAATATTTATTCTTCGTTCATTTCAAATTAATAAGCATAAAATTCTTTATCGCCAAAATTGCATTTTCCTCATTTCATTAAAAATTGTCAGATTAATTCTACAGAAAAAAATCACATTTTAACAAACAAGTAAAAACGTGTCGACATAAGTCCAATTTCAATAAAAAACAGATTGTAAATGCCTCATCAGCACACGCGGCATAATGAAAGGTAAAATGAACTTAAGGCAGAGTTCAGTTGTAATCGGTGTCGCTTTCTTTCCAATAAAGTTTTTAAAGTCTAATTGAGTCTTCATATATTTTTTTTTTCTAAATGATTTCCGAGTAAACTTAAGTCGCGCGTAAAAATGCCAAATTTTTGCCATAGTAGCCCAACGACGTGGTTTGCTTTAGCCGAATTTACTTTCATCATAAATAATATAAAAAGCGATGAGCTAAGTATCATCTCATTTTAACTGCATTACCTGAGGAGTTTCTTATGTCAATTACAGATTTAATTAATACACCACCTAACGAAATCAAATATATAAGAATTAAAGATACAGTAATCGCGAGGCATACGGAAAGTGAAAACAAATGTCTAGCAAAACTTTTAGATGGTGTAGCAATTGGTGACAACACACCATCCCATAAGTATAGGAACTTAGAAACTTTAGCAGGAAGCTCTCATGCATTTACAAAGAGTTTATTAAAACAAATTTGGCTTAGTAGTTTGCCAACACACGTTAAATCTATCCTAGCCGCTACTAGCGAAACAGACATCGAAAATTCATTAAAAACAGCAGATAAAATACATGAGGTGGGACGTACAACCGGTTTCACCTGATATTGCATCACAGTTGCAAACTATAGTAAAAAGATTAAACGAACTGTCAATTGCACTCTCTAATAAAAACTTTAATAGATCGCGATCTGTAAATTGAACACAACCCTTTTCTAATCGAAATAATAGTAAATAACGCAACGGGAGACAGACTAATAAGTATCCAGTGTGCTACTTTCATAACCGTTTCGGAGCAAATGCTCAAAAGTGCAGGAAGCCATGTAGTTTCGTTTCCTCCAATAGCAAAACAAAAAACTAAATACGAGTATATCTGCTGGTAAAGCGGCAACTAGCAGTAATATTACCACAAGCCTGTTATTTATTCGTTGTAAGAATACGAAACTTAACTTCTTAAGAGATACAGGGGCGGAGGTTTCAATTGTGCAATTTCAAATGTTTCCATGAGGCAAGAAGGATCAGGACTATTGTCTATCGGCAGCAAACGGAACAATTATACGCACTTTCGGTTCCCAACTCCTAAAATTAGACCTTGGTCTACGACGCAACTTTACCCATACCTTTATACCTTTATCCTCGCAGCGGTCAATCGACCGATCATAGGTGCAGATTTTTTGAAAAAATTCAATTTGCTAGTAGACCTGAAACAGCGCCGACTGCTAGATAATATATTGCCAGATAACTCCCCGACCCCAAACATATTCAAGTCAACAGTGACTACGGTGGTATAATTAAAATTTTCCAACTATAAAATCACCGCCCGACTACATTCTCCCAATTAAACACAACGTCGTTCACTACAAAACACGAAAGGCTTGCTACCGTATTTAAAACCACGCAGACTACATAAAGATAAATTCGATCTAGCCCGGAATGAATTCGAATACATGGTAAATCTCGGCATATGTCAACCATCTTCGTCTCTAGTTGCTTCGCCCTTACATCTCGTTAAGAAGAAAGTGCATAACGATTGGAGACCCTGTTGGGACTACCGCCCTTTAAATGCCTGTACCATACCAGACCGATACCCAATTCCTCACATTCAGGACTTTGCCATGCATTTAAGTGGTTGTAAAATATTCTCCAAAGTAGATCTGGTTACAGCCTTGCATCATATTCCTGTAGCAGACGAACACATGTATAAAACTGGTATTATTACACCATTTGGTCTGTACGAATTTCGAAGAATGCCATTCGGTCTCAGGAATGCTGCCCAAACCTTTCAGCGATTCATAAACGAAACCTTGAAAGGAATGGATTTTGCATACGCCGATATTGACGATGTCCTCTTTGCAAGCACTTCCGAGGAACAACATAAACAACATTTAAAATTACTGTTTCAACGACTTAGCGAATACGACGTCAAAATAAAAATTTCAAAATTTGAATTCGGTGCTAAAAGTTTAAGGTTTTTGGTACACACAGTAAATGAAGAGGATCGAGTAAACACGATCCTTGCGATTACACCACCGACATCTATCAAGGAAAGACAGCAATTTCTCGATATGATAAATTATTATAACCACTTTGTTCCACACCTCGTAGAAATGCTTGCCGCGATATATTCGCATTTAGCTAATTCAGCAAAGCTTGGTAAAACCTCAAAGCAATTCCACTGGCCAGAAACCTGTAATGATGGATTCGAGAAAGCTAAAGCAGCCTTAGCATCGGCTACGCTTCTAATTCATCCAAGCAATAATACAGTTTTCAATATCACCTGCGGTAACGCAAACATTGCAATCGGTGCTGTTTTGCAACAGTTTGATTCAAATAAACACTGCTGGGCACCTTAAGCCTTTTTCTCCAAAAAGCTCCAACCATCAGAACCTCGATATTCTACATTCGATCGAGAGTTACTTGCTATTTACCTGGCAATCAAACACTTTAGTCATTTCATAGAAGGTAGAGAAGTGATGGTATTCACTGACCATAAACATTGACATCGGCAATAACCTCGAAAACTGATCACAGTCCCCGACAAACACGTCACCTAGAGTATGTTGCACAATTTACAACTAATATCCGCCACAGATAAGGAAAGGAAAATGTAGTCGCCGACCTCCTGTTGCGCCCAAGCATGGCAAGCTGTAGCTTGCGATTCACAGGCATCGACTTACAACGTTTAATACAACTACAAGAAAACGACAAAGAATTAAAGCAGTTACTTTCAGTACCTAATACTGGGAAATGGAACCTCAAACAAGTCGACATACCTGAAATGCATTGTCAAATATGGTGTGAGGTCTCCCAAAACATAAACCGACCCTACATGCCGCGAGAGCTAAAAAACCCGTTTTCGATAAACTCCACAGTCTATCTCATCCTGGAATACGTGCCAATAGAAAGCAATGCGCTTCTAGATACATTTGGCCAGGAATTAATAGCGATGCCGGCATGTGGGCAAAAGCCTGCGTAAGTTGTCAAAAGTCAAAAGCCCACAGGCACATTAAAACTCCAATAGAAACCTGCAACGTACCATTAAAAACATTTAACCACATTCATATGGATTTAATAGGCCCACTACCTCCATCTAATGGAAACCGTTTTATTTTAACGGTGATCGATCGGTTTACTAGGTGGCCGGAAACTTATCCATTAAGAACAAGTACCGCGACGGAAGTAGCAAAAACATTCGTTTTAGAATATATATCCAGATTCGGTAGTCCCCTACAAATAGCCACAGACCAAGACGTGAAATTCGGGTCGAATCTGTTTTCGGAACTCACTAGCCTATTAGGTTCGCATAGAATCCGCACCACAAGTTACCATCCTCACAAGCAATGGTATGATAGAAAGGATCCATAGACAGTTGAAAGACTCCCTTAAAGCACGTGGTAACACCGCGAAGTGGAGTTAGGAAATTCCATTGGTACTTCTAGGAATGCGAACTTCAAGAAAAGAAGAGCTAAATGCATCACCAGCCGAATTAGTGTATGGCCAAGCTCTTAGAATACCTGGCGAATTTGTCGTGCAAATATCAAAGCAAACCGATTCAGATCCTTCAAACCTAATTAGCACCATTAGAAATCTAATGAGAAATCTAACATTTAAATGTCCACGTACTCCTAGAAATGCGTATACCTACGTTCCAGACAGCGTAAATAAATGCGAATACGTATTCGTCCGCGTAGACCGAGTCAAAAAAGTCTAGAACAACCATATGACGGCCCGTTCAAACCAGTAAAACGGCTTCTTAAACACTTCGTTTTAAATATCAATAGCAAGAACCAATCTATCGATCGATTGAAACATGCTTATAACATAGATTCAATTGAAGATTCGGCCGAACCACGTCGTTGACTATTTGCTGTTCACAGTAGGTAACTAGCCTCATTTATAATTTGTTTTCTTTTTTTGTAGGGGGGTAATGTAGTGAAAGAGAAATATTCAAAAATTCGCGCTTTTGTAGCGAAAAGCGCGCCCGTTGTCAGCCCCATCTGCATCCATCTTACCACGAATGCAGATAGGTGCTGCGACAGTCACCTCCCGCTGCGAAATCATCTCGGGATTAGTGTGGGTGGCCGCACAACATGCTGCCGCTAGCGTTCAGCCGGCTTGGGATGGTTCTTGCCACCCACATCCCTTGGTGCTTGTCAGCTGTGCGAGAATAAAAAAAATAAAAAGAATACAAGAAATTGAATGAGTGAGACTTGCTCGTCTTGTGGGGACTTCGGACAGACAGACAGACAGAAAAAAAAGGGTAAATAAAAATGTATATATGCATAACTGCTCGTTCACGTCGTACTGCCGATTCGTTTCCATGGTGCAACCTAAAAAAAAATACACTGGAATAAAAATATCTGACACTAAGAAAGTGGAACCCTGAAGATTCCCTTTTTGTTGGTCCTGAAATGTAAAGGAGAAAACTGAGTGAAAATCCTTGCGACGACGGACAATTCATATGTCACCCGGAGAAAGAGCAACGCAGAGAAAGAGAGAGAGAGAGAGAGAGAAAACCTGGACTTCGGATGATGGTGAAGTCCCGACCGGACTGGATATGGGCCCATCGCCCCCTTCCACCCTGGCTAAGTTGTCACGGTCCCAAACCAAGATCCTTAGCTCCATAGTGTAAGTACTTAAAGCGTGTGTATAGTCAGGAGACTCATTGGTCGGCCTCACCACACCTCAGTTGACTCCTAGCCTGACATCCTGAGCTCATCACCAGCAGTGACATCTGGATGGGTCTCATGAGGCCCGGCACCTAAAGTTAATATTCGAATAAAAGGACAGTAAAGCAGCACAAAAAAAGGAAATCTGTATAGGCTTTACAACTTTACAACCTTTATTATTAATAATAAACTTCTCCTCTTCCTTTCGGGGTTTTAGCACAACTCATGGGCGGCGCTTGAAACAGATCTTTCACTGGGTTTTAGTATGTGCACTAACTAGCTGTTTCACAATCACTTAATACCTAACGAGCAAAACATTTGGTGGGAAATTACCTGCCTACGTATACGCTCGAGCCCTATTCTGAAGAACTTAAATTTAAGTGATATTAAGCACAGAAAAAACATGTAACCAACTCTTACTTGGGAGCAAGCTAACTGAATCAATGCTTAAGGCGTCCTATAATATTCATGCTATCAAAAAAAAATCGAATACGATACCAAAGACTAAGGCTCCCAAAGGGGGCAAAGCCAGACTGGAGGGGTCATACGAACATCTTAAACTATCGAAATTATACAAGATTACCTTATCACTGGTTAGGCCAGACCACCGCCCAGTCGATATGGGCCCCGCTTTATTTCTTCTTCAGTTACCTTTACTATACTTCTTTTGGTTGGCGGATAGTTCACGTAGTAATTCCTTTACAGATTATCCAACGTTCAGTTAAGCTCAATTTTCTCTTGCCATCAAGTAGTCCGCTGCTTCATAAACGCCCAAGTACGTACTAATGTAATTTAGAATTCATAACCGTAATAACGTGAGTTCGAATTATTCATAAATATCTAATAACACTAAAACTTTAATCTATCTTTTCTCTTTGCAGATTTCATACTGTTTAGTACACGCACAGGTACGTAAAAACGTTAATTAGATTTTATAGATATATCACGGAAACTTTATTTCATATTTTCTTTCGCGGGCTTCCTAGCAATTCATAAACGCACAGGTACGTAATAACGTGAATTCGAATTATTCATAAATATATAATAACACTAAACTTTAATCCATCTTTTCTTGGTAGATTTCTCATTAATTCGTGAACGCACAGGTACGTAATAAAGCAAATTCGTATTATTCATAAATATCTAATAACACTAAAACTTTAATCTATTTTTCTCTTTGCATATTTCATCCTGTTTAGTACACGCACAGTTACGTAAAAACGTGCATAAGATTTTATTGGTATATCACGGAAACTTCATTTCATCTTTTCTTGGTAGATTTCTCATTAATTCGTGAACGCACAAGTACGTAATAAAGCAAATTCGTATTATTCATAAATATCGAATAACACTCACTTCAATCCATATTTTCTTGGTAGATTTCCTACTGATTAATGCGCGCACAGGTACTCAAGGTACGTAAAAATGTGAAAGTTAAATCCATATATACATATATATATCTGTATATATCCGTATACTAAACTTTAACTTATCTTTTATTTTCAGACTTTCCTATTAATTAATTTACGCACAGGTAACTTATAACGTGAGTTCGAATTATTCACAAATATATAATAACACGAGAACTATAATCCATCTTTTCTTGGTAGATTTGCTAGTGATTAATGCGCGCACAGGTAATCAAGGTACGAAAAAAATGTGATTCTTAAATCCATATATATATATCTATATATATACGTATACTAAACCCTAACTTATCTTTTATTTTCAGACGTTCCTATTGATTAATTTACGCACAGGTAACTAATAACGTGAGTTCGAATTCATAATTATAACACTACGACCTTAATTCATCTTCTCTTTGCAGATTTCCTACTGCCAAATACACGCCCAGGTAGGTAATAACGTGAGTTAGATTTATAGATATAACACTAAAACTTTATTTCATCTTTCCTTTTGCAGATTACCTAGTGATTAGTGCACGCACAGGTACCCAAGGTACGTAATAATGTAACTCTTAAATCCACATATATATATCCCAATGCGACACTTTAATCTATTTCTATTTTCAGACTTTCTTTTTCCTCACTGTTTCCTGATCACTAATGAGCATACCGGTGCATCAAGAAAATTCGAGTTCACACTTATATCACTGAAACTGTAATTTGTCTTTTCTTTACAGACTTCTTTTGAATAATGAACGCACAAGTACCACTTTTTCTTCAGATCATGATCTGATTATCCAATTATATCGGACCCAAGAACAGATATATAGTAGCATAGATGGCATAAGAACTAGATGTCGCATGCAATACCAAAAAAGTGTACAAAATTTATATGGCTGGGTGGTCCATTCCGGAATGGTCCACAACATTTGAACTGATGTGTACGTCGAGTGATTCATATTTTTTCGTATCTGAAGTGCAGAGGAGGTCGATCAAACGAATAAAAAACTGTTGTTAAAAAAACATTTGCTCTCGGCACACTCTAACCGTGTTGTGACCCATTCCAGAATGCACTACCCATTTCACAATTTGTATACTCTGCTCTAGTATGCTATGCGACATCTAGTTCTTGTGCCATCTATGATAGTAGTAACTGGTAAGTCTAATATAAGCTCGCTACACGAAATCACACAGCTATAACTCTAGTCACAGTCAAACACACACTTTACTTCCCGAGGTTTCACAGAATCTTCCCTTATTCCTGTTCACCGGTAAAATTCCTTTTGGTCTCGACGCGCCTGGCTGAACTGTACTTCGAAAGATCTCGAAACAGCTTCCTTGGTACTCCCTATGCACAATTTACGGGAAGATACCTGTAATGTGATTGAATGACTTCAATGAATAAAACTCGCCGCCTTGAGTAACAGTAACTTTTCTTTAATTAATACAAACAATTTATACAAAAATTGTGCTTAGTCTAGTACAATATTAACAAATTAAAATCAATAATTCTACTAAAGCGAGCAAGATTCATTCACCTTTCATTATTGTGTTGTATGCAATTTTGGGGTGAACCAGCTTCGACCAGCGGTGTATGAATTTTACTTGCTTAAGTAGCAACTACGCTCATAACTAGGTCAGTCAATTTCTTTATGTTATTTTATTCGTTCAAAGTAATTTTATGTGTTTATACATGCATTAACATCCTCCCCCGTCTCGTTGAATCTCGGAAGTTCTATGATGGTTGGCTGTCGAGGTGCCGGCACAGGAATTCCAAGCGCTATGGTTTTCTAACTTGTTATGTTCTCTTTCCACCAGCAATATAGCCCAATTGTAAAAGCAATGCCGATGAGTATGTAGAATCTGGTATAATGATGCAGGTCATGAGAGTTCTATTTACTAGATAGAGAAGCCATCTGGTTTTTCTGGTTCTCTATCGCCGCAGACAGATGGTGTAAGTCCTTCATTTCAATATCGTCTATTAATTGTGGCGACCGGAGTGCATGTTTAGTCGTAGTGTTTGTTGATTGAAAATTTATATGCGCTTTGATTAAGTTTGTTTCCGGTATAAGTGATGAGTTTACCTTGATCGGAATCTGATCATTGGAGTTGATGTGCATTGTGTGATGATGGAGCATGCACCTTGGTGATAGTTGAACAACTCCACTTCCATCCAAGATAACGGGCCAAGCCCTCACAGATGACATTGTAGTGAGTTTCCTCGATCATCACATAGAGCCAGGTACTAGGTGAGGTTAGTTTCACCCACTGAATTTCAGGGCCCTTGCTCCGTAGTGGACAAAAGGGTGACAGTTGATTACGGTAACGCAGCATTTCAATCTCGTATCTCGACACATTTGAGGTTCGTGAGAAGATGGGACGCTGTTGTCTGCAAATTAGTTGCTCAGCTTTTACTGCCATGCAGAGGTGCAAGTCTTCAGTTGTTAATGGACTGAATCAATCTCGATGTGTATTAACCAGCAGATAGTTGGTGGACAGTTGGATGTACATGAGTGACCCTTCATGGTATGCAGGTATTGGTATTAACTTGTATAGATGATAATCCTCTATAGACAGAAGTGGTAATTTAATTTCGAAGAGCACATTTGCTCTAGTTATGCGCATTTTGACATGCATGTATTTGTATATTGGCAGCAATGAATTTGAACTGCCGTCTCCTGGAACCTTGACATCTCTAGGGATATGTTCCCTTATGACTTTCAGTTGCTCATTGAGCTGTGATGGTGATGGAGCATGTTCCATCGCCCGTGTTTAGCATCCATTACCACTGAGAGGAGATCCCTTTGTATTTGTTGGAAATTATTTAAATGTAGCAATATGAAGACTATGCGGATGTGAAACCTTGCGATGATTTGAGGTCATATTGTGTTTTGTTCACACCGTTTTCAATAGCCTCTATGTGGTCGTGTATCATTTGCAGTTGCGAGTGGGCGGTCTGAGTGTTCTTTCGAATAACGTTGACAGTATGTCCGGCAATAGACGTTTGGTTTTTTAATAGCTCACGGAGAACGTCCTCATTTTCCTTGATCTCATTGATCTGCTGTTCGTATTTCTCAGCAAACCCTTGATCTAGTATTCCGAAAAGCTTGTTTGAGATCGTTCCAACAATCCCTAAGGCGGCTAGTATTTTACGAAGTTTACTCATTTCATTTTGCTGGTAAAGAAGCTCGTTGATTTGCTCAGACTGGAGGAGCTGGTACTTGAGCTGAGTTATTGTGGAACTACATTGCTCTTTGTTTTGCTGCGTTGCGCAGATCTGAGTTAATCTTGAGACCGTGTCTGTAATTCCCTCAAATTCCTTCCAATAGCTGCCGAGATTGTAGTATACAATCAGATTCCACTCGCTAGCATATAGTTGAATTTAATTATAACTTTATATGATTTTTACAAAACCGTAGGATTATGTTAGTTAACCTGTTAAAACGAGCGCGTAATCAACGAGAAAACAACGATGGCTAAATCTACAATAAAACTAAAAGGAATTCTCGCTTTTAAGAACTAGCAGGAATCATGTTCGATTCTTCGAAATGAGGAAGAGTATATTTTAATCGCGCGAAATTTGAACTAATTTAAAGCGCGACTTCTTGAATATTTCGCTTTCACTACATTACCCCCCTCCAAAAAAAGAAAACAAATCATGAATGAGGCTAGTTACCTACTGTGAACAACAAATAGTCAACGACGTGGTTCGGCCGAATCTTCAATTGAATCTATGTTATAAGCAGGTTTCAGTCGATCGATAGATATTGATTGGTTCTTGCCATTAATATTTAAAACGAAGTGTTTAGGAAGCCGTTTTACTGCTTTGAATGGGCTTTCATACGGTTGTTCCAGACCTTTTTGTGACTCGGTCTACGCGGACGAATACGTATTCGCATTTCTTTACGCTGTCTGGAACGTAGGTATATGCATTTCTAGGAGTACTCGGACATTTAAATGTTAGATTTTTCATTTGATTTCTCAGGGTGCAATTTAGGTTTGAAGGATCTGAATCGGTTTGGTTTGTTATTTGCACGACAAATTCGCCAGGTATTCTAAGAGCTTGGCCATACACTAATTCGGCTGGCGATGCATACAGATCTCCTTTTATTGAAGTTTGCATTCCTAGAAGTACCAATGGAATTTCCACACTCCAATTCGCGGTGTTACCTCGTGCTTTAAGGGAGTCTTTCAACTGTCTATGGATCCTTTCAATCATACCATTGGTTTGAGGACGGTAACTTGTGGTTCGGATTCTATGCGAACCTAATACCAGTAGTAGATAAGCTATGTTGGTTCTAGCCCAAAATCCCATGTAATTTCTTATGGAGGTCCCAATTCACATTTTGCGACTATCTCGCTCGCACATATCATCCGTCTCTGTCTCACCCCCACACAAGATGGGGGTATGACGTCATTGGGGGGACTCCTCGCTCGCGGTGCATTACACACACACACACACCCGCACACACATACATGGATCTTAAGTCCATAGAAATAGCGGGGAGGGCGTATTTATTTGAAATAATGAGCTCGTTTGAACATAAAAACAGCATTTATCATTCTTTTCAATGATGGGCAAGCTAAAAACAGTAACAAGCAACCGCATCTTATTCTTCGTAGCAATCCTTACCTGCAGCAGTGAGGCAAAACTTGATTTCCAAGTTCCTTACATTTCAAGCGTAGCAATTTTTATTAATTTGTAATCGGCTATCAGAAATATCATTTGGTTTGTGTTTGCGTATGTGTGTATGTTCATAAATGTAATAATATTATTTGTTACACCATGTTGTGAAATATAGCTGTTTCTATATTTATCTGGATTTAAGAGATAATTCAAATGGGGAAGTAATTTTCAAGTCCCCAAATCGGAACCAGCGAAATGCTTAACAAGCTACCAGGCCACCAGGCTACCAGAAGCAATTTAAAGTTAAGTTAATGTGCTATATCAGATAAGCAATCAACCGAATCATTTCATTTTGGCCGATTTATATGAGTAATGCACCAATCTCGCTCTCAAAAACCTGTCTTAGCGTAAACAAGCTACGTGGATAAGGTATCAAAATGTTTCTTTTTACCTTTTTACTAAAATCATATGCTCGCAAGGTAGGAATTGGTTCATGTTTACATCTACCATGTGCTTTTGTCTTGCGCTTTCATACTTTATCTTTATTTGCAACGGGGTAGAAAATCAGTCTTTGCTGCTTGTTGCACTTCTTACTGAGATACACTACATGTGTGGCTTCATAATGTTGTTCGCTTTAATTTGTAATTCTTGCTTTCTGATTAAAGTTGTTCATGCTTGCCCAGTTATCACAGTTGATTCCATATATTCGTCGTCACTAACATAAACAGAAAAACAAAACCTGTTGTGAATGAATAACTGCAGCAGGGTTACTGACAATGTTATTAATAAAACTAAAAGAAGTTTAAGACTTTTTTAATAAAGATTTTTGCAAAGCGTTTGTTTGTTAAGCATTATTAGTGCCATGAAAACAAAACCGAATTTTGTTATGTAAAACAGGCTGTGTATAAAAACGGTATGTGCAAGAGAGCTTTCAAGAAAATGAAAGCAAATCTTTGTTATTAATAGTATTCATTTCAATTGTACATAGTTTAGTACATAGTTTGTTTCAAAAGCTCTTCGTTAACGTAGACAAGCATAGGTTAGTATCCCCGGGCCCCTCAGCCGTTTCCCCTAGGCTTTGCTTATGACTCGTCTTTAAAGGTTGATAACACTGCACAATATGCAAAAGCTATCATTAAAAAGAAAACAAACGTTATTCACTCTTGCTGCTTCAGACTTCGCTGGCAACGTAAACCTGATTTAGCACAAAACAAAAATAACAGAACAGCACGTCACATCTTTCTGCGAATATGTGTGCAATTACGCATTCACCTGTTATGTGCTCCTGTTGCTTAGCTTCTACTGTTGCTTCGCATAATTTTTATATGAAATTCTGGATATTTGCATAATATCATTGATCTTGTCCAAATCACATTATCATATTTTCTTAACAAAATGACATCAATTTCCAAAGTAAAGCGTAAACAAAAAAGCATGACCTACCACAATAACGAAAAAAAAATGGGTCAGATTACCAGTATGTAAACAAGGGCTCGTGCCGGTAAAAACAGGTTGACGATTTGGTGAACATGAACTGAAAAAACATGAAATGTATGCCATTTTAATTTGAAATATTTTATTTTTGGATCATCTCTTGCAGATTGCAAATAAAAAGGTTAACATTAATTGAAAAAAATTTAAATAAATAATGCATACCTACTGCTCGCATTTCAAAACGAATATCTTGCGATTAAAAGTCGGTTATCAAGATTTAATTTGCTTTCAGAAACGTTTTGTAGATTAAAAATAAAAAAATCAGCTGTGATGAGGCCGCTTCTTTGTAAAAGCAAGAAATAATCTGGAATGAGAGATGATTTGCTTTTGTTTAAAACAGTATTTGCAAATTCTGTATGCATATATACATATGTGGAGAACTAAAAAGAATCAACCTATTAACTTTATATAAATTTTATTTAAATCATTGCTTCTATGATTTACATTTAAAATGATATCACTTACTTGTGACAATTCTGGTGTTATATCTAAAAACTGCCTACGGCGCAGCTCCATACAAACATGTGCCCAAGTTAATAAGCCTACGATTTAAAAAGATTATCTCGCGGTTAAAAGCCATCAATCTGGTTTTTAAATGAACTCTACGGCATTAATTATTTGTAATCGAAATTCATTGCATCAAAAATTAGATTTGCAATGCAATGCAATCTAGAATAATTTAAGTGTACATAAGAAGTTCGACTTGATATAAAAAAATCTTCAGCTCATTTTGATTTCATTTCGTTTAGGTTTATGTCAACTGGGTTTGCTTTTGTCTCAAGGAACTTTTTTTTTGTGACAAACTTTTCCAGTTTTTCAAAATTTTTACGATTACTTCATTTTACTTTCATTTCGTTTAGTTTAATTTGTTGTTTTCCTCTAGAGATAAGACTTATTTAATTAATTGATAATGAGAAACATATGGGTGATTTTATTTCCTCAATATTTTTATGATAAATATAATATGTCTACTGGGTTTGCTTCTGATTCATATCATTGTTTATTTTTTAATGAATATTTGTCGCAAGAGAACTTTTTTGTTAGAACCATTTCCAATTTTTTCAAATTTTTTACGATTATTTCAGTTTGATTTCATTTCGTTTAGGTTTACGTCAACTGGGTTTGCTTCTGTTTCATGTCATTGTATATTTTTCAATGAATATCTGTCTCAAGGAACTTTTTTGTGACAAACTTATCCAGTTTTTCAAAATTTTTACGATTTCTTCATTTTACTTTCATTTCGTTTAGTTTAATTTGTTGTTTTCCTCTAGAGATAAGACTTATCTAAATTAATTGATAATGAGAAACATATGGGTGATTTTATTTCCTCAATATTTTTATGATAAATATAATATGTCTACTGGGTTTGCTTCTGTTTCATATCATTGTTTATTTTTTAATGAATATTTGTCGCAAGAGAACTTTTTTCTTAGAACCATTTCCAATTTTTTCAAATTTTTTACGATTATTTCAGTTTGATTTCATCTCGTTTAGGTTTATGTCAACTGGGTTTGCTTCTGTTTCATGTCATTGTATATTTTTCAATGAATATCTGTCTCAAGGAACTTTTTTGTGACAAACTTATCCAGTTTTTCCAAATTTTTACGATTACTTCATTTTACTTTCATTTCGTTTAGTTTAATTTGTTGTTTTCCTCTAGAGATAAGACTTATCTAAATTTATTGATAATGAGAAACATATGGGTGATTTTATTTCCTCAAAATTTTTTATGATAAATATAATATGTCTACTGGGTTTGCTTCTGTTTCATATCATTGTTTATTTTTTAATGAATATTTGTCGCAAGAAAACTTTTTTGTTAGAACCATTTCCATTTTTTTCAAATTTTTTACGATTATTTCAGTTTGATTTCATTTCGTTTAGGTTTATGTCAACTGGGTTTGCTTCTGTTTCATGTCATTGTATATTTTTCAATGAATATCTGTCTCAAGGAACTTTTTTGTGACAAACTTATCCAGTTTTTCAAAATTTTTACGATTAATTCATTTTACTTTCATTTCGTTTAGTTTAATTTGTTGTTTTCCTCTAGAGATAAGACTTATCTAAATTAATTGATAATGAGAAACATATGGGTGATTTTATTTCCTCAAAATTTTTTATGATAAATATAATATGTCTACTGGGTTTGCTTCTGTTTCATATCATTGTTTAGAGGAAAACAACAAATTAAACTAAACGAAATGAAAGTAAAATGAAGTAATCGTAAAAATTTTGAAAAACTGGAAAAGTTTGTCACAAAAAAAAAGTTCCTTGAGACAAAAGCAAACCCAGTTGACATAAACCTAAACGAAATGAAATCAAAATGAGCTGAAGATTTTTTTATATCAAGTCGAACTTCTTATGTACACTTAAAATATTCTAGATTGCATTTTATTGTAAATCTAATTTTTGATGCAATGAATTTCGATTACAAATAATTAATGCCGTAGAGTTCATTTAAAAACCAGATTGATGGCTTTTAACCCCGAGATAATTTTTTTAAATCGTAGGCTTGTTAACTGAGGGCACGTGTTTGTATGGAGCTCCGCCGTAGGCAGTTTTTAGATATAACACCAGAATTGTCACAAGTAGGTGATATCATTTTAAATGTAAATCATAGAAGCAATGATTTAAATAAAATTTATATAAAGTTAATAGGTTGATTCTTTTTAGTTCTCCACATATGTATATATGCATACAGAATTTGCAAATACTGTTTTAAACAAAAGCAAATCATCTCTTATTATATTAAGAAGCGGCCTCATCACAGCTGAGATTTTTATTTTTAGTCTACAAAACGTTTCTGAAAGTAAATTAAATCTTGATAACCGACTTTTAATCGCAAGATATTCGTTTTGAAACGCGAGCAGTAGGTATGCATTATTTATTTAATTTTTTTTCAATTAATGTTAACCTTTTTATTTGAAATCTGCAAGAGATGATCCAAAAATAAATTATTTCAAATTAAAATGGCATACATTTCATGTTTTTCAGTTCATGTTCACCAAATCGTCAACCTGTTTTTACCGGCACGAGCCCTTGTTTACATACTGGTAATCTGACCCATTTTTTTTCGTTATTGTGGTAGGTCATGCTTTTTTGTTTACGCTTTACTTTGGAAATTGATGTCATTTTGTTAAGAAAATATGATAATGTGATTTGGACAAGATCAATGATATTATGCAAATATCCAGAATTTCATATAAAAATTATGCGAAGCAACAGTAGAAGCTAAGCAACAGGAGCACATAACAGGTGAATGCGTAATTGCACACATATTCGCAGAAAGATGTGACGTGCTGTTCTGTTATTTTTGTTTTGTGCTAAATCAGGTTTACGTTGCCAGCGAAGTCTGAAGCAGCAAGAGTGAATAACGTTTGTTTTCTTTTTAATGATAGCTTTTGCATATTGTGCAGTGTTATCAACCTTTAAAGACGAGTCATAAGCAAAGCCTAGGGGAAACGGCTGAGGGGCCCGGGGATACTAACCTATGCTTGTCTACGTTAACGAAGAGCTTTTGAAACAAACTATGTACTAAACTATGTACAATTGAAATGAATACTATTAATAACAAAGATTTGCTTTTATTTTCTTGAAAGATCCCTTGCACATATCGTTTTTATACACAGCCTGTTTTACATAACAAAATTCGGTTTTGTTTTCATGGCACTAATAATGCTTAACAAACAAACGCTTTGCAAAAATCTTTATTAAAAAAGTCTTAAACTTCTTTTAGTTTTATTAATAACATTGTCAGTAACCCTGCTGCAGTTATTCATTCACAACAGGTTTTGTTTTTCTGTTTATGTTAGTGACGACGAATATATGGAATCAACTGTGATAACTGGGCAAGCATGAACAACTTTAATCAGAAAGCAAGAATTACAAATTAAAGCGAACAACATTATGAAGCCACACATGTAGTGTATCTCAGTAAGAAGTGCAACAAGCAGCAAAGACTGATTTTCTACCCCGTTGCAAATAAAGATAAAGTATGAAAGCGCAAGACAAAAGCACATGGTAGATGTAAACATGAACCAATTCCTACCTTGCGAGCATATGATTTTAGTAAAAAGGTAAAAAGAAACATTTTGATACCTTATCCACGTAGCTTGTTTACGCTAAGACAGGTTTTTGAGAGCGAGATTGGTGCATTACTCATATAAATCGGCCAAAATGAAATGATTCGGTTGATTGCTTATCTGATATAGCACATTAACTTAACTTTAAATGGCTTCTGGTAGCCTGGTGGCCTGGTAGCTTGTTAAGCATTTCGCTGGTTCCGATTTGGGGACTTACCTCTTAAATCCAGATAAATATAGAAACAGCTATATTTCACAATATGGTGTAACAAATAATATTATTACATTTATGAACATCCACACACACGCAAACACAAACCAAATGATATTTCTGATAGCCGATTACAAATCAATAAAAACTGCTACGCTTGAAATGTAAGGAACTTGGAAATCAAGTTTTGCCTCACTGCTGCAGGTAAGGATTGCTACGAAGAATAAGATGCGGTTGCTTGTTACTGTTTTTAGCTTGCCCATCATTGAAAAGAATGATAAATGCTGTTTTTATGTTCAAACGAGCTCATTATTTCAAATAAATACGCCCCCCCCCCGCTATTTCTATGGACTTAAGATCCATGTATGTGTGTGTGTGTGTGAGTGTGTGTGTAATGCACCGCGAGCGAGGAGTCTCCCCAATGACGTCATACCCCCCATCTTGTGTGGGGGTGAGACAGAGACGGATGATATGTGCGAGCGAGATAGTCGCAAAATGTGAATTGGGACCTCCATAAGAAATAACATAGGATTTTGGGCTAGAACCAACATAGCTTATCTACTACCAGTGAGTTCCAAGAACAGATGCGACCCGAATTTCACGTCTTGGTCTATGGCTATTTCTAGGGTACAACCGAATCTGCATATATATTCCAAAACGAATGGCTTTGCTACTTCCGTCGCGGTACTTGTTCTTAAAGGATAAGTTTCCGGTCACCTAGTAAACCGATCGACCACCGTTAAAATAAATCGGTTTCTAGTAGATGGAGGTAGTGGCCCTACTAAATCCATATGAATGTGGTTAAATCTTTTTAATGGTACGTTGCAGGTTTCTATTGGAGTTTTAATTTGCCTGTGGACTTTTGACTTTTGACAACTTCCGCAGGCATTTGCCCACATACCGGCATCGCTATTTATTCTTGGTCAAAAGTATCTGGCAGCACATTGCTTTCTACTGGCACGTATTCCAGGATGATATAGACTGTGGAATTTATGGAAAACGAGTTTGTTTAGCTCTCGCGTGATGTACCACATAAAAGTAAATTAAAAATTAAACGTAAGTTTCAGATTGACGTACGTGACAGGGCAGAAACTGGAAATACAAGACCTGACGGTACATAAAATACTAGCTATGAGATTGGGGACAGCAAGAACCATACAAAAACATAACAACCTGCTACACATAGTCAGACTTGATAACTATGAACAGACGATCAACAAGATAACCGAATCACTGAAGACTTTTAACGACTTTGACGAGCTTACAGACTTTTTCAAAATAACTAATTTAAAATTCTTAGACTTACAACGTAAATTAGATACACTAAAACCCAATAGTAGGAATAGAAGAGGCTTAATCAACGGTCTAGGTACCGTAATCAAAAGCATTACAAGAAATATGGACCATAGAGATGCGGAACGCTTAAACAAGGAAATTGAAAACTTAACTTCAAACCAATCCGAAATCAAGAATAATAAGTAATAAATAATCAGATGATAGAACGTTTTGAAAATGTAACAACCCACATTAATACACAGCAAGCATCGATAGAGAAATATTTGAACCACTATCAGAAAATAGTTGATAATAAAATCACTACCGGTAAAGATATGATATAGCACAGCCAGTATCTTAACCAAATTAACTATAACATCGATTTATTAAACAATCATTTAACAAATTTAGCAGAAGCTTTAGTACTTGCCCGATTAAACATAATTTTTAAACAAATTCTGAGTCGAAGTGAAATTACCGAAATTTATGAAAATTTAAAAAATCAATCCATTGAAATTGAATCCAATGAACATGTTTACGAACTACTATGGTTGCAGGCTTATTATTCGGATGCTAATTTAATTTTCAATGTGCAGATACCAATATTATCCCAGGAAACATATTCCATGCTCCACACTATCCCTTTGCCAGTAAATGATACAAAAATTATATCCCAAAAACCCTATTTAATCCACAACACAAGAAGTATTCAATATTTTGACGAAGCATGCAATAGAATAGAAGGTGTTTATTACTGTAAGGAATCAGTCTACCAAGAGACGATAAACACCTCCACATGTATTGGCCGGCTCATACAAAACAAACCAGCAGAGTGCAAGCTCACCGAAAAGATACAAACGTCAGAGATATTCCAACCTGAACCAAATTACATCCTCGTGACCAACATTCCGGAACTCCTATAAAATCCTCATGCGAATTTAGTCACCCACAAATTGAAGGTACACAGGTGATCCATTTCGAAAACTGCTCAGTAGAAATTAACAACATCATCTACCAGGACAGCATCAACACTTACTGGGATGACATCCACACCTACCCAATCGTATTTAACCGAATCAATTTTTCATCAACCATAGAAGATCCTAAACTACAGAAGCTCAAATCCTTCCACATCGAAAATAAAAAAGCAATCGAACTTCTCGAAATAAAGACAGTTCAAAGAGACTACTATACGCTAGGAACAATCTCAGTCCTAGGTTCCGTCATCCTAATGACAACTTACCTCATATACAATCGAGTTTATACTCGCATGATTAGCCCACCAACTTTGCATAATAGCACTATATGCAGTAATCCGCAAAAATTCCTGGAAGAAGGACATCAAAACATAAGGTACCTTTGGCCGACGCTTCACACCTAGGGGGGAGGAGTTACTCTTGCTACACATACTCACCTTTACAATTATTCATACATCATTCCTCACCTAAAATATTTATTCTTCGTTCATTTCAAATTAATAAGCAAAAAATTCTTTATCGCCAAAATTGCATTTTCCTCATTTCATTAAAAATTGTCAGACTTATTCCATAGAAAAAATCACATTTTAACAAACAAATAAAAACGTGTCGACATAAGTCCAATTTCAATAAAAAACAGATTGTAAATCACTCTTCAGCACACGCGGCATAATGAAAGGTAAAATGAACTTAAGGCAGAGTTCAGTTGTAATCGGTGTCGCTTTTTCCCAATAAAGTTTTTAAAGTCTAATTGAGTCTTCATATATTTTTTTTTCCTAAATGATTTCCGAGTAAACTTAAGTCAAGCGTAAAAATGCCAAATTTTTGCCATAGTAGCCCAACGATGTGGTTTGCTTTAACCGAATCTACTTTCATCATAAACAATATAAAAAGCGATGAGCTTAAGTATCATCTCATTTTAACTGCATTACCTGAGGAGGTTTTTATGTCAACTACAGATCTAATTAATACACCACCTAACAAAATCAAATATATAAGAATTAAAGATACAGTAATGGCGAGGCATACGGAAAGTGAAAACAAATGTCTAGCAAAACTTTTAGATGGTGTAGCAATTGGTGACAACACACCATCTCATAAGTATAGGAATTTAGAAACTTTAGCAGGAAGCTCTCATGCATTTACGAAGAGTTTATTAAAACAAATTTAGCTTAATGGTTTGCCAACACACGTTAAATCTATCCTAGCCGCTACTAGCGAAACAGACATCGAAAATTCATTAAAAACAGCAGATAAAATACATGAGGTGAGACAACCACACAGCATTGCGAGCGTACAACCGGTTTCACCTGATATTGCATCACAATTGCAAACTATAGTAAGGAGATTAAACGAACTCTCAATTGCACTCGCTAATAAAAACTTTAATAGATCGCGATCTGTAAATCGAAAACAACCATTTTCTAATCGAAATAATAGTAAATAACGCAACGGGAGACAGACTAATAAATATCCAGTGTCCTATTTTCATAACCGTTTCGGAGCAAATGCACGCAGACTACATAAAGATAAATTCGATCTAGCCCGACATGAATTCGAATACATGGTAAATCTCGGCATATGTCAACCATCTTCGTCTCCAGTTGCTTCGCCCTTACATCTCGTAAGAAGAAAGATGATAACGATTGGAGACCCTGTGGGGACTACCGTCGTTTAAACGCCTGTACCATACCAGACCGATACCCAATTCCTCACATTCAGGACTTTGCCATGCATTTAAGTGGTTGTAAAATATTCTCCAAAATAGATCTGGTTACAGCCTTTCATCACATTCCTGTAGCAGACGAACACATGTATAAAACTGGTATTATTACACCATTTGGTCTGTACGAATTTCGAAGAATGCCATTCGGTCTCAGGAATGCTGCCCAAACCTTTCAGCGATTCATAAACGAAACTTTGAAAGGAATGGATTTTGCATACGCCGATATTGACGATTGACAAAATTTGAATTCGGTGCTAAAAGTTTAACGTTTTTGGCACACACAGTAAATGAAAAGGATCGAGTAAACATGATCCATGCCATTACACCACCGACATCTATCAAGGAAATACAGCAATTTCTCGATATGATAAATTATTATAACCACTTTGTTCCACACCTCGTAGAAATGCTTGCCCCGATATATTCGCATTTAGCTAATTCAGCAAAGCTTGGTAAAACCTCAAAGCAATTCCACTGGCCAGAAACCTGTAATGATGGATTCGAGAAAGCTAAAGCAGCCTTAGCATCGGCTACGCTTCTAATTCATCCAAGCAATAATACAGTTTTCAATATCACCTGCGGTAACTCAAACATTGCAATCGGTGCTGTTTTGCAACAGTTTGATTCAAATAAACACTGCTGGGCACCTTAAGCCATTTTCTCCAAAAAGCCCCAACCAGCAGAACCTCGATGTTCTACATTCGATCGAGAGTTACTTGCTATTTACCTGGCAATCAAACACTTTAGTCATTTCATAGAAGGTCGAGAAGTGATGATATTCACTGACCATAAACATTGACATCGGCAATAACCTCGAAAACTGATCACAGTCCCAATTTGCAACTGATATCCGCCACAGATAAGGAAAGGAAAATGTAGTCGCCGACCTCCTGTCGCGCCCAAGCATTTCAAGCTGTAGCTTGCAATTCACAGGCATCGACTTACAACGTTTAGTACAACTACAAGAAAACGACAAAGAAATAAAACAGTTTCTTTCAGTACCTAATACTGCGAGATGTAACTTCAAACAAGTCGACATACCTGAAATGCATTGTCAAATATGGTGTGAGGTCTCCCAAAACATAAACCGACCCTACATGCGTTGGAGCTAAACAAACCCGTTTCGATAAACTCGACAGTCTATCTCATCCTGGAATACGTGCCAATAGAAAGCAATGCGCTTCCAGATACTTTTGGCCAGGAATTAATAGCGATGCCGGCATGTGGGCAAAAGCCTGCGTAAGTTGTCAAAAGTCAAAAGTCCACAGGCACATTAAAACTCCAATAGAAACCTGCAACGTACCATTAAAAAGATTTAACCACATTCATATGGATTTAATAGGCCCACTACCTCCATCTAATGGAAACCGTTTTATTTTAACGGTGATCGATCGGTTTACTAGGTGGCCTGAAACTTATCCATTAAGAACAAGTACCGAGACGGAAGCAGCAAAAACATTCGTTTTCGAATATATATCCGGATTCGGTTGACCCCTACAAATAGCCACAGACCAAGACGTGCAATTCGGGTCGAATCTGTTCTCGGAACGCACTAGCCTATCAGGTTCGCATAGAATCCGCACCACAAGTTACCATCCTCAAAGCAATGGCATGATAGAAAGGATCCATAGACAGTTGAAAGACTCCCTTAAAGCACGTGGTAACACCACGAATTGGAGTTAGGAAATTCCATTGGTATTTAGGAATGCGAGCTTCAAGAAAAGAAGATCTGAATGCATCACCAGCCGAATTAGGGTATGGCCAAGCTCTTAGAATACCTGGCGAATTTGTCGTGCAAATAACAAAGCAAACCGATTCAGATCCTTCAAACCTAATTAGCACCATGAGAAATCTAATGAGAAATCTAGCATTTAAATGTCCGCGTACTCCTAGAAATGCGTATACCTACGTTCCAGACAGCGTAAATAAATGCGAATACGTATTCGTCCGCGTAGACCGAGTCAAAAAAGTCTAGAACAACCATATGACGGCCCGTTCAAACCAGTAAAACGGCTTCTTAAACACTTCGTCTTAAATATCAATAGCAAGAACCAATCTATCGATCGATTGAAACATGCTTATAACATAGATTCAATTGAAGATTCGGCCGAACCACGTCGTTGACTATTTGTTGTTCACAGCAGGTAACTAGCCTCATTCATAATTTGTTTTTTTTTTTGGAGGGGGGTAATGTAGTGAAAAAGAAATATTCAAAAATTCGCGCTTTTGTAGCGAAGAGCGCGCCCGTTGTCAGCCCCATCTGCATCCATCTTACCATGAATGCAGATAGGTGCTGCGACAGTCACCTCCCGCTGCGAAATCATCTCGGGATTAGTGTGGGTGGCCGCACAACATGCTGCCGCTAGCGTTCAGCCGGCTTGGGATGGTTCTTGCCACCCACATCCCTTGGTGCTTGTCAGCTGTGCGAGAATAAAAAAAAAATAAAAAGAATACAAGAAATTGAATGAGTGAGACTTGCTCGTCTTGTGGGGACTTCGGACAGACAGACAGACAGAAAAAAAAGGGTAAATAAAAATGTATATATGCATAACTGCTCATTCACGTCGTACTGCCGATTCGTTTCCATGGTGCAACTTAAAAAAAATACACTGGAATAAAAATATCTGACACTAAGAAAGTGGAACCCTGAAGATTCCCTTTTTGTTGGTCCTGAAATATAAAGGAGAAAACTGAGTGAAAATCCTTGCGACGACGGACAATTCATATGTCACCCGGAGAAAGAGCAACGCAGAGAAAGAGAGAGAGAGAGAGAGATCTTGGACTTCGGATGATGGTGAAGTCCCGACCGGACTGGATATGGGCCCATCGCCCCCTTCCACCCTGGCTAAGTCGTCACGGTCCCAAAACAAGATCCTTAGCCCCATAGTGTAAGTACTTAAAGCGTGTGTATAGTCAGGAGACTCATTGGTCGGCCTCACCACACCTCAGTTGACTCCTAGCCTGACATCTTGAGCTCATCACCAGCAGTGACATCTGGATGGGTCTCATTAGGCCCGGCACCTAAAGTTAAAACTTGAATAAAAGGACAGTAAAGCAGCACAAAAAAAGGAAATCTGTATAGGCTTTACAACTTTACAACCTTTATTATTAATAATAAATTTCTCCTCTTCCTTTCGGGGTTTTACCACAATTCTTGGGCGGCGCTTGAAACAGATCTTTCACTGGGTTTTAGTATGTGCACTAGCAAGCTGTTTCAAAATCACTTAATATCTAATGAGCAAAACATTTGGTGGGAAATTACCTGCCTACGTATACGCTCGAGCCCTATTCTGAAGAACTTAAATTTAAGTGATATTAAGCACAGAAAAAACATGTAACCACCTCTTACTGGGGAGCAAGCTAACTGAATCAATGCTTAAGGCGTCCTATAATATTCATGCTATCAAAAAAAAAAATAAAAAATTCGAATACGATAACAAAGACTAACGCTCCCAAAGGGGGCAAAGCCGGACCGGAGGGGTCATACGAACATCTTAAACTATCGAAATTTTACAAGATTACCTTATCACTGGTTAGGCCAGACCACCGCCCAGTCGATATGGGCCCCGCTTTATTTCTTCTTCAGTTACCTTTACTTTACTTCTTTTGCTTGGCGGATAGTTCACGTAGTAATTCCTTTACAGATTATCCAACGTTCAGTTAAGCTCAATTTTCTCTTGCCATCAAGTAGTCCGCTGCTTCATAAACGTCCAAGTACGTACTAATGTAATTTAGAATTCATAACCGTATTAACGTGAGTTCGAATTATTCATAAATATCTAATAACACTAAAACTTTAATCTATCTTTTCTCTTTGCAGATTTCATATTGTTTAGTACACGCACAGGTACGTAAAAACGTGAATTAGATTTTATAGATATATCACGGAAACTTTATTTCATATTTTCTTTCGCGGGCTTCCTAGCAATTCATAAACGCACAGGTACGTAATAACGTGAATTCGAATTATTCATAAATATATAATAACACTAAACTTTAATCCATCTTTTCTTGGTAGATTTCTCATTAATTCGTGAACGCACAGGTACGTAATAAAGCAAATTCGTATTATTAATAAATATCTAATAACACTAAAACTTTAATCTATTTTTCTCTTTGCATATTTCATCCTGTTTAGTACATGCACAGTTACGTAAAAACGTGCATAAGATTTTATAGGTATATCACGGAAACTTTATTTCATCTTTTCTTGGTAGATTTCTCATTAATTCGTGAACGCACAAGTACGTAATAAAGCAAATTCGTATTATTCATAAATATCGAATAACACTCACTTCAATCCATATTTTCTTGGTAGATTTCCTACTGATTAATGCGCGCACAGGTACTCAAGGTACGTAAAAATGTGAAAGTTAAATCCATATATAGATATATAGATCTGTATATATCCGTATACTAAACTTTAACTTATCTTTTATTTTCAGACTTTCCTATTAATTGATTTACGCACAGGTAACTAATAACGTGAGTTCGAATTATTCACAAATATATAATAACACGAGAACCATAATCCACCTTTTCTTGGTAGATTTGCTAGTGATTAATGCGCGCACAGGTACTCAAGGTACGAAAAAAATGTGATTCTTAAATCCATATATATACCATATATCTGTATATATCCGTATACTAAACCTTAACTTATCTTTATTTTCAGACGTTCCTATTGATTAATTTACGCACAGATAACTAATAACGTGAGTTCGAATTCATAATTATAACACTACGACCTTAATTCACCTTCTCTTTGCAGATTTCCTACTGCCAAATACACGCTCAGGTAGGTAATAACGTGAGTTAGATTTATAGATATAACACTAAAACTTTATTTCATCTTTCCTTTTGCAGATTACCTAGTGATTAGTGCACGCACAGGTACCCAAGTTACGTAATAATGTAACTCTTAAATCCACATATATATATCCCTATGCGACACTTTAATCTATTTCTATTTTCAGACTTTCTTTTTCCTCACTGTTTCCTGATCACTAATGAGCGTACCGGTGCATCAAGTAAATTCGAGTTCACACTTATATCACTGAAACGGTAATTTGTCTTTTCTTTACAGACTTCTGTTGAATAATGAACGCACAAGTACCACTTTTTCTTCAGATCATGATCTGATTATCCAATTATATCGGCCCCAAGAACAGATATATAGTAGTAACTAGTAAGTCTAATATAAGGTTGCTACACGAAATCACACAGCTATAGCTCTAGTCACAGTAAAACACACATTTTATTTCCCCAGGTTTCACAGAATCTTCCCTTATTCCTGTTCACCGGTAAAATTCCTTTTGGTCTCGACGGGCCTGGCCGAACTGTACTTCGAAAGATCTCGAAAGAGCTTCCTTGGTACTCCCAATGCACAATTTACGGGAAGGTACCTGTAATGTGATTGATTGACTTCAATGAATAAAACTCGCCGCCTTGAGTAACAGTAACTTTTCTTTAATTAATACAAACAATTTATACAAAAATTGTGCTTAGTCTAGTGCCATATTAACAAATTAAAATCAATAATTCTACTAGAGCGAGCACGATTCATTCACTTTTCATTATTCTGTTGTAAGCAATTTTGGGGTGAACCAGCTTCGACCAGCGGTGTATGAATTTTACTTGCTTAAGTAGCAACTACGCTCATAGCTAGGTCAGTCAATTTCTTTATGTTATTTTATTCGTTCAAAGTAATTTTATGTGTTAATGCATGCATCAACATCCTCCCCCGTCTCGTTGAATCTCGGAAGTTCTATGATGGTTGGCTGTCGAGGTGCCGGCACAGGAATTCGAAGCGCTATGGTTTTCTAGCTTGTGATGTTCTCTGGTTACGTCTTTTCCACCAGCAATATAGCCAAATTGTAAAAGCAATGCCGATGAGTATGTAGAATCTGGTATAATGATGCAGGTCATGAGAGTTCCATTTACTAGATAGATAAGCCATCTGGTTTTTCTGGTTCTCTATTGCCACAGACAGTTCGTCTAAGTCCTTCATTTCAACATCGTCTATTAATTGCGGCGACCGGAGTGCATGTTTAGTCGTAGTGTTTGTTGATTGAAAATTTATATGCGCTTTGATTAAGTTTGTTTCCGGTATAAGTGATGAGTTTACCTTGATCGGAATCTGATCATTGGAGTTGATGTGCATTGTGTGATGATGGAGCATGCACCTTGGTGATAGTTGAACAACTCCACTTCCATCCAAGATAACGGGCCATATGGAGCCTTCACAGATGGCATTGTAGTGAGTTTCCTCGATCATCACATAGAGCCAGGTACTAGGTGAGGTTAGTTTCACCCACTGAATTTCAGGGCCCTTGCTCCGTAGTGGACAAAAGGGTGACAGTTGATTACGGTAACGCAGCATTTCAATCTCGTATCTCGACACATTTGAGGTTAGTGAGAAGATGGGACGCTGTTGTCTGCAAATTAGTTGCTCATCTTTTACTGCCATGCAGAGGTGCAAATCTTCAGTTGTTAATGGACTGAATCTATCTCGATGTGTATTAACCAGCAGATAGTTGGTGGACAGTTGGATGTACACGAGTGACCCTTCATGGTATGCAGGTATTGGTATTAACTTGTATAGATGATAATCCTCTATAGACAGAAGTGGCAATTTAATGTCGAAGAGCACATTTGCTCTAGTTATGCGCATTTTGACTAGCATGGATTTGTATATTGGCAGCAATGAATTTGAACTGCCGTCGCCTGGAACCTTGATATCTCTAGGGATATGTTCCCTTATGACTTTCAGTTGCTCATTGAGCTGTGATGGTGATGGAGCATGTTCCATCGCCCGTGTTTAGCATCCATTACCACTGAGAGGAGATCCCTTTGTATTTGTTGGAAATTATTCAAATGTAGCAATATGAGGACTACTGCGGATGTGAAACCTTGCGATGACTTGAGGTCATATTGTGTTTTGTTCACACCGTTTTCAATAGCCTCTATGTGGTCGTGTATCATTTGCAGTTGCGACTGGGCGGTCTGAGTGTTCTTCCGAATAACGTTGACAGCATGTTCGGCAATAGACGTTTGGTTTTTTAGTAGCTCACGGAGAACGTCCTCATTTTCCTTAACCTCATTGATCTGCTGTTCGTATTTCTCAACAAACCCTTGATCTAGTATTCCGAAGAGCTTGTTTGAGATCGTTCCAACAATCTCTAAGGCGGCTCGTATTTTACGAAGTTTACTCATTTCATTTTGCTGGTAAAGAAGCTCGTTGATTTGCTCAGACTAGAGGAGCTGGTACTTGAGCTGAGTTATTGTGGAACTACATTGCTCTTTGTTTTGCAACGTTGCGCGATCTGAGTTAATCCTGAGACCGTGTCTGTAATTCCCTCAAATTCCTTCCAATAGTTGCCGAGATTGTAGTACACAATCAGATTCCACTCGCTAGCATATAATTGAATTTCACCCAAATCTTCGAAATAAATGCCATTCTTATCGTTAAATTATGTGATTTGATAAGGTTTTGTTGGCTATCTTGGCCCAACGCTAGCACGACTAGAAATGACAAGAGGATGAGTCCAATGAGATTTTGGTGTAGATGAGTAACGGCTGAGGTTGACGCCCGTCGACTACATTTTTTTTTGACGAGGTGTTGTCTCGCTCAATCTGTGGATTACTAGTCTCATTCTGCCTACGTTTTGTTCCTTTTTGGCTAATTTGTGTAGTCTTCTTATGTGGAATGAACGCAGGATCCAAATGTTCAACCTCAGAAGCTTCTTCTTTGGTTAACGAATCCGGTTCGCTTTGATTGTCCGCGAGAGGCAATAGTGATACCTTTGAAATTGGCCGTGTAAATTCCGTGTTTTTTGCACGCAGCTTAATTACTCTCGTGAGCCCATCTTTCCCAGGATACACTTCCTTCCCCCCTTCCAAGAGACCATTTTAAAACCATCGAGCAACGTATTCAACTGACCATTTCCGCCAGATATCTTGATGCATGCGTTCAAGTCGGTGCCATTTGCTTAGGAGATTAGGGTTAGTCTCTAAACAGCACAGTCAGCAATGGTCGTCCAGTTAGAAAGTGTCCGGGCGTTAATACGTCCAGAGATTCTGGGTCTTCTTTCAACGGGCATAGTGGTCTTGAATTTAAACATGCCTCGATTTGAGTCATTAGAGTGCACATTTCTTCGTAATTTAGTTTCGTGTCACCAACAACTCTTTTCATATGGTATTTAATTGATTTGATTCCTGCCTCCGAAAGACCTCCGAAATGTGGTGCAGAGAGCGGAATAAAGTGGGACTGTGTATTTTGTGCTAGTGAGGCATTGTTGACCTCTTGCTTGTAGCCTTCCTCCTTGAATAAGGTACTCAGGATCTTGCTGGCTCCAACAAAGTTGGTCGCATTATCGGTATATAGATGTGCTACAGGTCCTCGTCTACCCACAAATCTTCGGAATGTTGCGATATAGGCTTGCGAAGTCGAATCTGTTACCACTTCTATGTGTACAGCTTTAGTACTCAGGCATACAAAAAGAGATATATAGCCATTATGACTCCGGTTTCCTCGACCACGAACAACTAGCAGTTCAAAGGGTCCAGCGAAATCTACTCCTGTATGTGTGAAAGGAGGATTTGATGTTAGCCTGGCGGCTGGGAGCATTCCCATTAACTGCTCAGCCTTATATCTATGGCATTTGATGCACTGATGTATATAGCCCTAGCTATAGGGCCATTCACGATCCAATATTTTTGACGCATAATCTCCAGATTAAGAGAATTTCCTCCATGTAGCGCCGATTTGTGTGCGCTCTCGATTATAAGCGTTACAAGCTTGCCCTTATATGGTAGTATCACTGGATGTTCACGTTCGAACGACATACTGGTATTTTCTGCTCGCCCACCTACCCGTAATATATCGTTGTCATCTGCGAATGGTGTTAGCGAGAGTAATCTACTTCTTTTATCAAGTTAGCAGCGATTTGAGAGTCGAGCTATTTCTTTTTGAAAGTTTTCGTATTGTATTGATTTTATGTATGGTATAGGAGCCTTATCTAGTTCTTCTGTAAGCAGTTGACCCTTACGTCGTTCATGTACTTTCAGCCTTGTGTTGAGAACAAAGCGATTTACGTAGGTAGTAGTGCGCTGTCATTTTCCAAGTGAAGAGACTTTTCCTAATAGCTCTTCATATACACCTCTAGTTTCTTGCGTCGAAACTTGTGCTTCTACTTTTTTTGTTTCTAAGTTTATCAACTCTAAGGATTGATCACTAGTAGTGCTTTCCGTATTATATTTTATTTATCTCAATTTCAGCCATTGAGGTCCCTCCCACCACAACACTTGTGACATCAATGTTCTCGGGTATATGCCTCTTTATGCTATATCTGCTGGATTATAGCTAGATTTTACATGAAACCATCTTATTGCATTAAGTATAGCTTGAATTTGTGCCACGCGGTACCCTACAGACGTTTTCCACTTATGAGCGTCTTCTCGAATCCAGGACAGTACTATTGTAGAATCAGTCCAGGCATAGCACTCTATGCTCGGAATATCTAGACTTCTCCTTGTTTCCTTTAGAAGATTAGCCAACAACGTCGCACCGCAAAGCTCTAGACGTGGAAGAGTGAGTGTTCCCCTAAGAGGAGCGACTTTTGTTTTCGAGGTAATGAGAGTTATAAAGACTTCTTCATCAATAACTGTTCGTAAATATACCACCGCACTATAGGCTGCCTCTGAAGCGTCGGAAAATCCATGTAGTTGAACTTTGGAATGAGTTTTAGTATACTTAATCCAACGGGATCTCGATTATTAGACCCCTCTTTCCAAATTTCTTGTAAAAGTAACTTTATTTTGATTGTTACTGGAGCTAGCAAGCTAATTGGATCAAATATTTTTGCTGCTTCAGACAGCACCTTGCGTTTTGTATTCTCCTTAGAATGCAATATGTGGTTGATTCGAATCTTAAATGTTTCTGTTGTAGGATTCCACAGCAATCCAAGAGTTTTGAGACTTTTATCTTGATCTAAATCAAGGTCAGTGATAGATTCATGTAGCTCCTTAGGACTACTATTATTGCTCCATTTACGCAGTTTAAAACCTCCTCCTTTCAGTATGTTAACAAGTTGATCGCTGGCTTGTACCGCTTCATTTACAGTATCTGCTCCTGATACTACGTCGTCTACATAAGTATCATTTATGAGCACCTTTGCTGCAACAGGGTAGTTATCGCTATCATCCTGGGCTAATTGGTGTAATGTTCTAATCGCTAGGAATGGTGCAGCAGCTGTTCCGTACGTTACAGTAGTTAATTTATATTCTTGAATCGGGTTTCCAGGTGAGTCGCGCCATAATATTCTTTGATCATCTTGGTCTCGGACATCTATCTTGATTTAGCGGAACATCGTTTTGATGTTAGCTGTAAATTCTATTCTGTGTTTTCTCCATCTCATCAGAATATGAGTAAGATTTTGTTGAAGTTGTGGCCCGATCATCATTATATCGTTTAAACTTTTAGTAGACTGTCGTTTAGCAGATGCGTGGAATACCACTCTCAGGGCCGTTGTAGTACTATCTGTCTTCAGCACAGCATGGTGAGGAAAATAGTTGATCTTACCCAGATTATCTGTCGCAGGTACCATATGACCCCATTTTATGTATTCAGAGATAAAGTTCTTAAACATGGTTTCGAATATTTTGTCTGTTTTGAACTTTCGTTCCATTTGGAATAACCTGGCCAATGCCAACTCCCGGGTACCATATAACTCTTCTACCTTCTCTGGGTCCTCTCTAAATAGTATACGTATGGTATAACGTCCATCCGGTAGTCGTTGATGCGTGTTTCTAAAATGATTTTCGCAAGCTGCATCTTCACTAGTTATAATTCTTTCTGCTTCTAGGTCCTCTAATTCCCAGAACTTCTTCAAATCGTTGTGTAAATCAACTTCTGAGGTAAAACAAGAGATTCTTTTGCTTGCTTGTGTCTTTACTTCCCTGAAAGGATCCACCCCAAGCTCTGTTTTTTGAGCTACGGTGCCAGTTGGCTTACGAAGTAGTACTTCGTTGAGTAAAATTTTATCATAGATGTTTACGCCTAAAATCAAGTCCAGTCGTCCAGGCAGTGCGTAGTCCGGGTCAGCTAGCAGAAATTCTTGCTTGTTTTTCCAATTGTTTATTGATTTTTTTTTTTTATATTATTAAGCCAAGCTCAGGGGATACCCTATGATGCAAAGCACAGCGTGGCAGGAAGGAGATAGGGAAAGGATTAAGGGATATGAGGAGAGCGGCGGATGTGCCGATGTATGCCGCCCTTAAACTTTCGCAGGTTGTATGCCGGAGGAAAGACAGAGGATGGTAGACTGTTCCACATTCGCACAGTTCGGGATAAGAAAGCATCACGGAATTTTAGTGTACGGCCGAAGGTAATTTGAAGGGTAAAAGGATGAGCGCGGGATGCAGCGCGAGTATTGCGTGCAGGAACTATTCTACAAGAGATCAGACTAGATATTTCATCAGAACATTGACCATGCATATAGCGATAAAGGAGCGAAAGGCATCCAACATTGCGACGGTGCTCGAGCGAGTCGATATGACGAGTAATTGCCACATCGCCAATGAGCTTGCAGGCTCTCTTTTGGACAACATCCAATGAAGCTAAGGCTGTGCGACCAGCCCCGGCCCAGATATGGGAATTGTATTCCATTCTAGGTCTGATGTAGGACTTGTAGAGGAGCGCTATATTTGATGGGCTGAAATATTTCTTACACCTTTTCAAAAAACCAAGACATTTTGATGCTTCTTTGGCAACCGAGAAGATGTGATCTGTCCAGCTCAACTTACTGGAAATATTAATGCCATGAATTCTTAGTTACGGTGAATCAGAAATTAATGCTCCATCAAACGAAACGGGAATGGTTAAGTGATGGTCTTGTTTTAATGAGATGAGACAGCTTTGGGTCTTAGATGCAGTGAATTCGACGCGATTCACTTTGCCCCAAGCGAGAATATTGTCAAGATCGTTATTCAATGATCTAATCATGCAGTCTCGTTTAACACATGTGGCGTTCCCTCTGGAATCCGCAAGGGTGTCAAAGGAGTATGCGAAATAAAGGGTACTGTCATCAGCAAAGCTATGGATAGGATTAAAAGTAAGGGAAAGCAGATCATTAATGAAGATTAGAAATAGAGTCGGAGAAATAACAGAGCCCTGGGGGACGCCGGCATTAATAGGATGAGGTTCAGATATAACGCCATCTAATACAACACGTATTTGGAGACTAGATAAAAAACTTTCAATCCATAATAGAAGAGGAGGGGAAAGACCAAGTGCTTTGAGTTTGGCTAAAAGGGCTGGATGCCAGACTCTATCAAAGGCCTTTGAAATATCTAGAGCAACGATTTTGGACTCACCAAAATTGTGCAGACTACGATTCCAACGTTCCGTAAGAAAAGTCAGCAAGTCTCCAGATGAGCGACCGTGCCGGAAGCCGTATTGGCGATCGTTGATGAGCTGATTGGTTTCCAGATACTTCATTAATTTGGAGTTAATGATAGATTCAAAAACCTTTGAAAGAATCGAAGTGATTGCAATTGGTCGATAATTTGAGGGTTCGCTACCCTTTCCTTTCTTGGGAATAGGCTGAACGTGAGCTAGTTTCCAAGCAGTTGGAAATTTTCCTGTCGAATAGGACAGGTAGAATAGTTTGCGCAGAGGTTTAGCCAAGGATGAGGCACAGCTTTTAATTAATAGGGGCGAGAAACCGTCAGGTCCTGCGGCTTTAGAGACGTTGATACCATTAAGGACCTTGAACACATCTCTCGTACGGACGTGTATTGGCTCTTGTTCACATCCGCACGGGGGATGCACGACAGGTGCCTGTGAAGTGGGCGGAAGAAAAGAATTTGATGCTAATCTAGCAGCCAAAATATTAGCTTTATGCTGGGAGTCAACAACCACTTCACCATTATTAAGTAGTGAAGGTATAGAGGAACTGCTGAAGTTGTTCCTGATGGTTTTGACCAGGGACCAGAAACCTTTACTACCTTTGCGGCTTGCCAAGATTCTTTGTCTAACATTCTGGTCAAAAAGAAATTTTTCTCTCTGGATAATGGACTTGCAGGTGTTCCGTGCAGTCTTGTAGATTTCTTTCAGTTCTGGACAAGGATGTACTTGATAGGCGCGAAAAGCAGACTCTTTCGCTTTTATAGCTTGGTTGCACTTATCGTTAAACCAAGAGCGATTTTGCTATTGTTGAGATCTGCTGTAAGAATACGGAATATATTCACGCATGCCTAGACTTAGTAAGTTACTAAGTTCTAATGTGCATTCATCAGCATCCCTCGAAGCAAAACAGACCGACCAATCTATATCTCTAAGATACTGATTGAGACTTTCCCAATCAGCGTTCTTATAGTGCCAGAGAAGCCTACTTGTAGGTGGAGAAGTGGGGCGGCGCAGAGATGAGGTGATAAATTGAGCCGTGATTAGACAGTGGTCTGAATTACCAAGAGGGGAGCCGACTGAGATAGAATATTTGTCAGGGTGAGATGACAGAAACAAATCTAGTAAATTGGCCCTATCTCCAGCTGCATCAGGAATTCTCGTCGGTGCATCCACTAGCTGATGCAAATTGTAAGATTCACAAAATAGTTCAACGAATCGGCCCGCAGGACTTGTGGTAGAAGAATGTCTGAGCCACGGTATGTTATGGACATTAAAATCGCCTGCCAGGACGATTTCGGAAGAGGAGGAGACAGAAAGCAAATGATCAATATTGTTGGAGATATTGTCAAATGCGGATACCGTGTCGTCATCAGACATATTTGGGGTGCGATAAAGGAAGCAAAAGTAGATGATGTGCCTGTGAAGTTTGAACCTAATCCAGATGTAATTAAACTCAGGATTGGCAGAAGGTGGAAAGTCTTTTAGAATGGTAAAGGCCACATCATTCCGAATATATATTGCGATCCCCCTATGTGGAGAAAAAAGAGGCACTAAGCTATAACCACGGACGTGATATTGATTAGAATCAGCATAAGAAACGACCTTGGTTTCACTTAGCGCCAGAATTGCCGGATTTTTTGATTGAAGGTGGCAGTACACCGAAAAACGATTTGCCCCCAATCCGCGAATGTTGCAAAATTCTAAAATAAAATTCTGCATATTCCAAAGCAAAACAAAAAAGCAGAAGAAAGAGCGACACACAACAACACAAATATTTATTTAGGGGCACCCAGCTGCAGTCAACGACACAGCGAGGTAAAAAAAACAGCAATAGTGTTATGCCTATTTGCTGCTTTCAGTACCTCAGACCGTGCAGTTCAATGGCCACAGCTGGGGACACCCATATTGCTAATCAGTGACAAGGGCTAATGACCTTGCACTGATCACTGATGTACATGGGAGATTTGTTAAACGCCACCGTACTGTGCTGCTGGCTTTTTGAATGCCGGCAGGGCATAGAAAAGCCCTGGACTTGGCTGGTATTGTTTATTTTTTATGTAATTAAACACGGCGCGGCGGATTTTAGTTATTATTATTATATTTAAAAAATTTCACTACACTGCACTGCAGATTGATCGCTATTTATCACTTTGACACCAGTAACACGCAGGATGGAACGTCTGCTCCAGCTGACTCCACGCACTCAACTCAATAATTGAAGATATATGCCGCTGTATCGAAACATGTCAAGTGACTTCTCTCAGAGCTCCGTGAAATTAATTTTATTTACTAGTGCTTTAACGATTATTTGTGTTAAATTACGGGCTGGTTTTATTATTTGATTAATAACTATCGTTGACAAGTGAAATTTCGGTTGTTCGAGTCATTGCTTTGAATTTGTACGGAAAATTAGTTTTTCATATTGGCGTCATATTTGCCGCCATCTTACTGCTTGGTTTGAATTCTAAATATTTTTTAGAAATTTAGATTGTATTCGGCCTGTTGGATTTTTTGGTTGTACGAAGTTGAAAATTTTTATATATTAATTTATTTGGCATAACAGATAATTGTTTGAGAGGCTACAACGCTCGTGGTGGATTGGCTTCCGTTCTGAGTTGTGGAGCAATCTTAGCCAATCTTTGCAAGCTGTACCATAATTCAGTACTTGGGTCGTGAAGCTTCTGATGGATACTTAGATACTCCCGGTTTATACTAAATTGGGTGGCATAGTATCGCACCTATATTCGTACATCGTGACTACTTGCATCTCGGGCGTGAAGCATCATCTGGACACCTTGATACTCCCGGTTCTTACTAAAACTGGGTGGTCTAGTATCACGTCTATAAATGGGTGAAATCAGGATCATTTACAAATTATACTAAATTGGGTGGCATAGCATTGCATCTATGCTCATACATTGTGACTACCAGTATTTGGGGCGTGAAGCATCATCTGGACATAGCATTGCATCTGTACTCATACATCGTGACTACCAGTATTTGGGGCGTGAAGTATCATCTGGTCACTTTGATACTCCCGGCTTCTACTAAAACTGGGTGGCTTAGTATCACATCTATAAACGGGTGAAATCAGGACAATTTATAGCTTACTTCTATTTTATTGTAATATTTAAACATATTTACTTAGTCATTCTATACTTTTCTTAACTGATCTGTCCTAATAGCAGAAGCATTGTCTTAAACACATTTTTGATTTGCTAGCTTATCTCTAAATCCCCATAATCATTTATAACTCATATGCTTTTTAATTGATTTTCCCAAATCTTAGATTTCGTGTTTTAAACATACTTACTTAGTCAATTTTTTATGATTCTTAAGTGATTTTCCGTACTGTAGACTCAGTGTTTATATTCAGCAGCATTGGTGCACTGTTGGTTGAATGGTTGCTGGCTCGAACTTCATGATCACTAAGTGTTTTATGCTTATTAACGTTGATGCATTGATTGGTTTGCTCGAATCTTGTGAGCTTCATTGACTGTGCTGTCAAACTGAGTGGTAACTGCCGATATATTGTTGAAACTGGTTTAGTCATATAGTGATTATCTGGGATTTCTCATAGTGACTGAGGTTCTATCAGGATTCGTGATTCCTTGTCTGGATAAACTTGAGTGGTCGGGTTTATACTCTATAGCAGTATCTACAATCTACGACTCTGGTCTAATCGTTAACCGTTTTTCCACTTTTTGGCCTGATCTGTGTGATAGCTGTATAAAACAAGTTATATTAACTTCATGTGAAGACATTTGAGTCCTAGCACTTCGAGTGGTACTTGTCCGCTTGGCTGACCAGGAATACCTGGTCTTCAGTCCCGGGTTGCAGGTCCTTTGACTGGCTCAGCAATTAAGACTAGGCGTTCTTCCAGGCTGGCTAGCGCTGCGGTCAGGAAGACTCCGTCTAAAAAGAAAGCTAGAACACGAAATCCTAAGAATATTTCAGGTAGTATCAGTCCGCAAAATGACACTAAACTAAACAATTGTAACCTGACTTGTAAAATTAAGCCGAAGAATATCCCGTGCGCCACCTGCAACTTCAAGGGTGCCCCCCCCCCAAAGGAGTATCCCAAAGAGAGAAAAGTTGAGTGGATAACATGCTCGTGCTGCAGGAAGTGGCATCACGTGGTGTGTGGAGGCATCCCTTACGTCACTTTTTATGCCTGCTATAAACAGTATAAAGATCTCGCTTGGGTCTGCCGCTTTTGCATTTCACGCGCTAGGGTACACTCTTCATTAGCCCAAACCAGTGAAGCCGTGCTGCCTATGGCTGATCCCAAGAGTACATTAGCTCTTAACTCAGTACATGTATGTGGCTCCTCTTCAGATAATAAATCTTCGTCATATTGCTACCCTGATAATCTCACGTTATATGCGGACAATAACTCTTGCACCTTTGGTGGAAATTCTACAGCATCAACTGCGAATCTGCTCCCGATTACTTTCGATCACTCGGTTTCACAAGTTTATTCTGTCATTAAGTCTCAGGAATCCAGCTTCGAGCCGTTGGTTTCACCAGTATATTCTGTCATTGAGTCTCATGAATCCAGCTTCGCGTCTGTTCCAACTGGAAAGTACTCGATTAATACTAGCAAGAATAAGTCTAGTGAGAGCAATATAACTGGCGGAAACAACGTAATTGGCATTAATAAGGACAATAATAATTCTTCATATTCAGTTGTCGGGGATCTGCCAGTGGTGTGTCCCTTGCTGTCTGCTAGTGCACCGGCATTTACTCCAGGTGCAATTTCAAACTCTATAAATTTGTGTGAACATAGTCAGTGTTCTTCGCCAATTACTTCGACGATTCAACTACCCTCTAAGAGTTCAGAATCGGATTTTAAGGCGCAGCTCCAGCGTCTGACTGAAAGAGTTGATGCGATTACATCAACAGCTCCAAAAAGGTGGCGATAACCCAAGTGACTTTGGTTTGCTATCGCGCATCTATGAAAAAAAATGAACGCTGGTGATAAGTAGTCTTCCCAGTGCTTTGACATGCAGTAGGGTCAGGGATATCTTGCTACCAGCACTGTGTGCTAGTGTTAATTTGGGTGACTCCTTTTGTGAGAAGATTGAACGTATCTCACCTTTCCAGCCCAAACCTGGTTTGTATAGTCCAACATTACCCAAAGTCTTCACAAAATTCTACAATGAAGAAGACGGCTCTACATATTTCCGAGCGTACCTCAAACTACTCAAATCCAGTCCTCTCACACAAGTTCCATTGACCCGGGGGGAATTAACTCCAGAACCTATATTAACGAGGATCTTTTGCCACAAAACCTCTATCTTCTTCATTCTCCTGTGCGCCTTAAGAGGCAAAATTGTGTGGAAAATGAGTACACCCGAAACAGAGCGGTGTATATTTTACGCAGGTCAGCGGACTGTGCAACCAACTTTCGTTCAGATCGCTTCTCGACTGAATTAGCTCAATGTCTCTCCCAAGTTTCCGTCCTCCATAGCTCTCCGACAACCCCCAGCGATGTCTAACATCACCATCATGGGTCCGCACTATAATATTTCAACACAATCTAACTTATCACATTGCCTACCGCCGAATAATTTTAATGTTGTATCGTTTAATGCAAGATCTACCACTAAAAACATTACTAACATCAGGCACTTGGTGGAGTTGGGAAGGTTGGTGCTCTCCTGGTTTGCGATACCTGGACCAAGAAGTACCACTCATCTCGAATGATAGGCATCCCTGCTTATAGGGTGCACAGACTTGACAGGACCGCTAATAAGGGTGGTGGGGTTGCTGTCTATGTAGTCGACAGTATGAAGTCGCGAGTCTCTCTTCGGCACATTGATGACAGCTGGGAGATTCTAGCTGCCCGCGTCTCTGGATGTGATGGCTGAATTGAGCCGGTCACATTGGTTTCAGTTTATAGGTGTATTGCGACATTCACGGACAACAATCTCACTGTTTTGTCTGGTATTCTTGAGAGTATATCTAGTCATTCTTCACGCGTCTTGATAGGCGGTGACTTCAATATTGATACCTCATCTGTGTTATCTCGGACATTGCTTGATCTGCTCTGTGCAAAGGGTCTCACAATCAAAAATGGTCTTCCCACGCGTCATGGGTCTACATCATCCACAATTTTAGATCTACTAATCTCATTTCCTAATTTTCTACCGTTTTTTTCCGGTCAGTATCCTGGCATTTCTGACCACGAACTACTGTTTGCCTCCTTTGAAATCAGTTCTCAAACACCGAATCTTTGGAGAACCTTTAGAAACCTTTCAGCCATTCAGAATGATGCCCTACAAGCTGATCTCACTAGTGCTGATTGGTCCCCCATCTTCAACGACCCCGACCCTTGTGCGGCTGCTCTTCATTTTTCGGGCACGCTGCATTCTATTTTTGATAGGCAGGTTCCGTGCAAAACTGTCAAAATTCGAACTGTCAAAGACACTATCTTCAAGTATCCTGATATAATACTGAAGTGTCAGTATCGGGATCTGGCATATAGGGAATTGAAGAGAGATAAAACAGTCACAAATCTAAACGAATTCCGTCGGTTACGCAGACAGGCCGACAATTTGATTAGGGCGAAGTTGAGAGAGGACACAAGGAGGGGTATTAGGGAGGGCAGTGTTATTAACTGGAAGAAGGTCAATGATCTTAGCTTCGGCTCAGCCTGACTTTGAGCCGGATGAATTTGCGGATTATCTTTGCCCCAGTGCTGTACTGTCTGGTGAAACGAGTGACAACTCAGTCAGTGCTCTGCATGTGTCCTCGAACGATGGATCCTCTATTAATCTGCACCCTCCTAGCTCGCTCTCTGAAAACTCTGGTATGTCTGCGGTGAATGATGTTTTTAGCTTCTCTGGGGTGTCGGAGATGGAGATTGTGAATGCGTTCAGTGGTATGAAATCTAATGCAACTGGCTACAATGATGTCCCATTAAAATTTTATAAATTAATACTGCCCTTTATATTACCAATTCTCACACACTTATTTAATAGACTGCTGTCCTCTTCCAGCTTTCCTGATCACTGGAAGGTTGGACTGATTACTCCTATTCCTAAAGTGAACTCTCCCTCCGATATTTCTGATTGGAGACCCATTACAGTACTGCCAACCATTTCCAAGGTACTTGAGTTCATCATCCCTGAACAAATTACCTCTCATATTTGCACGCATAATTTATTGTCAAAATTTCAATCTGGTTTTAGAAGGTGTCACTCGACTTGCACTGCTCTTCTTGATGTGGCTACAGGCATTCGGGATCTTTGTGATAGTGGTAACAATGTAATTCATGTGTTGCTGGATTTTAGTAAGGCATTTGATTCTGTCCTGCACTCGTTGCTGCTTGACAAGCTTAGTGCTCGTTTCGGGTTTTCTGCGTCCGCATGCAGTTTAATTGGTTGCTATTTGAGTCACAGACGATTCGTCGTTAATTGCATTGTATCTTGCTCTTCGATGAGGTCAGTTGTTACTAGAGTTCCACAGGGGGCTGTGTTGGCCCCTCTCCTGTTCGCTCTCTTCATAGATGATGTTACATCTTTTCTGGGTGATGTCAAATTCCATATCTACGCGGATGATCTGCAGGTTTACCATGGTGCTCCAAGGAATCATCTCAGTGAGTCAGTGACTATCATTAACAGAACTCTTTCAAGGATTGCTAGATGGTCTATTGATAATGGCCTGTCCCTTAATCCATCCAAAACGCAACCAATGATCTACTCAATACGTGCTTCAAATGCGGCCAATATGTCGGAACTACCTGACTTGTGCATTTTTGGACATAGCATTGAGCTTTCGGCTAGAGCGATCTCTAATCTTGGTATTCTCATGGATCCTGGTTTACGGCTTATGTTCGCTCTATGCTGCTTCCCAACATTTTGATGAGGTCACTCGCACAAGACTCTTCTCAGCTCTAATCCTACCACATTTCTTCTATGCTGATGTTGTTTTGTTTGCAATGTCTTGTGATAATGTTGATAAACTTGTTCGTGCATTTAAGGCCTGTGCCAGATATATTTTCGGCATCAAGCGGAAATCACATGTTCTATCTCAACTCATTGAGGTGCTTCTCCCATGTTCACTGGCTAACCTGTATGTTCTAAATACTCTGATATTCATCTTCAAGGCTAAACATTGCCTGTTACCCAGTTATGTAGCTGGTCGGTTCAACTGGAGTTCGTGGAATTGGTTCAGGATTGCCCTTCCCAGGGTTAATTCGCAATATGGCGGGAAAAGCGCTTTCATGCGGGGGGCCACTCTGTGGAATCAGCTGCCTGATGAGGTCAGGCGTAGTGCCACACACATTCAAAAATAAGGCTCTTGAGTTCTTGAGGGGGGTTTCCTAATCGCTTCCCGCAACAGGAATCGTACATGAATGCTGCTACATTTTAATATATCTGCTCACTTAATCATATCTGTAAAAGAATACATAAACCGGCTCAACTTCTGATTCTCTTGACGATATCTCATTTAGTGGAATTCGTGTTATTATTCCATTGAAACTCACAATCACGCAATTAAATTAAGTCATTTGGAAAACTAACGTAAAAACATAGCAGAGGATTAATGACCCTTGTTGTGTATGGCTGTGTTTAATCTCGGGATCTACCATTAGTGTCCTTTGATTACCCACACTAAAGGGTAATTCATTGGTTATGTCTAGTCTCGGGCTGGGCCATTGGTGTTCTATTGTTACTTGCGCTGATTAGTAATTCATACAGTCCGATAGAATATATTTATATTTATATTTATGTTTATTCTCTAGTCCAACCATAGGTGTTCTTGGGTTACTTACACCAAATGATAGTTCATTTTGATTGACAGTATTCATTTTGATAGATAGTATACAGTTATGTCTAACCTCAAGTTATTCATCTTGCTTGATGTATATAGTAATGTATATAGTTATGCTTAGTCTTAAATTCAACCATATGTATTCTTTGGTTACCTACACTAAAAGGTAGTCCTTTTTGTTTGATAGTATGTTTATGTTATGTTTAATCTCTAGTCCAACCATATGTGTTCTTTGGTTATCTACACTAGTTGGTAATTCATTTTGTATAATGTACATAGTTAAGTTTAAGCTTAAGTTATCCTTAAGTGCTCTGTGTTAACTAGTTGCTTGTACTAGATATACTAGTTAGTCGCCAAGACCCGCCGTTACTTGTCGCCTTTCTATTTTTATATATCTATTTTCTGGCAATATGTAATATCATATCGCAAAATCATACTACAAATCATGCTACAAATCATACTACAATTTTTGTGTTCTTGCTATTGTTTTTTATTGTTTTCATTCTTATTAGTTTGTTATGGAATTGTGATATTTCATTTGCTGATCTAATGCTGCTCCTTGCTACTATAGTTGCTCTAAGCCTCCGATGCTTTGCTCTTAATTGTTTGTGTTTAATTTTACTAATATATGTTTGTATCTACTATGTAACTCGCTAAGATATGCCCAACGCTCAGCGTGCTTTTGGCACGGGTGCTCAAATAAATAAATATTTATGTTATGTTTATTAAAAATTGTCTGCCTAATTCCATAGAAAAAATCACATTTTAACACACAAGTAAAAACGTGTCGACATAAATCCAATTTCAATAAAAAACAGATTGTAAATGCCTCGTCAGCACACGAGGCATAATGAAAGGTAAAATGAACTTAAGGCAGAGTTCAGTTGTAATCGGTGTATTAAACAAGTCGCTTTCTTTCCAATAAAGTTTTTAAAGTCTAATTGAGTTTTTATATATATGTTTTTTTCCTGAATGATTTCCGAGTAAACTTAAGTGGCGCAGTCGGTAGGATCCAGATAACGATCCTAGTTTAGCACGATAAAAATTAAAATTTCGCCAGATAAAAAACGCGGTTCATCGCGATAAATTCCGCGGAAAATATCAAAGGATTATTGATATTTACATTAGTGAGGATTTCGACGGAATATCGAGAAAAACCTCTCTAATAGTGATAGTGGAACTTTTTTTCTTCGAGTGTTTATCGAAAAACCAAAAATCTACTCCTCACACAAAAATAACAATTGTGCAAAAGAGTGAAACCCAAATCACTCTAAGGTAACATTGAACTGTGGATCGGCGAGTTTTAACTCCCAATATCTGGATACCAACAACACAAAAAAAACGAAAGGAAGTTCCAACCTCCCATACCAAGGAAATGATTGAAGGATGATAGTAAAATTACTTCTAATTTTCTGCATGTAAACCAAATATTGCTACTTTTCATACCTTTTCATTTTTCCAAGTCCCTATGTTTAAATACACTAAAGCAGAAAATTCAAAACCTAGAACCTTTCCACATCTAAAAGGAAGTTTAACAAATCTGTTTGGTCTTGCAAGGACTGAGAATCTCTATAGTAGCTCAGAAGGTCTTAACAATATAGGAAAATTATAAGGTAGTTTATAAAATATTAATAGTGATACAGGAAAAACAGAATTTAACGCGGAAAATAACTATAGTGTCGAGAAAGAATCAAATAGTGTTTCAAATATAAGTACAAACTGTGAAAACGCGAACGTAATTAATATAAATAATATGAATAATTTTAATCCCATAGCACAAGAAAATCCAAACATGGCAACAGATCAAATTATAGATACACAAGTTTTCAATTCTCCTCAATTACCCGTATTAGGAAATACAAGTAACGCAACAATAGACCCATATTTAAGAACAATGCTCAAAGTTCTAATGCTTTCCAAACTTCTACAGCAACAGTGATACAAGTTTTTAATTACCTCCGAATTCCCGATGCTGTAAAGGATTTGCCAAAATTTAGTAGATTAATAACGTCGAAGAGATCTTATCCTTAGTGGCTGCAGTTGGTGGTTATCTCTACGGAAAAATTCTTCTTCGTGCCATTAGGAATAAGATAGAAGATGAAGCTAATGAGGTCTTGAATATGTATGGGACTCCATTAGAACGGGAACAAATAAAATTCAATCTTATTCTTCATTATTCAGATAAGAGGAATGAAACATCACTTATCAGAGATTTGCATAATCTCAAACAAGCCAATAAATCTCTGGAAAAGTTTTACAGTGAAATTAAATTCAAGCAGTATGTACAAGCATATGCAGATACATGAAAAAGACTCAAACGTAATACAAGCAAAACAGGATTTGTTTTCGGGAATGTGTTTAAATGTATTTTTATCTGGATTAAGAGAACCCTTAGGTTCCACCATCCGTGCGATGCAACCTGAATCCCTACAAGTTGCATTCGCCTACTGTATTAAGGAACAAAATATTTCTTATTCCAAATTAGACCAAGTAAATTACAACCACAGACAAAGAAACTCTATATTTCCCCAACCACCAGTAAGGCAACAAGTTAATTTTCCTCCTATACAACAACAGTCATTTCAAGTACTGCAACATTTTTACTAACTTCATCAAACATTCAGACAGCCATTTGTGTATAATAACCCACAGCATAGGCAACCACTCAATTTCCAGTAACGACAACCTATGTAAACTAATCAACAATCCAGACCCTTGATATCAAATGCATGCAACCGCCCAAATCTCCCCAAACCAGCGCCGATAGATACCAGTTCCGGGAATACTCATCTTAAACAACAAATTCGGTACCAGGCTTCCAAACCTAATACAAATAATGTTGCAAATTTCAATAGACAACCAAATTTTACTAGTAAAGAACTTTTAAATTTTTTGTGAATTGGACCCCCAAACTAGTTCTGAAAACAGTCAGGTTGACACAAATGATTTTTACCAAACAAATTTAGATGGATATTATAATAACAATAGTAATAATGATCCAACACAAAAAATGATCCATATATATGATAGTAATCGCCAAAACTTCGATGTAGACGATTCAAATTTTTATATACCTGCCTCAACGAACCCATCGGATACTTAGACATAAATACCCATGGGTACACATTCCTTTACATTCACGTTTCATCTCCCTTCGGTCGACCTTTAAAATTTCTAATCGACACTGGAACTTCGTCATCATTTATAAACCCCGAATACATAGAACCAAAAGACCTGTTAGAAACCAAACCCACTATTATCAGCACTATTCTTAACAAACATATATTAAATAAAAAAACATCCAACATTTATAGAATTCAAACAATTAGGTAAAATGAAATTCTTAGTCTTTAAGTTTCATGGATATTTCGACACAAAAAAATTCTACGATTCCCATATACTTTAAACCAAATTTCATGTCTGAAAAATGTTCAATTTCACCAAATTCTAAATTTATCGTTAAACTCCCAGTAGACGTACAGAATGGCAATATATACATTAAAGCTCTTGAGATTGCTCCTGATATCTCTGAAGGTATATACCACTCCAAAGAGTGGTACAGCGTTATGGAAGTTACAAACCAATCCAGTCAAGAACAAATCCTCCTTATAGAACAACAACTAAAAGTTAGGACCTTTCTGCCAAATGATTACGCAGAAGGTAAGACATTCAATATCGAATATGAAATGAATCATATCACATCTGAACAACGAAGAGAAAAAAGTAATCCTTAAGATATGTCGCGATTATGAGGACATTTTCTTTAATGAGGGTCAAAACCTCACTTTCACGAATCAAATAAAACACCATATCTCAACCTTTGATGATAGCCCGATCTACGTGCATTCATATAGATATCCCCATATACACAAAGAAGAAGTCCAACGACAAATAAGTGATATGCTGAGACAGGGTATCATTCAACCCAGCTACCCTCCAGTCTGGATCGTCCCTAAGAAAAAAGACTCCAGCGGAAAACAAAAACGGCGGCTAGTCATAGACTGCCGCAAGTTAAACGAGAAGACGATATGCGATAAATATCCATTGCCTAAATAGATAAAATTCTAGACAAATTAGGAAAATGCATGTACTTCTCCACAATAGACCTTGCGAGTGAGTTCCATCACATTGAGATGAACTCAGAGGATGTCAGGAAGACCGCATTTACTGTCGAAGGAGGACATTATGAATACATCAGAATGCCCTTTTGGTCTCAAAAATGCACCCGCAACTTTCCAGCGAGTAACGGATAACGTCTTGAAAAATCTTGTAGGGAAAATATGTCTAGTTTATCTTGATGATATTATTGTCTTCTCCACTTCATTACAAGAACACTGTGAGAGTCTAAGAAAATTGTTTCATAGGTTACAAGAAGCCAATTTGAAAGTCCAATTAGACAAATCGGAAGTTTTGCGTAAAGAAATACATTTTCTGGGACACATTGTAACCACAGATGGGGTAAAGCCAAACCCAGATAAAATAAAAGCTATCAAGGAATTCCCAATTCCCCGAACACCTAAGGAAACAAAATCCTTTCTAGGCGTTCTAGGCTACTATCGGATGTTTATCAAAGACTTCGCGAAATTAACAAAGCCCTTGACGGCATGCCTCAGAAAGGAACGAAAATTGAGCTGAACGAATGTTATGTTAAAACTTTTGAAGACTGCAAAGACGTTCTCATCAATGATACAATACTTCGGTATCCTGATTTTTCCAAACCATTTGTACTCACAACAGACGCTAGTAATTTCACAATAGGCCCTGTTTTATCTCAGGCGACCATTGGTAATGATAAGCCTATCTGCTACGCGAGCAGAACACTGACCACTTCGGAAACAATCTATTCCACTATTGAAAAGGAATTGTTGGCCACAGTTTGGGCCACCAAATATTTCCGCCCTATCTCTTTGGATACAGATTCACAATCGTTACTGATCACAAGCCATTGTTGTGGCTAATGAATCTTAAATAGCCCAATTCCAGACTTGTACGTTGGCGTATGAAATTAGAAGAATTTGATTACCAAATCGTATACAAGAAAGGCACTCAAAATTCAAATGCTGATGCACTAAGTCACATTAAGATTCAGACAGACGACAGAAATGAAGAAATGAATGTTAACCTCCATGCAAAACACTAGTGGCTCTACCATACATTCAGCAGAAGAAGACCAAAACGATGGATTACACCTATATCAGAAAGACCGCTGAATGAGTTCAATATTCAATTAATATTTGAAAAATCAAATAAAATTCTTCCCATTTCACTTCAAGTCCCATTTAAAAATAAACAACGACGAACAGTTAGACTACCCGAATTTACAGAAGAAAATATGACAAGCATTTTCAAAAAATATCTACCTCCAAACAAACTAATCGCCGTATATACTGATGATGATACATTCAAAGTAATCCAGAGCGTTTACTACAAATATTTCTCTATGTGTCACACCTTCAAATTAATTCGCTGTACAGAGTTATTAAAGGATATAATAGACGATGACGAACAAGACAAACTTATAACTGACTATCATACCAAGAGTAATCATCTTCCACCAAAAACGAGAAGAAGTACTTCCCCCTTATGAAGGAAAAATAACTAAAATCATTAATAATTTTGAAATGTCATCAAATGAAATACGATCGAAACCCACCAAAATTAAAATTCGAGATCCCTGAAATACACGAAAAACCCCTGGATGTCTTGCACATAGATATCTATAGCATCAATCACAATTATATTCTAACGGTTATAGACACATTTTCAAAATTTGCAGCGGCCTACACGGTCCTAACCAGGAATAGTTTAACAATAATTAAATCGCTCAAGCATATTATTAGCCTTCACGGCACCCCAGAGAAACTCATTTCCGATCAAGGCTCAGAGTTTACTTCTAGTATATTCCAGGACTTTTGTAAAAAATATAACATTGTTCACCACATTACATGTTTTCAACAAACAAGTAGTAATGCCCATATAGAATTATTTATGATAAGCATAGACAACAGGATCACGAAGAAATTCTAAACGAAACAATTATAACGTATAATAATGCCATACATTCTACAACAAAACACACTCCATATGAATTATTCTATGGTAGGACTTATAAATTTAATGAAAAGTTAAACTATAATAATACACATGAATATTTACGTAAGTTAAACGAATTCCAAGACAAAATATATCCAGAGGTGAAGGCCCAAGTTGAAGAAAAAGTAGAAAAATATATTGATAAATTAAATAAAGGACGAAACGAACCCCAAAATCTCATAATAGGCGATGTAGTACATAGAAAAGAATTAATAATACGTTGACTCGTAGGTTTACTAAGCATAGAATAAAAAGGAACAATAAAAATTCTATTATCACTGAAGGCAATAAAAAACTACATAAAAGTAAATTAAAAATTAAACGTGAGTTTCAGATTGACGAACGTGACAGGGCAGAAACTGGAAATACAGGTCCTGACGGGATATAAAATACTAGCTATGAGACTGGGGACAGCAAGAACGATAGAAAAACATAACAACCTACTACACATAGTCAGGCTTGATAACTATGAACAGACGATCAACAAGATAACCGAATCACTGAAGACATTTAACAACTTTGACGAGCTTACAGACTCTTTCAAAATAACTAATTTAAAATTATTAGACTTACAACATAAATTAGATACACTAAAACCCAATATTAGGAATAGAAGAGGCTTAATCAACGGTCTAGGTACCGTAATCAAAAGTATTACAGGAAATATGGACCATAGAAATGCGGAACGCTTAAACAAGGAAATTGAAAACTTAACTTCAAACCAATCCGAAATCAAGAATCAGGTAAACAGGCAAACAGTAATAAATAATCGAATGATAGAACGTTTTGAGAAATTAACAACCCACACTAATACACAGCAAGCATCGATTGAGAAATATTTGAACCACTATCAAAAAATAGTTGATAATAAAATCAATACCGGTAAAGATATAATAAAGCACAGCCAGTAACTTAACCAAATTAACTATAACATCGATTTATTAAAGAATTATTTAACAAATTTAGCAGAAGCTATAGTACTTGCCCGATTAAACATAATTTCTAAACAAATTCTGAGTCCAAGTGAAATTACCGAAATTTATCAAAATTTTAAAAATCAATCAATTGAAATTAAATCCAATGAACATGTTTACGAACTACTAGGTTTGCAGGCTTATTATTTGGATGCTAATTTAATTTTCAATGTGTAAATACCAATATTATCCCAGGAAACATATTCCATGCTCCACATTATCCCTTTGTCAGTAAATGATACAAAAATTATATCCACAAAGCCCTATTTAATCCAAAACCCAAGAAGTATTCAATATTTTGACAAGCATGCAATAGAATAGAAGGCGTTTATTACTGTAAGGAGTCAGCCTACCAAGAGACGACAAACACCTCCACATGTATTGGCCGGCTCATACAAAGCAAACCAGCAGAGTGCAAGCTCACCGAACAGATTCAAACGTCAGCGATATCGCAACCTGAACCAAATTACATCCTCCTGAACAACATTCCGGAAACTCCTATAAAATCTTCATGCGAATTTAGTTACCCACAAAGCGAACGCACACAGCTGATCCAGTTCGAAAACTGCTCAGTAGAAATTAACAACATCATCTACCAGGACAGCATCAACACTTACTGGGATGACATCCACATCTACCCAATCGTATTTAACCGAATCAATTTTTCATCAACCATAGAAGATCTTAAACTACCGAAGCTCAAATCATTCCACATCACAAATAAAAAAGCAATCGAACTTCTCGAAATAAAGACAGTTCAAAGAGACTACTATACGCTGGGAACAATCTCAATCCTAGGTTCAATCATCCTGATAATGACAACTTACCTCATATACAACCGAGTTTCTGCACGCATGATTAGCCCACCAACTTTGCACAATAGCACTATATGCAGTAATCCGCAAAAATCCCTGGAAGAAGAACATCAAAACATAAGATACCTTTGGCCGACGCTTCACACCTAGGGGGGAGGAGTTACGCATGCTACATATACTCACCTTTACATTTATTCATACATCATTTCTCACCTAAAATATTTATTCTTCGTTTATTTCAAATAAAACTCTTTATCGCCAAAATTGCATTTTCATCATTTCATTAAAAATTGTCAGACTAATTGCATAGAAAAAAATGACGTGTCGACATAAATCCAATATAATGAAAGGTAAAATGAACTTAAGGTGGAGTTCAGTTGTAATCGGTGTATTAAACAAGCCGCTTTTTCTTTCCAATAAAGTTTATAAAGTCTAATTGAGTTTTATATATATTTTTTTTCCTAAATGATTTCCGAGTAAACACATATGACGGCACAGCGGTATATACAATAATTACTCAGCTGAGAAGTTTTGTTTGAGAAATCTTAGTCATTTGTTTAAGATAAATTTTTTTGAATAATTTGCTTAGGAAAGGTATGAACATTTTATTACTATTCGGAAGATAAGAAAGCAATATAAAGATTATCAGATCACCATGTTTCTGTATGAATAGTAGTTTAGAGAGGAGGAGCTATTCAAATCAAAATTTCGTCAGTTTTCCATAAGAGCACTGCAAATATTTTAGAATGTAAGGACTCCGTTGGTCCACGCATGCGGTAGGGAGGGTGTCTGTTTCATGGCTTGTGAAGTACTCTCGAGGGTTTTGTCCGCGCGCGTGTGTCGGCCTGTGTGTGTGTTTGTGTGTTTCGTTAATAAATGTTTTTCTATTCCATTCTAACTAAATGCTGGTTACTACACACAAATTGAATGTTTGGCATAAATAAAAAAACGCAATGCTGGTAACCCGAACGCTCGGATGGTACTTATATACCCTGCTTGATGCTACTCAAAAGAAGAAGAAGAGTATTAATTGTGAAAATGCCAATTGTGTTGTGAAGTGTGTAGTGTAAAGTTCGGGGTTTTAAAGTTAAATATCTCGGAAACTATAACTTTCCGCTTAAAATAAATTTGATATTCGTGATTTGCGAGTAAAGCGGAACAAGTACACAAAATTTGAACAAAATCGGAGAGTTTTCCCTAATCTTCACTTAAGCCAAAAATACTGCGGTTGCACCGAAAAGAGCTGTTACTGCACCAGTACTCCCAGGGTGTTCCTCAACTGTTTCAAATGTACAAACAAGCTTGCGGTCTTTGAATAGGGGAAATTGGAGAACCGTATTTATGAAAAGCCGCGCTCATGTACACGAATTTTATAGGAATGAATACTTCCTATTCTCTCTATATTCTAAGGGATAACTAGTCGATTATTATTTTATCTTTTTGTAATAAGGTAAGATTGGATCTATAATTGCAAGCCAAGTGCAAAGTTCTTATGCAGTGAAAATAAAGTCAACCATGAAGAACGTCGCAATTTAATTTTATTCACACATATGGAAATTCCGAATATGACTTTAAGAGGCTTATGTATACCTTAAAGAGTGTCTTCAGAAGCATCTTTTTCTATTAGTAGATAAGCTATGGGGGCACCAGACCACTTTTCTAAGCCTCCAGGATTTCGACACAGATGGCATTAGCAGGTACTACCAGCATGCTCCCGTACTACGGTTTCCTTAAATAGCTATGTGGTGCGCCTAAATGTAGGCTTTTGGTTTTGAACTAATATTAGTAATAATTAAAGTTGACGGTAGGAAATTTTTGTTCACGACAATGGATTCTAGATGGTTGGGGTGGAGCTATTAGGGGGGACGAAATTTTCATCAGAAATCCTCTACGGGCTCTGGTTATCGAGATATTAGAGATTTTACCTTTTCTCTTATAGTTAATATTATTAATAATTCAAGCTACCTAGGATAGTTTTGTTCATGCCAATAGATTCTAGAAGGTGTTAGAGGGGCGTGGGTTAGAGGGGGAACGAAATTTTCATCAGAAATCCTCTACGGGCTTTGGTTTTCGAGATATTAGCGATTTTACCTTTTTAGATATAGTTAATATTAGTAATAATTCAAGTTTTTTTTGCTCATGTGGTGCTGCGTCTAAATGTAGGCTTTGTTCAGCATCATTCGAATTTCACAACATGATATCACCATGAACAGATTCTAGAAGATGTCAGTGAGACATTAGCCGATACTACCAGCTTGCTCCGGTACTACGGCTTTCTTGGATGTGTGGTACGATTCTCTTGGATATGTGAAGTTTTTTGCTTCACTTTTGGCCCACACGTGGCAGCATGCTACGGTTTTGGGAAGCTTTTTGCTTCACTTTTGCCCACACGTGGCAGCATGCTACAGTTTTGGGAAGTTTTTTGCTTCACTTTTTTGGATGTGTGGTGCGCCTAAATGTACGCTTTTGTTGTTTTCAAGTATTGCGCCTGGTTTTGAATTAATATTAGTAATAATTGATTTTTCTTGAGCGCCTAAATGTAGGCTTTTGGTTTTGATCTAATAATTAAAGTTAATAGTAGAAAATTTTTGTTCATGCCAATGGATTCTAGATGGTGGGTATATGGGGGGGGATAATAGAGATAGGGAGGGGGGTAATGAAATTTTCATCAGAAATCCTCTACGGGCTCTGGTTTTCGAGATATTATCGTATTAATATTTCAAGTTATTTTTGCTCATAGAAATGGATTCTTGGTGGTGTGGGGTGGGAGGGGGAACGAAATTTTCATCAGAAATCCTCTGGTTTTCGAGATATTAGCGACATCTGTTTGGGCGCAAACGCCATTTCTTGAGTAAGGTACCCTAGCGGCCTTAGCCGGAACTACCATCATGCCTTGGTTTTGCTGTTTTCTTTTATAAGCGGGAGAGTTCTAGATATCAGCACGACGTCATCATGGTTTTGCTGTTTTCAAATGCTGCACGTTTTCTTAGCAGGGAAGTTGTAGGTATCAGCATCATTGGAATTTCACAACCTTAGCAAATTATTATTATTATTGGGTCTTGGGGGTACGTGCAGAGAAAATTCACAGTTGCTCTTTCGAGTGCAAACACCATTTCTTGAGCAAGGTCCCCTGGTGGCATTAGTCGGTACTACATCATCTTGGGCTTGGGGATACGAGATCACTTTGGGGATAGGTACTGGAGGTTGGCTGAGAGCTTTAGTGGCAATATCTGATACTATGACTAGGATTGTCTGTGGTGTGTTGGATTCGGCTACGTTACCTATACCAAGGCTTGGGTAGAATGTATACGGCTTAAGTAATGATGTGAAATACCCTAAGCGAATTTATATCGAGGGCAGTATACTTGTCAGCTTGAGTTTGGTTTCAGTTGTTTACTTTAGTATGAGTGCCTGTGGTATGTTGGGCTGGGCTACTTGGTGGCTGAGGAAACGTTACCTAAGGCGCGGGTGGATGTGTGTAGCTGTGCATTTATTTGGATATGAGTCCTTATGAAAATAAGCGACATATTATGAGCGGAACGGCGGATACTTAACCTTGGGGCATTACTCCATTTCATCAGATCAATAAGTGGCAACCCTAGAAAGAATCTATATCTAGTGTAAATAAATTATGTATTATAGTTTTAGTTTCATTTATTAAAGTAATTTGCATTATAGCTACACGTATAAAGTATTGTAAATATATATTTAGTTTAAATTGTATTATAGGTGTTTTTTTCAAGAAATTATAAAACATTTTTGATATTAATCCAAGAATTGTGTTTTGATGAAAATCCGAGCCATTTAACGTAAGCTTTATCTCCACTCTTCTTTAAGATTTTCTCTACGAGATATAGGTCTGGGTGTTTAACCAGCTCCAATTCATAAAAGCCTCCTGTGATTGGATTTCCTTGATAATCTTCCAGCTGATATGTGATGGGGTTTGTGTTTTGAACTTTAATTATTTTAAAAATCTCAGTTGTCCAGTTTGGTGTATAGCCTTTCTCAAATATATGCTTGTATTTGCTGATGCGTACAAAATCTCCAACTTTATACTTTGCAGGAACAACAATCCTTATATGACTGTATACAGTTGAAAGCAGTTTTTTTTCTCATTGGAGGTGTTGATATCACGTGGTCTCATTTTCGTCGTAGTTCGATATATTCTTGAGTTGAATTCAGTGAGCAGTTTCTTTACCATACCAATCCACTGATAAGTTCCATTAAAGCTGAATTCCTTCCACATCATATCCTTTAGAGTTCGGTTAAATCGTTCCACTATTGATGTTTTGACGAAACTGTACGTAGAGTAATGATTAATTACATGCTGCATCATTAGATTTTCAAAGAGGCTGTTGTAGAATTCCTTTCCATCATCAGTCTGCAGGTTTTTAGGTATTCGTCCCTCGCTTAATATAGACTGCATGGCATCTCTTACTTCTACACCAGTTTTTCTTTTAATTGGAATTGCCCATGCATGTTTGGAGAAGGTATCAATTACTGTCAGCAGATAGCGGTAACCCTTGTTCACATACTTGTAGGGATCCATTTCAACCAAGTCTGCCTGCCTCAAGTCATCTAGTCCTTTGATAATCACACGACGCCGTTTAAAATTTTTTCTCGCTGGTTTATGCAGCTCATTTACCACTCGCCTCTTACTCATCATAATTATAAATGAAACATATTTCTCAAGAGTTTTTACTCATATACACCATCTTTTGGTGTCAAGTCTTTCTTATTTATTACTGAAGTAAACAGATAGTTTTCAATCTTCGCGATTTCATCATTGATATATAGCGTTAAATTTATCACCTCTATATTAATATTTTTTTTATTTTTTCAACACTTATTATAATTTTCTTGTGAACATAGTCTTTGGTAGTAGCATTATCATTTTCAAAGGGTTCACCAAGTCGTTTTATAAACTTTGAGTTTAGATCGTAGTCTCCGTTTATCGTTAAATTAAATCCAATACTCCGCTCTCCTTGTTCACCAGCTGGAACCTGAGCTCCTTGTTTACCATCAGGTCCTTGAATTCCTTGTTTACCGGCTGGTCCCTGAGCTCCTGTTGGTCCACGTTCACCTGCTTTCCCAAGATATCCTCGCTTAGAGAAACGTCCAAACTTGTCAATGCTCATCTGTAGGTGATGAAGTATGGTAATGAAGTAGTATTTAAACTATAATATCTTCTTCTCGCAACTCCTCCAGGATAGATACAATTTCATTGTTGTGACTAGTGTTTCCAGCCTGCTTTGATGCCATTAGAAGACGCAGTCTATCCACTAATTCATTTGGATCATCCCAGTAAATGTGATCAATGTTTTCTTTAGGCAGACGCATTAGTCCCATGCCTTTATGCTGTATAAGTTTACTGATGATAGCTTTATACTTAGCCGCTCTAGTACTCTTTATTTGCCCATCTTCAGCATAGTCACGTTTATATGCATTGGTATCTCGCAAAATAGATCCATAATTAGTTAAATCCTCTTTAGTATATAGACTTTTTACAGGATCTTTCATAAATAGCAGCTCACATAACCCCAAAGTTGTTTTATAGCTCTTCCCCTTGATAACAATATTTCCTACATCATCAACATCAAACGCTGAATTACCGATTCTCCACGCGTTGTTATCATAGTAAACTCCATAGGTTGGATCAATTTTAGGGCTATTATCAGTGAATAGCTTTAAATAGTTTGAAACTATGTATCCAGACGTATCAGGGGAGGTGACAGGAGACCTTCCTGTCAATGTTCTTGAATGTTTAGGTGTTGCGAATTCTTCTTCAGATGTTAAGGAATAATCTCCATAATTTATAGGTGTGCTACTAGCCTCCATTTTCACATATTTTCGTTTTGGAGGGGTAAAAGGTTCCACAATGTCATTGGCTTCTTCTTTTGCTTCTTCTTCTTCTATTGCTTCTTCTTCTTTTCTTCTTCTTGTTCTTGTTCTTGTTATTGTTCTTCTTCTTCTTCTTCTTCTTCTTCTTCTTCTTTTGTGTCTTTTGTCTCAAACTTGGCTATATCCGGTGGCTCGTATTTGACTCTTCTAACAAACTCTTTTAAGGGTTTAGTGATTGGCTTAAAGCTTCCTTCAAGTTGAGCTTCTGCTTCAATCCTTCCCATCCTTAGAGCTTTAAATTTCCTTCGCACTGCATTCCTTGTCTTGATGAGTTCTTTCAATTGATTTTCATTCATCTTCGATATTAACTGAATAACGGCTTTTCAAACAGCTCTGATAACAGGTAAACAGCTTTCCAAACAGCTCTGATAACAGCTTAACAGCTTTCCAAACAGCTCTGATAACAGCTTAACAGCTTTCCGAACAGCTCTGGTAACAGCTTAACAGCTTTTCAAACAGCACTGATAACAGCTGAAATGCTTTCCAAACAGCTCTGATACAGCTTAACAGCTTTCCAAACAGCTCTGATAACAGCTTAACAGCTTTCCAAACAGCTCTGATAACAGCTTAACAGCTTTTCAAACAGCTCTGATAACAGCTTAACAGCTTTTAAACAGCTTTGATAACAGCTTAACAGCTCTGATAACAGCTTAACAGCTCTGACAACAGTTTAACAGCTTTTAAAACAGCTCTGATAACACGTTAACAGCTTTTCAAACAGGTCTGATAATCGGTGAACAGCTTTAATCTACTCAGCAGGTCCACAGGACTCGGTGTGCTTTCGACTGAGTTACAACTTCGACTTAAGAAGGTTTCGCATGTTTCATCCTTTTATAGTAGGTACAATGAAGGTATCAAATCTTTTACGGTAGCGCCCCTTGTTTAATGAGCTATCCTTATCAATCATCAAGAAACCATTAAGTACACGTGATTATATTACATTTCAACAGTATCATCGGAACCTTATAAGATGTCGGATCACAAATCGAAACGCTCCAGAAAATCTTTGAAAGGGGGCAGAGGACTACTAAATTCAATCATCAACAAATTACCTGTAGAATTACATCTACCGGGATACCAGTACTGTGGACCAGGAACAAAGTTACAACAAAGATTGGCGAGAGGAGATCCGGGCATTAATCCACTGGATGCAGCCTGCAAGGAACACGAGATAGCATACTCGCGACATAAAGATACAAGCGATCGACATATAGCTGATAAAATATTAGCTGTAAAAGCCTGGCAGCGTGCAAAATCTACGGATGCAAATTTGAGGGAACGTGCCAACGCCTGGCTTATTACAAACGCAATGAAGGCTAAAATTAAGCTAGGTATGGGTCTTAAGGCTAAAACTAAACGCCAACCCACATTCCGGGAAGCAGTACGAAATGCACGTAAGATTTCAAAAATCAAAAAACCGAAAGACTTGATGGAACCTACAAAAATAGTTCTTAGTGCAGCTAAAATATTTTGAAAAGAAAGAAGAAATCAATTAAAACTCCACGAGTGATACCTGTACCAAAGGTTGGCGGAGCACTTCCGTTCCTCATCCCGTTGTTTGCTGGGTGTTCAGCATTGGGAGCACTATCGGGAGGTGCAGCAGGCATACCTAAAGCAGTAAATGATACCAGTGCGGCAAAGGAAAAATTGGAAGAAATCATAACATCATAAACAAGCAATGGAAACTATAGCGGTTGGTAAAGATGGAAACGGGCTGTTCTTGAAGCCATACAGAAAAGGACTTGGACTCTATCTACAACCTCAACCAAAAAACTATTAAAGACGCTACCCAAACGACCGCTAAACGAGTTGGATCTTCACAAGTATACCACACACTTGCCGCACTTCAGAGGAGTATTTATGCGTGATAATCTACCTAAAAAGCCATGGAAGCGAGAAAGCGGTATTGTTAACTTGGACATCTCAACTGGAGCAGGTACACACTGGGAAGCGTACTACAAGAAAGGTGATAACATCGAACACTTTGATAGCTTTGGCAATCTCCAACCCCCATGGGAGCTCATAAACTACTTGGGTAGTAATATTACGTACAACTACAGTTCTTATCAGAGCTATGATGCAGTAATTTGCGGTCACTTATGTTTAGAGTTTTTATATAATTGTTATAGCCATTAATTATTATCTATAAATAAATGTATCTATATTGAAATTGTGACAGTTCATTATCAACCGCCATGTCATTAACACTTACTCTCACGGGAAATTCATCTCTACTCACTGCTGAGTACTTTCCCCCGCTGGAGCTAGCAACGGATTATGTTTGTGGATTAATTGATTTTCAAACATACAACTCTATACCAAATATTGATGTGAGCAATAATCTGGTTCATGTAGGGAATGAGGTTGTTGAGATACCTGTTGGATCCTATGAGATTGATGATATAGCAAAATATGTACAAGGATACGTGGATAAAGAAGGGAGAAGGATAAAGGTTACAATAAAAGCTAACAATAATACACTGAAGAGTGAAGTTAAGGCAACTGAAGAAATACATTTTGAAAAACAGAGATCCATAGCTCCTCTGCTAGGATTCAGTAAAAGAAACTTATCTGCTAATATAGTGCATACATCAGAGTTGCCAGTCAACATCATTAAAATAAATACTATACGCATCGAATGTAATATTATATCAGGATCATTCTTCAACAACACAAATGTACACACTCTCCACGAGTTTTCCCCGAACGTTGGGCCTGGGTATAAAATAGTGGAGGTACCCAAAAATGTGATCTATTTGCCTGTGAACACCAAACGTATAAGTTCTCTAACAAGCTCCTTGACCAAGACAGTGTCTTAATCAACTTCAGAGGAGAGACTATAACCATCAGGTTACATTTGAAGCCACAGCATGTTGATATACAATAATGATAAATACGAGTTCGGAGCAGACAAGATCTTTAGTCAGCGGACAACCTTGAAGCGCTCAAGACCTAAATTAACACCTGCAAATACAGCATATTTACAATCGATAGGCTTAACGCTGAAACAATGAATAAAGGAATACTAGATATTGCACCAGACGCTCACTTTGATAACAGTGTTATTAAATTTGAACATCACTCCTATTCACCATTTGTAACATCATTTAAAAACAGCGATGAAATCCGTATCTCTGTACAAGATCAGGACTTGAATCTTCTACCCAACAGGAGTTTTCCTTACATTGAGGGATCTCTAACAAAGCTCGATGGAACCGTTTCAGCAACTGCTAAATTAGCTAACAACGCTCTACCATTTCTTTTTGAGGAAATACGCTATGAATTGAATGCAATGGAAATCGATCGTACAAGAAATCTTGGGATTGCGACAACATTAAAAAACTACGTATCGCTAAATGCAAATGTAAGCAGGATACTAAGTACTCAACGGCAGCTGGTCACCAGGTTCATCCGTTATACCAGCCATTGGACTGTTTAACTATTGTGTACCTCTGAAATATTTATTGGGATTCGCTGAAGATTACAAGAAAATTGTGATATATTCCAAACATGAACTCATATTGATGCGGAGCAGGACAGATCATAATGCCATTATATCGCCAACTGATGTGATGAAAATTGAAATTGCCAAATTTCAATGGAGCATTTCGCATGTTACAGTATCCGATGATGAAAAGCTGCAACTATTTAAAATTATCGGGAGAGGTCACCCGATACAAATACCATTCCGCAGCTGGGACATATATGAGTATCCAGTACTACCGGAGTCCACGCAACAAACCTGGTCAGTTAAGACTTCCACTCAACTGGAGAAACCTCGATTTATCATCTTAGCATTACAAACGGATCGAAGGAACGATAAAACCAAAGATGCAAGCAAGTTTGATCACTGTCAACTCACCGATGTTACAGTTCATTTGAACTCAGAATCATATCCCTATGATGATTTGAATTTGGAATTTGTTTTGAATAGATACGCATTGCTGTATGAGATGTATATAAAGTTTACACAATCATACTATGGTCATCAGTATCAGCCATTCCTCACATGGGAGAAGTTCAAAACTGATGCTCCGATCGCTGTCATTGATTGCTCACATCAAAATGAAACAATAAAAACTGGACCTGTTGACATAAGACTAGAATTCAAGACATCTGAAAATATACTGGCTAATACAACAGCATATTGCCTGCTTTTACACGATCGAATAGTGGAATACAGTCCGCTGACAAGTGAAATTAGAAAGTTAAATTAAGAAGATGGCTGTCATCGTAGACGTCCAAGGATTCAAAACAAATCTCAATGAATTCATCACTAAAGAACTGGCAATTTTAAACAATGAAAACCAGATGCAGCACTTTATATTTCAACCACCGTTCAGATACAAAGATTTGACTTCAGCAAAAAAGGGACAAGTAAAATGGCTTCAACACAATTTTCATGGATTCCGCTGGGATGATGGCTACATACCGTATCACAAGCTGTACACTCTAGTTGAACCACTGCTTCGAAACAAAACCGTATATGTAAAGGGAGCTGAAAAAGTTCATTGGGTGTCGAAGATAGTTGGAGAGGGTGAAATCATTATTAACGTTGAAGATGAATACAACTGTGGAAAACTAATAGAGATTAACACAAATGCGCCATCTTGCCAAGTTCATATTGGACAATGTGCTATAAGAAATACTTTTATAATAAGAAATTTTATTGGAAATAAAAACAAGTGTTTATAAAACATAAGACTTTTCAGTACACACATACCCCAGAACCATCAATGACATCGTCTAGAATCTGTTCATGGTGATGTCATGTTGTGAAATTCGAATAATGCTGATATCTACAACTTCCCTGCTCAGAAAACTTATTTAGGTGCAGCAAAACCATGATGACGTCATGCCGATATCTAGAACTCTCCCGCTAATAAAAGAAAACAGCAAAATCAAGGCATGCTGGTAGTTCCGGCTAAGACCGCTAGGGTACCTTACTCAAGAAATGGCGCGAAGAGGATTTCTGATGAAAATTTCGTCCCCCCTAATACCCCCACCCCAACCATCTAGAATCCATTGGCATGAACAAAAATTTCCTAGCGTCAACTTTAATTATTACTAATATTAGTTCAAAACCAAAGGCCTACATTTAGGCGCACCACATATCTATTTAAGGAAACCGTAGTACGGGAGCATGCTGGTAGTACCTGCTAATGCCGCTAACCCTAGCGGTCAAGACCAAATCACACATCCCGGTAGTACCGAATAATCCCGCTAGGGCACAGTCGAGACTCAATGAAACCAAAAGCCTACATTTAGGCGCAACACATATCTATTTAAGAAAACCGTAGTACGGGAGCATGCTGTTTGTACCGGCTAATGCCGCTAGGATGCAGTCAAGATCAAATGACACATCCCGGTAGTACCGGCTAATCCCGCTAGGACGCAGCCGAGACCCAAACCAATACAAACAAGACACAAACCTACATTTAGCACGGGATCAAACCACCTAGCATGATGCATCACATTTCTTTGGGCTGGATTTAGCAAATTGCCTCTATGACAGAAAAACGAGAGATTTCTACGATGTCCGACGCATACCACTAGTACCCAAGGGAGCGAATCTTCCAAATTGTCCGGAACTAAGGCCAATCGAAAAATATTGGGCTAATATTAAAAGTAAATAAAAAAAGCACTCTTATAACATAGACACTTTTAAGAGGTAGTATGAAATAGCGCCCGATACAAGAACTAAAGAAGAAGCTAAAATCACCTATAACGCGTAATTAAATCATCCCGGTTGTGATAACGCAACAAATTTTTGTTGATTTCATCAGTCATAGTTGATTAGTTTTTGTTTTGAATCAGTCCTTATTTAGTTTATATTTATAATACTCTATAATTGTGGTCAATAATTCATTGATTAATTTGCAATAAATGAATATGTAGCATGTACAATACATGGGTTGCTACTAAAGTTTTACGGTTAAGCTGGTGCATGGTGTCGCCTTCGAAATTTTTTTAAGTTTTTCTTTTTTACATTTTAACATTTTATCTGCGTTGGCCGAAAGTTCAATTGATGACTCATCCCACTTACAGTTCGAACTTGGAACATTGTGACTGCTTTTTATTCCATTTCGTAAAGGATAAAATCTGCGGATTGAGATTTAACAGCTCTCAAGCAACGGTGGTAGCTTAAGAAAATCTAAGATATGCGAAAACGTGTAGAACGTAAAAGCGAACATTTAGAAAAACAGTAAAATAAATCTGAATGGTAATTGGCAAAAATTAAAGTAGCAACCTTCGTAAGTATAAAAAAAACTAAAAATTCTAAATGAATTTGGATAATTACCACAAATTATATCCAACGTACATAGAGTGATGTACGGTAAGAGTTGAATATTTTCATTCCAATCATGATCTTCTGAAATATGTTTCACAAGTATGTATGCTATGTTTTCCAAAATTTTTAACATATTTTTCCAAAATTTTAAAATGAAAAGCAGGGGTTATGATTTTTCTTCGGTTGAACCATTTTTTAGCTATAATATACATATATTATAATACTTACAAAGAAATAATAGATTCACTATACTAAGTTGATTGTATTGTATGTATTTCAATAGTATACTAACCACTGCTGGTCAATAAACCTGTACGTAGCCAGTCTTTTATCAATTAATAATCTTCAGATTTATCAATAATTTTCGAACTGCTCAAATCGTTTCAATATCCTTGAGTGATATTAGGAGTAAATACAATTCCGGGAATTTTGCAAGAACTTCTTTTGGCTCTTTACCAAGAAATTCTAAACTATTACCCAAGATTGGCAAAGTTCGAGGTAGTCCTTTTAGATTTTTTGTAAGGCTAAATGTTCTAGCCTACTTTTTATAAATTATTGCGACTAAAAGCGTGATAAACAACACAAACACCTCAGCTATAATGCCCATTACGTATCTACTGAAACGATTCAATAGTTTAAACCTAACCTATACGTACTGAGCAGAAATTGAAAGTATCGCTAAATAATCATATCGCTTAAATATTTTTGGAAATGAAATTAACGTTAGTTACAGTTAACAGAGAACATCACAAGCTAGAAAGCCATAGCACTTGGAATTCCTGTGCCGGCACATCGACAGCCAACCATCATAGAACTTCCGAGATTCAACGAGACGGTGGAGGATGTTGATGCATGCATAAACACATAAAATTACTTTGAACGAATAAAATAATATACACAAATTGACTGACCTAGTTATGAGCGTAGTTGCTAGTTAAGCAAGTAAAATTCATACACCGCTGGTCGAAGCTCGTTCACCCCGAAATTGCATACAACACAATAATGAAAGGTGAATGAATCTTGCTCGCTTTAGTAGAATTATTGATTTTAATTTGTTAATATTGTACTAGACTAAGCACAATTTTTGTATAAATTGTTTGTGTTAATTAAAGAAAAGTTACTGTTATTCAAAACGGCGAGTTTTATTCATTGAAGTCATTCAATCACATTACAGGTATCTTCCCGTAAATTGTACATAGGGAGTACAAAGGAAGCTGTTTCGAGACCTTTCGAAGTACAGTTCGGCCAGGCGCGTCGAGACCAAAAGGAATTTTACCGGTGAACAGGAATAAGGGAAGATTCTGTGAAACCTCGGGAAGTAAAATGTGTGTTTGACTGTGACTAGAGCTATAGCTGTGTGATTTCGTGTAGCAAGCTTATATTAGACATACCAGTTACTACTATATATCTGTTCTTGGGTCCGATATAATTGGATAATCAGATCATGATCTGAAAAAAAGTGGTACCTGTGCGTTCATTATTCAACAGAAGTCTGTAAAGAAAAGACAAATTACAGTTGCAGTGATATAAGTGTGAACTCTAATTTACTTGATGCACCGGTACGCTCATTAGTGATCAGGAAACAGTGAGGAAAAAGAAAGTCTGAAAATAGAAATAGATTAAAGTGTCGCATAGGGATATATATATATGTGGATTTAAGAGTTACATTATTACGTAACTTGGGTACCTGTGCGTGCACTAATCACTAGGTAATCTGCAAAAGGAAAGATGAAATAAAGTTTTAGTGTTATATCTATAAATCTAACTCACGTTATTACCTACCTGGGCGTGTATTTGGCAGTAGGAAATCTGCAAAGAGCAGGTGAATTAAGGTCGTAGTGTTATAATTATGAATTAGAACTCACGTTATTAGTTATCTGTGCATAAATTAATCAATAGGAACGTCTGAAAATAAAAGATAAGTTAAGGTTTAGTATACGGATATATACAGATATATGGTATATATATGGATTTAAGAATCACATTTTTTTCGTACCTTGAGTACCTGTGCGCGCATTAATCACTAGGAAATCTACCAAGAAAGGATGGATTAAAGTTCTAGTGTTATTATATATTTGTGAATAATTCGAACTCACGTTATTAGTTACCTGTGCGTAAATTAATCAATAGTTAAGTCTGAAAATAAAATATAAATTAAGGTTTAGTATACGGATATATACAGATGCATATATATATGGATTTAAGAATCACATTTTTTTCGTACCTCGAGTACCTGTGCGCGCATTAATTACTAGGAAATCTACCAAGAAAAGATGGATTAAAGTTCTAGTGTTATTATATATTTGTGAATAATTCGAGCTCACGTTATTAGGTACCTGTGCGTAAATTAATCAATAGGAAAGTCTGAAAATAAAAGATAAGTTAAGGTTTAGTATACGGATATATATATATGGATTTAGGAGTAACATTTTTACGTACCTTGAGTAGCTGTGCGCGCATTAATCACTAGGAAATCTACCAAGAAAATATGGATTAAAGTTAGGGTTATTAGATATTTAGGAATAATACGAATTTGCTTTATTACGTACCTGTGCGTTCACGAATTAATGAGAAATCTACCAAAAAAAGATGAAATAAAGTCTCCGTGATATATCTATGAAATCCAATTCACGTTTTTACGTAACTGTGCGTGTACTAAACAGTATGAAATATGCAAAGAGAAAAAATATATTAAAGTTTTAGTGTTATTAGATATTTATGAATAATACGAATTTGCTTTATTACGTACCTGTGCGAATTAATGAGAAATCTACCAAGAAAAGATGGATTAAAGTTTAGTGTTATAATATATTTATGAATAATTCGAATTCACGTTATTACGTACCTGTGCGTTTATGAATTGCTGCGCAAGAAAAGATGAAATAAAGTTTCCGTGATATATCTGTGAAATCTAATTCACGTTTTTACGTACCTGTGCGTGTACTAAACTGTATGAAATCTGCAAAGAGAAAAGATAGATTAAAGTATTAGTGTTATTAGATATTTATGAATAATTCGAACTTACGTTATTACTTACTTGTACGTTTATTGAGCAGAAGGAAATCTGCAAAGGAGAGACGAATTAAAGTTTTAGTGCTACGGTTATGAATTCTAAATCACATTAATACGTACTTGGGCGCTTATGAAGCAACGGACTACTTGATGGCAAGAAAAATTGAGCTTAACTGACCGTTGGATAATCTGTAAAGGAATTACTACGTGAACTATCCGCAAACCCAAAGAAGTATAGTAAAGGTAACTGAAGAAGAAAGAAAGCGGGTCCCATAGCGACTGGGTGGTGGCCTGGCCTAACCAGTGATAAGGTAATCTTGTAAAATTTCGATAGTTTAAGATGTTCGTATGACCCCTCCGGTCTGGGTTTGGCCCCTTTGAGAGCCTTAGTCTTTGGTATCGTATTCGATTTTTTTTTGATAGCATGAATATTATAGGACGCCTTAAGCATTGATTCAGTTAGCTTGCTCCCCAGTAAGAGGTGGCTACATGTTTTTTTGTGTGCTTAATATAACTTAGATTTAAGTTCTTCAGAATAGGGCTCGAGCATATACGTAGGCAGGTAATTTCCCACCAAATGTTTTGCTCATTAGATTGTGAAACAGCTTGTTAGTGCACATACTAAAACCCAGTGAAAAATCTGTTTCAAGCGCCGCCCAAGAATTGTGGTAAAACCCCGAAAGGAAGAGGAGAAGTTTATTATTAATAATAAAGGTTCTAAAGTCGTAAAGCCTATACAGATTTCCTTTTTTTTTGTGCTACCTTACTCTTCTTTTATTCGAGTTTTAACTTTAGGTGCCAGGCCTTATGAGACCCATCCAGATGTCACTGCTGGTCTCGTTTGATGTGCTCAGGATATCAGACTAGCAGACAGCTGAGGTGTGGCGAGGCCGAGCAATGTGTTTCCCGACTATGCACACGCTTTAAGTACTTACACTATGGGGCTAAGTATATTGTTTTGGGACCGTGCCGACTTAGCCAGGGTGGAAGGGGGCGATGGGCCCATATCCAGTCCGGTCGGGACTTCACCATCATCCGAAGTCCAGGTTCTCTCTCTCTCTCACTCTCTGCGGTGCTCTTTCTCCGGGTGACATATAAATTGTCCGGCGTCGCAGTGATTTCACTCATTTTTATTCTTTAGATTTCAGGACCAACAAAAAGGGAATCTTCAGGGTTCCACTTTCCTAGTATCTGATCTTTTTATTCCAGTGTATTTCTTTTTTTATGTTGCACCATGGAAACAAATCGGCAGTACGACGTGAACGAGCAGTACTGCATATATACATTTTTATTTACCCTTTGTCTTCTGTCCGTCTGTCTGTCCGAAGTTCCCACAAGCCAAGCAAGTCTCATTCATTCAATTTCTTGTATTCTTTTTATTTTTTATTTTTTATTTTTTGATTCTCGCACAGCTGACAAGCATCAAGGGATGTGGGTGGAAAGAACCACCACAAGCCGGCTGACCGCTAGCGGCAACATGCTGTGCGGTGTTATATACCTAAAATAATTAATATTTTCATATAAACCTGAAAAAGGGCAAACCATAAAAATAATATTCAATTAATTTTTCACATAAGCTAATCATGCTTAAAACATGATTAGCTTATCTCTTAAATGGGTGAAGAAAATTGCATCAGCAATTTTCCTCACATACCATTCATTTTATTCCCATAAAACGACTTGGGAAAAACAAAAGTTTCATTTTACACCCCAAGTCGTTTTACTTAAAAATTTCCACGACAAATTTTGCCTTCAGCAAAATTTGTCATTTCAACAATTTAATTAAAAAAGAAATCAAAAGCAAATCGTAGCTTCAGTACGATTTGTCGCAAAAAATACAATATGTATGTACATACGTACATACATATTACGAAAAAAAAGCTTTCGCGATAAGAAACGCGCGCAGCATAAATGCATTGTATGTATAGGCGCGTCGCGATTTCAAACGGTGGCTGATGTTTTAAAAAGTGTAAGATTACATTTTTGAAGCCATCGTTCAACGCGAATAATTCTGGACATGTTTGAACATGTCCAGAATTAAAAAGTAAAATTTTCTCAGGATAAGAAAATGCAATTTAGCATTTTCTATCCTGAACAACGGCTCTTGATCACGATGAATGTGATCAAGAATGGAGTTGAATGATAAACGTAAAAGCGGCGCAATCTCGGGTGCGGGAGCAAGAGTTGGTTTTTGGATTTTGGCGCGGCTACCTCGGCGGTTTTAGTTTCTCGAAAATCAAAATAAAATTAATCGGTGAAAAGTAGTTAGTAAACGGAAGTTTAGTTTATGTTCTAATTTTAAAGGAAGAGAAAAAAGTTTATGTTTTAATTTTCAATAAAGATAAAAAGTTCACGTTCCGATTTTAAATAAAGAGAGAAAAGTTTATGCTCTACTTTTAAAGGAAGAGAAAAAAGTTTATGTTCTAATTTTAAATAAAGATAAAAAGTTCACGTCTAATTTAAATAATATATATACAAAAGTTTAAGTTCTACTCTTAAATAAAGATAAAAAGTTTATGTTCTAATTTTAAACAAAAGTAAAAAAAAAAAGTGTTTTGGATATTTATTGTACCCAGACAACACGAAGGTACGTAAAAAAGAAATATAACAAATTGGCGCAGCCGGTAGGATCAAGGAAGCTTGATCAAGTTAAACGATCGTAAACGATTGAAAAGCCTTGGTCCTACACGAATCTACGGGGAACCTGTGACACTAGCCACACTATAAGGCCACGTCACCCCCAACGCTCGGGGTAGATCTCATCTATAGGCGCCTCTGCTCCAGGCGATCAAGCGTTCACCCCAGTGAGTGGAAAAAGAAACGAAATCATCAGGGGACCTGGACTCACTAATAGAAGCTCATTCCCTGCCGAAAAGAAGTCAGGACAACGGATCCACATTTAAAACCAACTCCAGAAGGAAGATATCACCGTTCCTGGGTTGAAGGGGATTTCGAAGAAGGCTTTAAGCCCCCCTTTCAACCATATCCAGGGGAAGTAAGTAGGCCTAGGGCCCCCCCAGCAGCAAAAAGAAGCACCAGCAGATAGAAACTTCGTTCCAGGATTGAAAGGGATCTCGAAGTCGGCATAAGCCCCCCTTTCAATCTCAGCCAACGGAATTAAGACGGCAGGAGCCCCCCTAGTAGCAAGAAACAATCCATAAGCGAATACTCCAAGAAGGCTGGAAGCCCCCCCTTTGGACAACGCGGGACGCATATGCAAGAGGAAAACTCTACGCCTTCATCCGACGCGGAGCAATCCCTAGGTGAGAATTCACAACACCTCCGGGAAGGTACAGACAACGCCTCAGAAGACAACCAAACAGAATCAGCCGCTGGAGTTCGCCTTAGAAGTGGTACCATTTTAACTGGTCCCACCGTAACAAATAAAGTAAGTCTAGATAAATTTTTAGATAAGTTATTAGAGAAGGCACGTGAATCCGATAAGCTCACTGTCACGCACTGCGACGCACTTGACCACAGATTAAGTCAAGGCAGAGAGCAGAGGCTGACGCAAATCGAAAAATTCAAAAAAGAAACAGAGCGATTCAAACAGGAGCTTATCGAATTCGCCGGGCTTTCACGTTCTTTAGGTATAGATAAGACCACAGCCAGTGTAGTTGTAAGTGCTGATAGTGATACTAGTGTCAGTGATATTAGTGGTGACCAAACAACCGCAGAAAATCTCCTTAGTGGCTGGCTAGAAGTATCCTTCACGGATTCTAGTCCAGAAACCAGCCCTGAAACTCGTCAAAGCACCAGTAGACTACCCTACAAAAGTTTAAATAAAAAGATAATCACAATGGTAGATTATGCAAAGGTGGCCAAGCTCACGGCACAACTAGTCCCTCTGTTTTCGGGTGAAAATACCCCACAGCTAGGTCGTGAGCTACAAACATTTATTGGCTGTTGCAAACAGGCCTTACACTGTTTAAGTGAGGAAGAAAAACCAGCCTTCCTACATATCTTGCCCACAAGACTTCGTGGCGATGCTTATCAGCTGTTTGCTTCGGACGTTCCAAGTACTTTTAGTGAGGGGGAGGAACGTCTGAACAGAACCTATTTACCACGAGAATCGTACCAAGAGTTGGTCAACAAATTGATCACAATGAGGCAAAACCCGTTGGAAACTCTCACTGCCTTCACAACAAGAGTGAAGCAGTTGTTGATGCTTTGTAACGAGGCAGCGGTACTGAAGTACGGAGCAACGGCAGCCCCAGCTGTGAAGACACAGTTGGCGGACTTCGCCAAGAATGCCCTCAAAAGTGGAGTGAACAATCCCCACCTATGCCAGTACCTCCTCACTCTGGTAGAAAATGATCTAGAGCAGCTGATACAAAAGGCTTTAGACATGGAAAAGTTACAAGCAGGCACAGTTTTCGTCCAAACGCCGCTAACGCAGCAGCCATATCCAATGGCACCAATAGACCCAAGTCTTCGAGTTCGAGCCCTCAGCCGAACTCCTTACAATCAAGCACCACAGCCACCCATGTATGCATCACCACGAGCACAAGAGCCCCGACAGTTTAATCCCCCATACGTACATGCTCAACCACTACGCCCGCCATTTCCACGAAGGGAATCTAGACAACCGGATACACAGAATCTGGTACAAAACATCACCTGTAATTTCTGCCAGAAGCGGGGACACACCTACACGGAGTGTTTAAAACGCAAAAACACCCCCTTCTGCTCTAACTGTAGAAGTTACGGGCATGACATTCGCGACTGTCGAAACAACCAAACACAGTCTGCAAATCGTTTCACAAGAGGATCGCCTAGCAATCCCCCACAGTCAGACCCAAGCAATACAAAAGGCCCCAGAGTCTTTAATATAAGACAAAAATGTGATTTTTGTGGGCGCCGCGGACACAAGATCGACGAATGTCGACAAAAGCAAAAATGGGAGGATAAAAAACAGGGAAACGACAAAGAGTCGACCCAAAACTCCCCGGCTCGACTATAAACCCTACCAGCAATAAAAAAGGGTCTTCTCAGCCGCCCGAATTCAGTGTGCCCACCGCCAGACTCCCTCTAGACATAAGTCTAAATGGTCAGGCCCAGCTAATAGTGGACACCGGCGCTGAGATCAGTATAATTAAGAAAAAAGCTCTCAAATCTCGCGAGCTAATAAATCCCAATAAAAAACTAACGCTTCAAAGCCCCTTTGGCACCGGAAAAACCTTAGGAAGTTGCCAAGGAAACTTCATGCTAAAAAGTAACTTACCTTGCAACTTTCAGGTGGTAAAAAACATCACAGGTATTTCTGACGACGGCTTACTAGGAAATGATTTCCTAGCCAAAAATTGTAATGTTGAAGGACCCAACAAGGTTCTGCGATTTCCTCGCACGGAAACCAATCCAGAAGAGTTTGCTGTTCCATTAGAAACCGCATCGGACAACCCGTGTTCACAAAACACAGTCAACAAAGAGACACTGGTAGAAGATATTAAACCCGACGGGGATACACCTTCTACCCGAAGTGTTCTCAAAGCTTCTCAGTCAGAAGAAGTCGGCTGTGACTTACAAGAACGCGATAAGGGTGACTTGATTACCGAAGATCCGGCCCGTAAGACTGGACAGTATCAGGTGAATTTAAATGAACCTGTGTGTGTAAGACTGGACAGTATCAGGTGAATTTAAATGAACCTGTGTGCGTACCAGCAAGGTCTCAGATCGTAGTCAAAGTTCCGTTGCAGTTGCAGGAAGAAAAGCTCAGTCTGTCGAAAGAAATAGACGACGGAGTCTTCTTAGCAAACAGCTTACTCTCAGCTGGGTTAAAAGCAGTCCCTATAGGAATCCTCAACACACGCAGTACACAAGTAGTTCTAAACAGCGTGAACCTAAATCTGGTTCCCATTAAAGACTACACTGTCGTCCCCATCAAACGAGAGCCAGACAAAAATATTGCAACAACCCATCCTTTGAATCCCATGAGTCGAAATGACGGCGATGGTGAGCATCAAAATATAATTAGATCTAAGATTAAGAAAATAGCGCATAAGAGCCCCAGTCAATTAAGCAGTCATAAGAAACTGCTCCAAGACGCTTGCGGGTCCCTCATGAAAACCCCAACGTCAGGCGCTGGCCAGCATACAAAAGGTCTGCCGTTAGCAACTCCCGCAGATCCACCTGGCCCAGCGCCTCTCATATATAAAACAAGTAGGTTAAGAGGTAAAATAAGTAATATAAAATCATTAAGGAAGTCTAGATTTAAGAATAATAAAAATAGGACAATAAGCGCTGAACAGACGGCCACCCTACAACACATAAAATACTTGTTCCCAAACGATGTCGAGCAAGAAGACACCAGTATTCATCCCCGCCTCACCAGATTAGAGCAAGAACTCAGTCTGGATGAAACTTTAAATTTTGAGGAAAAAGCCTCAATAACAAATCTCTGTTACGAATATGATGACATATTCTTTTTAAAAGGTGACAGGCTTACACATACCAATGCCATCACCCATGACATCCCTCTGGTGCAAGACCAAGCACCTATTAACCAAAAGATGTACCGGTTACCAGAGACACAGCGAAATGTAATAAATGAGCAACTCAGAGAAATGCTGGACAACGACATTGTCCAGCCCAGCAAAAGCCCATGGAACTCACCACTGCTAGTCGTCCCCAAAGAAGCGGGACCAGACGGTGAGAAAAGGTGGCGCGTCAACGTTGATTTCCGCAAGTTGAATGAAAAAACGATTGGCGACGCCTTCCCTCTACCTCGGATTGAGGATATCCTCGATCAACTGGGCCATTCAAGATACTTCACCACCCTAGACCTAGCCAATGGCTATCATCAGGTACTCGTCGATCCGAAAGATCGAGCAAAAACGGCTTTTAGTACCAACTACGGGCATTATGAATTCAAACGTATGCCGTTCGGACTCAAAGGAGCCCCGGCCACATTTCAGCGTTTAATGAATTTCATATTAACTGGCCTACAAGGCCTAGAATGTTTCGTCTACTTAGATGACATCGTCATCTATGGAAAAAGTCTGGCAGACCACAATGAAAAGCTTCGCAAAGTCTTTGACAGGTTAAGAGAAAATAACCTGAAACTTCAACCTGAGAAATGTCAATTTCTCAGGCGCGAGGTAGTGTATTTAGGACACAAATGTTCTAACCAAGGAGCACTACCGGATCCTAGCAAAACGGCAAGCGTCCAAACTTTCCCCATCCCTAAGACAGTAAGGCAAGTACAATCATTTTTGGGCCTTGCCAATTACTACAGAAAATTCATACCCGATTTTTCGAAAACAGTACGTCCACTAACAAACTTACTCCGAAAGGATGTAAAGTTTAAGTGGACTGAGAAATGCCAAGAGGCATTTCAAAGCATTAAGAACGCTTTAATTTCCCCTCCACTCTTAATATATCCCGATTTTTCAAAACCCTTTAACCTTACCACCGACGCCAGCAGCGAGGCTCTTGGAGCAGTTCTCTCTCAAGGAGAGGTAGGAAGTGACCAACCCATTGCCTACGCCAGCCGTACCCTGAACAAAGCCGAACGTAACTATTCCACGATTGAGAAAGAGTTACTGGCTATAGTTTGGGCGACTAAAAATTTCAGGTGTTATCTGCAAGGCCGAGAGTTCACGGTCTATACAGATCACAAACCACTCAAGGGAGTCTTCAATGTTAAGGACCCCACTTCCCGTCTGGTGAGATTTCACCATAAACTTTCCGAGTTCAATTATAAAATTGAATATAAGCCCGGAAAGTACAACACGAATGCCGACGCTTTAAGCTGCATTCCACGGGAAAATAACAAAGACAAGGAAACTACAACCTTCACGGTAGAAGCTATAGTCCACCACCAAATGGACTCGGACATAGAGGAGGAAAAACACTCATCGGACCTTAAGAAGTGTCTGCAATGCAATGCAGTAACAAGAGCCCAGACACGAAACATTCAGGAAAGTGGAACAAATCCAGACAGCCAGGCCAAACTAATAGAACAAGAAGAACAAACTCATCATCCAGAAGAGACCGCAGACCGTGACAGTCCACCTAGTACCAATCCACCAATTATAGACGAAACTCGTCCCCCTGAAGTAATCACAAGCCCAGAGGAGATTCAATTAATCTTAAAAGATTATCATGATTCTCTCTTTGGCGGCTATCAGGGAGTGATAAAAACCTACAAACGGATTCGAAGAAAGTACTGGTGGAGGCACATGCTTAGTGACATCAAAAAGCACATTAAGCGGTGTGCCAAATGTCAAACCATGAAGGCTTCACCACAGTATAAAATGCCAATGGTGATTACAGACATAGCTGAACAACCCTTCGACAAAATCTATCTAGATATAGTCGGCCCACTAGAGGAAACTGAATCTGGAAACAAATATATATTAACGTTTCAGGATAACCCCACGAAGTTCGTAGATTGGTATGCCATACCAAATGGAGAAGCTATAACGGTAGCGCAAGTTTACTTCGACGAAATCGTCACGCGCTATCGCATTCCCAAAAGAATAGTCACCGATCAGGGAAGTAATTTCCTGAGTGACCTATTCAAAAAGGTATGCAAACTACTCAGGATAAATAAGCTGCAAACCTCAGCTTATCATCCCCAATCAAATGGAGCACTCGAACGTGCACATAGACCGTTGATTGAATATCTACGAACTATAGTGGACGAAAATCCCAGGTCATGGGATAGTTATCTGCGAACCGCTGCTTTCTTGTACAACAATAGTGTACACGAAGGGACAAAATTAACTCCCATGGACTGCCTCTACGGCTTTACAGCGGACGTTCCGTCCAACTTAAGGCGAGACCCCGAACCCGTGTATAATCACGAGAGCTACTACCATATTCTCAGGTATAAGCTTCAAAAGTCTTACGCCATGGCACAGAAAAACCTTCTGATGAGTTAACAACGCTCGAAAAATTACTATGACAAGGCTGTACGTCCCCTGACATTTCACAGAGGAGACAAGGTTCTACTCAAGAGCGAGAGTCGTAAACATAAGCTCTCCCAGATTTGGGTAGGACCATACACGGTAACCGGTATCCCTAGTACTGTAAACACCACAATAAAAATTCGTAAACGAGAGGTCACGGTACATAACAACCGTTTAAAACCTTTCTACGAATAACATGGTGCCAATATAATTTAAGTAATTCAAAGACACATATATAATAGCATGTAAGCTATAAAGTCAAATAAAAACCCATTTTAATACCCTATCCTATCCTCTCCTAGATAACAATGCAGTCCATCATTTTCCACGGACTATTCCTGCTCATAATAGGAGCCCTCGCGGAGGAACCTTACTCTATAACGCCCCTAAATAATACGGGAGTACTATTTGAGGATCTTGGAAGCCTATCAGCTTACCACGACACTTGGAGCATCATCACTGAGTTAGATATGGCCGAGTTGGAAAATCAGACGCGACTAGCAGAACGAGCGGAACACTACATACACCAATTGTGTGGAAATGGGTCTTCTATACAGGACCTTTGTACGCTACAGACAAAACATATACACGCCCTAATGGAAAATATCAATAGGCGTACCAGTGTTATTAGGGAAGCTGTGCCCAAATCGCGCAAGCCCCGATCCATCTTCGATGGAATTGGAAATGCGATGCATTATCTTTTCGGTATCATGGATAGTGGAAACGAACAAGAGGTGTACTACCGACTAAGCGAATTAGAAGTAAATATTCAAACCTTAGCTGATCTGGAAAAACAACAGATCAGCGTAATAAAAACCACGTTTGAACAAATTCAGAAACCCCTATCTTCCCTGTCTGAACGACAGCGTCAGATAACCAACCAGATTAACAATCTGCGGAACTCAACAGACGAGTTGACAGCCCACCAAATAAGACAAGAAATTGTCTCTAGTCTGACACTACAAATGATAGAGTTGGAATTTAGACAACAAGCTCTACTGGACATAATAGTGTCCAGTAGAAATAATCAAATTCATCCACTTTTAATTTCCCCAAATCATTTGCTAGAGATTTATCACAAATCTCACTCCACTTGTCCCAATCTACAGGACTGTTTGTCAGTTCTGTATCAAACAGCAGATGTTAAGACACATTTGTTGCAGGACAAATTAGTTATCCGAGTGAAACTTCCCATATTTAATATTCCCAAGATGAAAATCCAACAGATTAGATGTTTTCCCATACGGCTGGATTCAGACCACTCAATAATACCTGATATCGAATTTTCCCATGTGGCAAGTCAAATACAGACCCAGGAATTTCTGCTGTTGAAGCCAGAAAACTTGAGATCTTTCAAAAAAATTTCAAAGGGAATCAATGAAGATACGTGGGTAGGTAAGCTGAACACACCACTCACCAAGGCTACAAAAACAGATGAATGTGTTATTAAACTTTTGTTCAATCCAGTGGGCGAACACCCACAGTGTAGCACCAGAGCTCAAATTCCCCCAAGAGATACAATAATTAAGCTCAATAGACCAAATTCGTGGCTGTACTCCTTAACCGAAACCACTATAGTACATATAACTTGTACTCAACAGTTACTCACTCATCGTCTCGCAGGACATGGAATCATGACAATCAACGAACCATGTTCCTTGCAGATAGGGTCTCACACTCTGTATTACGAAGCAAAAATCTACATCCGCTAAAAGTTTTCCAACCAACCTACTTCCCAGGCACAAACGAAACGCAAGAGGAATTGACAGTATATATGTCCAAGATATCCGCTCCTAAAAACCTTGATAAACAACCAACGTTACTCCTCGGAGATGATACAAACCAACGTATCCACCTAGATACAAAATCTCTAGACGAAATACGTACCAAAGTGAACAGCATTCACTTTGGACCAAAGGCCAAGATTCCTCATATACTCTCTATTACATCCCTATCAATGACAGGACTCTTGTTGCTACTGATATCAGTGGTGGCACTAGCAAAATATATCGTCCCGGCATTCATGGCATGGATTGCTAAACGAAGACAACAGCCCACAGCTGAAAACGTTCCCATGGAACCGGTTTACGCAACACCCCAAGAAAAGTTAAAACGGGCTCAAAGTCTCCCCAGAGCGAGATCTATACAAGTAGTATAATCAAAAAGATCTATACTCGTTGGTTGGCCCCGTCTTATTCTTTTGTTGCTGGCTTAGTACCCTTTCACTACACTGGTCTTGATATAAGCTGAAATAATTTATAGCAAATAAGAAAAAAAGCAACCAGATAAAATTAATATTATATAAGAATAAACTTTATTTAGTAGTACCTACAAACCCAAAATTAATAAACGTAAGTAGTACTTAGTAAAGCAGAAATAATAAATTAAATAAGCTAAAAAAATAAGGTAATAAATAGAAGAAAGAAAGGCATAAGATAATAGAATTAAAAACCAAAAACATAACCAAGATTATTTACACAAGAATAATAATAATAAAAGTAGTAAGTAAATAATATTTAGTAACATTAAGTATTACATAGAAATAGCTAGTGAACTAGTAAAATATAGACATAAATACAGAAAATAGAAATGTAACGAAATAGCGACTTAAATTAGTAGAAAAAATAAGAAAAGATTTTTTTTTAACGACATTAGATATAGCAGAAATTATATATATTCCCATAAGAAATACATATTATATATATAGGTATATTGCTGTAAAAACTCAACCGAAAACCGACCAAAACCCAGGCACCAAAAACGCACCAACAACAACTTCCCCTGAGAATTATTCCTCTTCAAAGAATAATTCTCTTTTTCTCAGGGGGAAGGATTGTTATATACCTAAAATAATTAATATTTTCATATAAACCTGAAAAAGGGCAAACCATAAAAATAATATTCAATTAATTTTTCACATAAGCTAATCATGCTTAAAACATGATTAGCTTATCTCTTAAATGGGTGAAGAAAATTGCATCAGCAATTTTCCTCACATACCATTCATTTTATTCCCATAAAACGACTTGGGAAAAACAAAAGTTTCATTTTACACCCCAAGTCGTTTTACTTAAAAATTTCCACGACAAATTTTGCCTTCAGCAAAATTTGTCATTTCAACAATTTAATTAAAAAAGAAATCAAAAGCAAATCGTAGCTTCAGTACGATTTGTCGCAAAAAATACAATATGTATGTACATACGTACATACATATTACGAAAAAAAAGCTTTCGCGATAAGAAACGCGCGCAGCATAAATGCATTGTATGTATAGGCGCGTCGCGATTTCAAACGGTGGCTGATGTTTTAAAAAGTGTAAGATTACATTTTTGAAGCCATCGTTCAACGCGAATAATTCTGGACATGTTTGAACATGTCCAGAATTAAAAAGTAAAATTTTCTCAGGATAAGAAAATGCAATTTAGCATTTTCTATCCTGAACAACGGCTCTTGATCACGATGAATGTGATCAAGAATGGAGTTGAATGATAAACGTAAAAGCGGCGCAATCTCGGGTGCGGGAGCAAGAGTTGGTTTTTGGATTTTGGCGCGGCTACCTCGGCGGTTTTAGTTTCTCGAAAATCAAAATAAAATTAATCGGTGAAAAGTAGTTAGTAAACGGAAGTTTAGTTTATGTTCTAATTTTAAAGGAAGAGAAAAAAGTTTATGTTTTAATTTTCAATAAAGATAAAAAGTTCACGTTCCGATTTTAAATAAAGAGAGAAAAGTTTATGTTCTAATTTTAAAGGAAGAGAAAAATTTTAAATAAAGATAAAAAGTTCACGTCTAATTTAAATAATATATATACAAAAGTTTAAGTTCTACTCTTAAATAAAGATAAAAAGTTTATGTTCTAATTTTAAACAAAAGTAAAAAAAAAAGTGTTTTGGATATTTATTGTACCCAGACAACACGAAGGTACGTAAAAAAGAAATATAACAGCGGCCACCCACACTAATCCCGAGTTGAATTTGCAGCGGGAGGTGACTGTCGCAACAACTATCTGCATTCATGGTAAGATGGATGCAGATGGGGCTGACAACGGGCGCGCTCTTCGCTACAAAACCGCAACTTTTTGAATATTTCGCCTTCACTACATTACCCCCTCCAAAAAAGAAATCAAATTATGAATGAGGCTAGTTACCTTCTGTGAACAACAAATGGTCAACGACGTGGTTCGGCCGAATCTTCAATTGAATCTATGTTATAAGCAAGTTTTAGTCGATCGATAGATATTGATTGGTTCTTGCTATTGATATTTAAAACGATGTGTTTAGGAAGCCGTCTTACTGCTTTGTACGGGTCGTCGTATGGTTGTTCCAGACCTTTTTTGACTCGGTCTACGAGGACGAATACGTATTCGCATTTATTTACGCTGTGTGGAACGTAGGTATACGCATTTCTAGGAGTACGCGGACATTTAAATGTTAGATTTCTAATTTGGTTTCTCAGGGTACTAATTAGGTTTGAAGGATCTGAATCGGTTTGGTTTATTATTTGCACGACAAATTCGCCAGGTATTCTAAGAGCTTGGCCATACACTAATTCAGCTGGTGATGCATTCAGATCTTCTTTTATTATTGAAGTTCACATTCCTAGAAGTACCAATGGAATTTCCTAACTCCAATTCGCGGTGTTACCACGTACTTTAAAGGAGTCTTTCAACTGTCTATGGATCCTTTCTATCATACCATTGCTTTGAAGATGGTTACTTTTGGTGCGGATTCTATGCGAACCTAATAGGCTAGCGAGTTCCGCGAACAGATTCGACCCGAATTGCACGTCTTGGTCTGTGGCTATTTGTAGGGGACAACCGAATCTGGATATATATTCGAAAACGAATGTTCTTGCTACTTCCGTCGCGGTACTTGTTCTTAATAGATAAGCTTCCGGCCACCTAGTAAATCGATCGATCACCGTTAAAATAAAACGGTTTCCATTAGATGGAGGTAGTGGGCCTACTAATCCATGTGCCTGTGGAATTTTGACTTGTGACAACAGGCTTTTGCCCACATGCCGGCATCGCTCTTAATTCCTGGCCAAAAGTATCTGGAAGCGCATTGCTTTCTACTGGCACATATTGCAGTATGAGATAGACTGTGGAATTTATCGAAAACGGGTTTGTTTACCTCTCGCGGGACGTAGGGTCGGTTTATGTTTGGGAGACCTCACACCATATTTGACAGTGCATTTCAGGTATGTTGACTTGCTTGAGTTTCCATTTCGCAGTATTATGTACTGAAAGTATCTGTTTTAATTCTTTGTCGTTTTCTTGTAGTTGTACTAAACGTTGTAAGTCGATGCCTGTGAATTGCAAGCTACAGCTTTCCATGCTTGGGCGCGACAGGAAGTCGGCGACTACATTTTCCTTTTCTGATCTGTGGCGGATATCAGGTGTAAATTGTGCATCATACTCTAGGTGACGTGATTGTCGGGGACTGTGATCAGTTTTCGAGGTTAGTGCCGTTGTCAATGTTTATGGTCAGTGAATACCATCACTTCTCGACCTTGTATGAAATGCCTAAAGTGTTTGATTGCCAGGTAAATAGCAAGTAACTCTCGATCGAATGTAGAATATCGAGTTTCTGCTGGTTGGAGCTTTTTGGAGAAAAAGGCTAAATGTGCCCAGCAGTGTTTATTTGAATCCAACTGTTGCGAAACAGCACTGATCGCAATGTTTGAGCTACCGCAAGTGATATTGAACACTGTATTATTGCTTGGATGTATTAGAAGCGTATCCGATTCTAAGCCTGCTTTAGCTTTTTCAAATCCATCATTACAGGTTTCTGGCCAGTGGAATCGCTTTGTGGTTTTTCCACGCTTTGCTGAATTAGCTAAATGCGAATATATCGGGGCAAGCATTTCTGTAAGGTGTGGAACAAAGCGGTTATAATAACTCATCATACCGAAAAATTGCTGTGTTTCCTTGATAGATGTCGGTGGTGTAATCGCAAGGATCGTGTTTACTCGATCCTCCTCATTTATTGTGTGTGCCAAAAACGTTAAACTTTTAGCACCGAATGCAAATTTTGAAATTTTTAATTTGACGTCGTATTCGCTAAGTCGTTGCAACAGTAATTTTAAATGTTGTTTATATTGTTCCTCGGAAGTGCTTGCAACGATGACATCTTCAATATCGGCGTATGCAAAATCCATTCCTTTCAAGGCTTCGTTTATGAATCGCTGAAAGGTTTGGGCAGCATTCCTGAGACCGAATGGCATTCTTCGAAATTCGTACAGACCAAATGGTGTAATAATACCAGTTTTATACATGTGTTCGTCTGCTACAGGAATGTGATGAAAGACTCTAACCAGATCTATTTTGGAGAATATTTTACAACCACTTAAATGCATGGCAAAGTCCTGAATGTGAGGATTGGGTATCGGTCTGGTATGTTACAGGCGTTTAAACGGCGGTAGTCGCCACAGGGTCTCCAATCGTTATCGTCTTTCTTCTTAACTAGATGTAATGGCTAAGCAACTGGAGACGAAGATGGTTGACATATGCCGAGATTTACCATATATTCGAATTCAAAATGCAAACTAATGCATATAATTTGTCAATTTAGCACAGATATATATAACTATATGAAAAAACCCACCAAAAGAGTGGGACACAGACAAGACCTCGCTGTGTCGTTGACTGCTGCTGGTGGCGCCCAAATTTATGTGTTGTTGTGTGTCGCTTTTTTTCTTTTTTGCTTTTATGTTTTTGCCTTCAGCATGCAGAATTTTATTTTAGATTTCTGCAACATTCGCGGATTAAGAGCAAATCGGTTTTCGGTGTACTGCCACCTTAACTCAAAAAATCCGGCAATTCTTGCGCTAAGTGAAACCAAGGTCGTTTCTGATGCTGATATTAATCAGTATCACGTCCCTGGTTACAGCTTCGTGCCTCTTTTTTCTCAGCATAGAGGGATCGCAGTATATATTCGGAATGATGTGGCCTTTACTATTCTTCAAGATTTTCCTTCTGCTAATCCAGAGTTTAATTATATCTAGATTAGGTTCAAACTTCACAAGCACATCGTATACATCTGTTTTCTTTATCGCAGCCCAAATATGTCTGATGACGACACGGTATCCGTATTTGACAATATCTCCAACAATATTGATCATTTGCTTTCTGTTTCCCCCTCTTCCGAAATCGTCCTGGCAGGCGATTTTAATGTTCATAATATACCGTGGCTCAGACATTCTTCTACCACAAGTCCTGCGGGCCGTTTCGTTGAACTCTTCTGTGAATCATTTAATTTGCAACAGCTAGTGGATGCACCAACGCGAAGTCCTGATGCAGCTGAAGATAAAGCTAATTTACTCGACTTGTTTCTAACATCTCATCCTGACAAATATTCCATTTCAGTCGGTTCCCCTCTTGGAAATTCAGACCATTGTTTAATCACGGCTCAATTTACCACCTCAAACCTGTGCCGACCAACTGCTCCACCTACAAGTAGGCTTCTTTGGCACTATAAGAATGCTGATTGGGAAAGTCTCAATAAGTATCTTAAAGAAATTGATTGGTCGGTCTGTTTTGCTTCGAGGGATGTTGATGAATGCACATTACAATTTAGTAACATACTAAATCTTGGCATGCGTGAATACATTCCGTATTCTTACAGCAGGTCTCAACAACAGCATGATCGCTCCTGGTTTAACGATAAGTGCAACCAAGCTATAAAAGCGAAAGAGTCTGCTTTTCGCGCCTATCAATTGCATCCATGTCCGGAAATGAAACAAGTCTACAAGACTGCACGAAACACCTGCAAGTCCATTATCCAGAGAGAAAAATTTCTTTTTGACCAGAATATTAGACAAAGAATCCTGACAAGCCGCAAAGGTAGCAAAGGTTTCTGGTCCCTGGTCAAAACCATCAGGAACAATTTCACCAGTTCCTCTATACCTTCACTACTTAATAATGGTGAAGTGATTGTTGACTCCCTGGATAAAGCTAATATTTTAGCTGCTAGATTCGCTTCAAATTCTCGTCTTCCACCAACTTCACAAACACCTGTTTTGCATCGCCCGTGTGAATGTGTACAAGAGCCAATACACGTTCGTACGAGGGATGTGGTCAGGGTCCTTAAGGGGATCAACGTCTCCAAAGCCGCAGGTCCTGATGGTTTTTCGCCCCTGTTAATTAAAAGCTGCGCCTCATCCTTGGCTAAACCTCTGCGCAAACTCTTCTACTTGTCTTATTCGACAGGAAAATTTCCAACTGCTTGGAAGCTAGCTCACGTTCAGCCTATTCCTAAGAAAGGAGAGGGTAGCGATCCCTCAAATTATCGACCAATTGCCATCACTTCGATTCTTTCAAAGGTTTTTGAATCTATCATTAACTCAAAATTAATGAAGTATCTAGAAACTAATCATCTCATCAACGATCGCCAATATGGCTTCCGAGCTGGACGCTCATCTGGAGACTTGCTGACCTTTCTTACGGAACGTTGGAACCGTAGTCTTCACAATTTTGGTGAGTCTAAAATCGTTGCCCTAGATATTTCAAAAGCCTTTGATAGAGTCTGGCATCCAGCCCTTTTAGCCAAACTCAAAGCACTTGGTCTCTCCCCTCCTCTTGTATTATGGATTGAAAGTTTCCTATCTAGTCGCCAAATACGTGTTGTATTAGATGGCGTTACGTCTGAACCGCATCCCATAAATGCCGGTGTACCTCAAGGCTCTGTTATCTCTCCAACTCTCTTTTTAATTTTCATTAATGATCTGCTTTCCCTTACTTTCAATCCCATCCATAGTTTCGCAGATGACAGTACTCTTGATTTCGCTTACTCCTTTGACACTCTTGCAGAATCCAGGGGGAATGCTGCATGTGTTAAACGAGATTGCATGACTAGATCATTGAATAACGATCTTGCCAATATCCTCGCTTGGGGCAAAGCGAATCGCGTCGAATTCAATGCATCAAAGTCCCAAAGCTGTCTTATCTCATTAAAACAAGATCATAACTTAACCACACCCGTTTCTTTTGATGGAGCATTCATTTCTGATTCACCGTCACTAAGCATTCTTGGCATTAATATTTCCAGTAAGTTAAACTTGACAGATCACATCTTCTCTGTTGCCAAAGAAGCATCGAAATGTCTTGGATTTCTGAAAAGGTGTAAGAAATATTTCAGCCCGTCAAATCTAGCGCTCCTCTACAAGTCCTACATTAGACCTAAAATGGAATACAACTCCCATATATGGACCGGGGCTGGTCGCACAGCCTTAGCTTCATTGGATATTGTCCAAAAGAGAGCCTTCAAGTTTATTGGCGATTTGGCAATAACTTATCATATCGACTCACTCGAGCACCGCCGCAATGTTGGATGCCTTTCGCTCCTTTATCGCTATATGCATGGTCAATGTTCTGATGAAATATCTAGTCTAATCCCTTGTAGAATGATTCCTGCACGCAATACTCGCGCTGCAAACCGCGCACATCCTTTAACCCTTCAAATTACTTTCGGCCGTACAGTAAAATTCAGAGATGCTTTTTTATCCCGAACAGTGCGAATGTGGAACAGCTTACCATCTTCTGTTTTTCCTCCGGCATACAATCTGCGGAAGTTTAAGGGCGACATACATCGGCACCTCCGCCACTTTCCTCATATCCCCTAATCCTTTCCCTATCTCCTTCCTGCCATGCTGTGCTTTGCATCATAGGGTATCCCCTGAGCTTGGCTTAATAATATATAAAAAAAAAAAAAAAAGACAAACCAAACAATTGCACGCACATGAGGCAAGCACAACAAGATGACTTAGAACAGAAATAGCATACAAACACACAACACACTAAACACATCATCCACATCGCTTTAAGAGGCAACTTCTCTATTACCTCACTAAAGTACTGCGGTGGCTAAACTATGCGAATTACGGCACTCGACAAGTCGTGCACCACTTGTCGTACAACGTTTCGTCATGCTGCTCCAAGAGAATATTCCGGATACAAATGACAAAAACTAGCACTTGCAATTTTTTTGCAAAATTTGAATAATTCTTAGTTCCTAGAAAAGAGCGGTATCGAATCTGGCGCTAATCAGGAGCTTTGGACATAGCTTTTAATGTTAACTGGCCACATTATATAGCGATCCAAGGCTCCAATGACGGTGCTGAGCATCGATAGTGTGCTCGGGAGGGTAAACACGCCGATGCCAGCCAACATCCAGCATTGCGGGGATCAGTGATAGAGAAACGGGAAGCCTGAGAAGAAAGTACACATAAATGTGGGATGAACAATGAACACAATAACAAGAATCGAAACACACACACAAACATAAAAAGACACAAAACAAACAAAACACAAGAATAGCGAACGAAGATATTGTGCAGGAATTCGCACAAAATATACAAACTGAACGTTTGAGTAGGAAAAACTTCTGATGAGTCCTGTGGTTGGGACGAAACTTTAAGTAACGCCTAGTAGGGGCCTACACGGCTTCACCCAAAAACCCTTAAATATTTCTTTTTGACCATATCAAATTGCCAGCTAATGCATATAATTTGACAATTTAGCACAGATATATATATATATATATATATATATATATATATATCTGAAGGAAAAACCCCACCAAAAGAGTGGGACACAGACAAGACAAACCAAACAACGCACGCACATCACACAAGCACCACAAGACGAATTAGAACAGAAATAGCATACAAGCACAAAACACACTAAATACATCATCCACACCGCCTTAAAAGGAAACTTCTCTAGTACCTCACTAAAGTACTGCAGTGCCTAAACTATGCGACTTACGGCGCAGGACAAGTGGTGCCTCACCTGCCGTACAAAGTTTCGTCATGCTGCTCCAGGAGAATATCCTGGATACAGATGATAAAAACTAGCACTTGCAATTTTTTTGCAAAATTTGAATAAATTTGAGCTCCTAGAAAATAGCGGTATCGAATCTGGCGCTAATCAGGAGCTTGGGACATAGCTTATAAAGTTCATTGGTCACATTATATAGTGATCCAGGGCTCCAATGATGGTACTGAGCATCGATAGTATGCTCGGGAGGGTAAACACGCCTACACCAGCCAATATCCTGCACTGCGGGGATAAGTGATAGGGAAACGGGAAACCTGAGAAGAAAGTACACATAAATGGGAGATGAACAATGAACACAATAACAAGAAACGAAACACACACACAACATAAAAAGACACAAAACAAACAAAACACATGAATAGTGAACGAAGATATTGTGCAGGAATTCGCACATAATATACAAACTGAGCGTTTGAGTAGGAGAAACTTCTGATGAGTCCTGTGGATGCAACGAACCGTTAAGTAACGCCAAGTAGGAGCCTACACGGCATCACCCAAAAATCTATAACCCCTAAATATTTCTGTTTGACCATATCAAAATACCTGCTAATGCATATAATTTGACAATTTAGCTCAGATATATATACAGGGTACCCCGTACGTACCGCATTTCCTTTATACGCCGGATTCCTCACTCAATTTCGAAGAATAAATTCTATGGGAGGAGAGCCGGAAAATGCACGGTGTGGGCGGTAGGGTGTTTTGTGATTTTGGGTGCTTTCTACCCTAATAGCATGTAACTTTCTTGTTATAAACCTTATGAAGGTGATTTGCATTTCAGGTGATAGTAAAGCGTCTATGGTTTCCAACAAATGCCCAACCACATCTCTACTCCATTTCGTCGGCAGTTGTAGGATGCCAAAGTCAACAAATTGGATAATTTTGCAATTTCTTTTTCAATTTTAACGATTTTCCCCCCAAAATGCATGATAACTATACAGTTTTATGACAAGATTTAAAGACCCCGGAATGTTACCTTTAATTTGACTATGCGCATGTACCTACCTAAATGCTAACGTTATTGAGATGTTCCCGTTTTTATGGTGCATATTTTCATTATATTTGCTAATAATAATAGAAATCACGCCTAATTTTATGCAATTCCACGCAAATTAACAAAATTCATGAAATTATGCATCATAAAAACGGGAATATCTCAAAAACAGCAGCATTTAGTTAGGTACATGTTCAGGATCACATGAAATGTAATATTCGGCGGTCTCGAAATCTTGCAAGAAAGTGTTATCCTTGTCTTGCCTTTTACCGGGGAAATTGTTAAAATTGAAAAAGAAATTGCAAAATTTCCTAATTTTTTTAAATTTAACGTCCTATAACTGCCGACGAAAAGAGGGTAGAGAAGTGGTTGGGCATTTGCTGGAATCCGTAGAGGGTTTACTATCACCTGATATGGAAGTCACCTTCATAAGGTATATAACAAGAAAGTTGCATGCTATTAGGATAAAAAGCACCCAAAACCACAAAACCCCCCTACCGCCCACACAGTGTATTTCCCGGCTATCATCCCATACAATTTATTTCTCGAAATTGAATAAGAAATAAAAACCCACCAAAAGGGTGGGACACAAACAAGACAAACCAAACAACGCACGCACATCGGACAAGCACCACAAGACGGATTTGAAAAGAAATAACGTACACATACAAAACACACCAAACACATCATCCACACCGCTTTAAGAGGAAACTTCTCTAGTACCTCACTAAAGTACTGTGGTGGCTAAACTGTGCGACTTACGGCGCTGGACAAGTGGTGACCCACCTGCCGTACAACGTTTCGTCATGCTGCTCCAGAGTATATCCTGAATATAGATGACAAAACTAGCACTTGCAATTTTTTTGGAAAATTTTAATTTTTTTTGCAAAATTTGAAGAAAAACAAACGCAAGAACACAAAGACCATGATAAGCCATTACATAACAAATAACAGAACAGAAAGTAGAAAAAACCCCTAAAATAATTACAAATGAAATAAATAAAATAAAATATAGTTAGGCATATAATAATGGTAGCAATAAAATGAAATAAAATTGGAACCAATTACAAGTATGTCCTTGCAGATGAAGGTTGCACTAACCATGTAATCGGCACACGCGCGATTTATAGTACAATCAGAATAGTCATAGAAAAGCTGTAAAGTAAAGAATAGTTAACGAAGATTTTTGGCAGGAATTTGCACATAATATACAAACTGAACGTTTGCGTGGGAAAAACTTTTGATGAGTCCTGTGGCTGGGACGAAACGTTAAGTGTCGCCAAGTAGGAGCCTACACGGCATCCCCCAAACATCTATAAACCTAAATATTTTTGTTTGACCATGTCAAAATGCCAGCTAATGCATATAATTTGATCATTTAGCACAGATTTATATATATAAGAAGGAAAAAAACCCCCAAAAGAATGGGACACAGACAGGACAAAACAAACAACGCGCGCACATCAGACAAGCACCACAAGACGAATTAGAACAGAAATATCTTACAAGCACAAAACACACTAAATACATCATTCACACCGCTTTAAGAGGAAACTTCTCTAGTACCTCACTAAAGTACTGCGGTGGCTAAACTATGCGACTTACGGCGCTGGACAAGTTTTGCCTCACCTGCCGTACAACGTTTCGTCGTACTGCTCCAGGAGAATATCCTGGATACAGATGACAAAAACTAGCACTTGCATCTTTTTATGCAAAATTTGAATAATTTTGAGCTCCTAGAAAAGAGCGGTATCGAATTTGGCGCTATTCAGGAGCTTTGGACATTGCTTATAATGTCCGTTGGTCACATTATATAGCGAACCAAGGCTCCAATGACGGTAATGAGCATCGATAGTATGCTCGGGAGGGTAAACACGCCTATACCAGCCAACATCCAGCAATGCGGGGATCAGTGATAGAGAAACGGGAAGCCTGAGAAGAAAGTACACATAAATGTGGGATGAACAATGAACACAATAACAAGAACCGAAAGCACACACACAAACATAAAAAGATACAAAACAAACAAAACACATTAATGGTGAACGAGGATATTGTGCAGGAATTCGCACAGAATATACAAACTGAACGTTTGAGTAGGAAAAACTTCTGATGAGTCCTGTGGTTGGAACGAAACGTTAAGTAACACCAAGTAGAAGCCTAGACGGCATCACCCAAAAATCTATAACCCCTAAATATTTCTGTTTGACCATATCAAAATACCAGCTAATGCATATAATTTGACAATTTAGCACAGATATATATCAATCAATCAATTAATCATTTTATTTACCTGATATATACAAAAGATTAGAAATCTTATATTAGTACAATGAAAGAACGGCTAGGTTAGCTAGTAAACTACAAAATAAAATTAAAATAAAAAGAGAGAGAAAAATAAAACGTAACACTTACAATATATTAGAAAAATAGTAAAAATCGAAAGGGAAAGAAAAGAAAAAGAAAAGAAAAACATAGTGAAAAGATTAGAAGAAAAGAGTTCGACACAATCAGCTAGTAATTAGTGAAAAACAATTACGTTATAAGCTTCTTAAATTCGCTGATAGAAATAACAATCTGTGCATGGGGGGCGGGGGGTAGAGAATTCCAAAGGCATGCAACCTGAACAAAGTAAGATCCCTCAAGGATGGATGAATTGAAACGAGGAATTAGAAGTTTAGTCCTCTCAGGGACTGCAGAAAATTGACGTTACAAAAAAGATACTCTGGCTCACTTGTGCGAATAAGATTATGCAGGAAAATGAGTGCTTTACCCTTTAGGTACGAATCTAGAGTACTACCCAAAATCAATGATCTATAAGGAGAGATATGAGCAGAACGACGCAAACCGAGAGCAAAACGTATACAGTCGTTGAAAGCAACCTCAAGCTTTCGATTGCAAACTGAGTCTAGTAGTTAAAGTTAAAAAAATCTATATTATAATAATTACATATAACGTATACATATATCATAATTACCTTTCCGTTCACTGCATTAATTATCCCACGATCCATGACAACTAATTCCATCATCCGGTATTTTCACAGCACGAAACCGCTTACGCCTGAAATTAACAAATATCATATTATCATACAAAAAATTCTTGAATGCAATTTATAAAGAATCCGAGTAATATATTTCTGTTCACATAAAACTGAAAAACCTAAAATTGTCACGTACACATTCTTTCACACGGGTAAATTATCAAACTTAAGTGAAATATAATCCGCCAACTGCAATTTTCCCAAATGCTCGTAGAGCAGAGAAGCGAATGTAATTATAAATGTAAGTTAGTCTAATTTTTATCTTATTCCGGTACGGCCGCGAAATAATTAATTGTACTTCGTTCATAAGTAAAAAAATTGTTCTTATAAAAATAAAGTTGAAGAAGTGAAGAAATCAATTGCAATAAAATAAAGTTCAGTAGTTTCAATTGATTGTTTTTTTTTATTATTATAATTTTTTTATCCCAATTGCAAGCGCGATTGGTAAATTCTAGTCTCATGTATATTAAACTACCATAAGCAAAAAGAGGCACCAAAAGTGTCCTAACTAGTCTCAAACGCAGATCGACGCGAAGTATATTTGCAGACAGCCAGAGTCTCTTAAGCCCACCATAAATTTTGCTTACCATAGATTTGATATGATCACAGCACCTCAAACGATTATTAATTTTCACTCTCAGATTGGTTATACAGTTCACATATGGTAGTTCCCCTTTATTAAGCATAATTGGGGGAAGATCCTCAATATTAAGATCAGAATTAGAGAGGGCTATACATTGCGATTTATTGTGGTTAAGAAGCAGTTTATTATCAATTGTCAATCTAAAAATTTCTGGGAGATCATATTTTATTCTGCAGATACAGTCCTCAGTCAGTCCACGAGGTCTACATAAGTATAGCTGTACATCATCTGTATACAGGTGCAATTGAACGTCATACACGACGTCACATAAATCGTTAATGTAAAGACTAAAAAGAAGAGGTCCTAATACTGAACTTTGAGGAGCTCCACATGTTAAATGCATTCGGGAAGACGGAACACCTTTTATGACCACCTGTTGCGACCTATTTGAGAGAAAACTGGATATCATTTTAACAGCTGAAGAGGAGAAATAAAAGTTTGCATATAACTTACGCAGCAGTTTTCCATGTACAACACAATCAAATGCCCTCGAGAAGTCTAACAAAACCATCACACCAAGATCTCCTTCATCTAGAGCCGATCGCAAGTCCGTAGTGACCTTGAGTAACGCAGATTCACAGCTATGTCGTGCACGAAAACCAGACTGATATTTCGCCAGGAGATCATTACATGTTACATACCTTTCAATCTGGGCTCGCATAAGCTTTTCCAAGACTTTGGAAAGAAAACTGAGAATGCTGATGGGACAGTATTGTGCCAGCTCAGTAGCAGACATTTTTTCTGCAATAGGAATAACATTAGCTATTTTCCATACTTCTGGGAATTGAGATGTAGTTAGACAAGTGTTCATGATGTGCCGAACGTACGGAAAAATGCAAGGCAATAAGATCTTGAGAAATCGAGGATTTATTTCATCAAAACCAGTAGCATGGGACTTGATAGTGTATATCGCTTTAAAAATTTCATCATCCTCCACACACCGGAAAGAGAAGCAATTAGCACTTTGCTCACGTAAAGTAAGAAAGGACATGCTAGGTTGTTGTAGAATTAATAAATTTGATGCTGGACCTGAAGTAAAGTGCCGATTTAGTTCTTCAGAATCAAAAGGACAACCGGGGTTGACATCAGTATAAATGGAAGCTCGCTTCAAGTTTCCCCACAAGGTTTTGGAAGGTAAGCTTGGACCGAATTGAGAAGAAAAATACTCACGCTTAGCTCCCCTAATTGCAGAAGTGACCTTGTTACGAGCTTGTTTATAGAGTGTGCGCGTTTAATGAGTATTCACCCGTTTCCACTGTTTATAAAAGAACTCCCATCTACAATGATAGAGCGGATTTCATCAGAAAACCATGGATTGCTAAAAGGACGGATCTGTTTGACTTTAAGTGGAACACATTTATTATATAAATAAGAGACCATCTCACTAAATGTCCACAATTGCTTCTCCGCCGATGGAAGAAGGAAAATATCATTCCATGCTAGTGGCATACACTCATTTATCAGATTACGATTATCAAGATGTTTGAAATCACGATAGCAGGAAGTCTTATTAAGATTCCCCTCATCCGGGGAAAGATTATAGGTCATAATGTTTATATCATGATCGAGTACACTTGAAGGACTCAGCTGGTTGTGAAATCTGACATTACTCCTATTAGCAACCATGATAAGATCAAGAAGTGAAGGGTTGGAGCAATTAAAAATCGTAGGCAATGAATTTATCACATCCAAGTGGAGCGACACCATATCAGTCAAGAACCTATCAGGCATCAAATTATCAATCAGAATGTTTACATTGAGATCACCACCAATAATAACATCATTATAACGGTGTACTAAATGTGACATTGCATTGGAAAACTGTTCAGCAGACAACTCACTATAGGCACCAGGAGGGCGATACACAGCACATAATAAACATTTTCCAGTACCAACCACAACCTCCAAGCATAAAAATTCCCCAGTCAATGAAGAATTTACGATTTTAGCCCTTAAATTATCCCTCAAATAGATCGCAACACCACCTCCCCTGTGACTTAACCGATCATTTCGGAATAGTTTAAAGCCAGGTATCGCAACGAGTGACGAAGGTATATGATTCTGCAGCCATGACTCGCTAACAAGGACAGCATGAATGTTAGAATCGTCAAAAATCTGACACAATTCATTCATCTTATTCCGTAGGCTTCTAGCATTAATGGTACACACGTGAAATCCAGGAGTATATCAAAGCTACCACAAGTCATACTAAAATAACTATTTAAGTGATTATTCACTATATATAAAAAAGAAAAGAAAACTAAATGAAAAATGTCCGAAACCAAGAAACTATTGATGATGATCTAAATTGCTAGTATTAATATGTATGTATGTAATATACAAAATTAAAGAAAAACTTATGATAAAATACTAAAGTTGAAAAGAAGAAAATTTCAAGAAAAATTCAAATATACTAGGCTAGAATTTGAAATTACGCTAGAATGCAACAAACTATCTGTGTAAAATCAATAAAAATAAACCTTACTTCAGTGAAGAATTCATTTGAACGTCATCATCTCCGTTTGTGGCGTAACATAATTTTATTGCATGCAAGCCGCTTTGAGTTCATCATGACTGGTAATTCTCTGATCGATACTTTCTCTTTTGCACTTTACATAGACAGAACCATTTCGAGTACTGGCAGAGAATAACTTCCCCTGTTTACGCGAATTTAATGCCTCTTGCAGAATTGAGTTGTAATTCGGGATCAAGCTTTCAGATATATATACTGGTCCGGCTAAAGAGAAGTCCTCCAATTCAGATAGTCTTAAGCCTCGATGCCTACGAAAAGCAGTCAGAAAAGCTTTCTGTTCAGCAACACAAGAGAAACGGATAACAATTGGTGTACTTTTCCCTGGAGATTTAGGTTTGATACGTAAAGCATCCATGTATGGTCAAAGAGTGATTAAGAACAGCAGCAATGTTCTTAACTACGTCGTGAGCATTCTCATTACTCTGGATCGGTATTCCCCTAACAATTGCATCACTTAGCGCTGAGTGCGATGGAAGTCGAGAATTTGTGATTGCAGTAGATTCTGGTTCCGTTGAAGTTCACTTATCGTATTATTATATGAGTCAAGCTTATTGCTGAAGGAACTAATGGCATCGTCGATCTTTTTCGTGAGACGGTCCTCCGATTGCTTTAAAAGCAGGTCGATTTTATTTGAGATGCGAGACTCCAGTTACTCCAATAACCTTTCCAAAACAGCACCTATGGACCCCGGATCATCAGTCAATGCCCTTTCCAGACTGCGTGTGAGGAACTGTCCGCCCTCTTCCGAGTTAGAGGTTGACGGAATTTTCTCCTTCCTTGGATTCTTCCCCGCCATGACGTCAGTTTGCAGTAACGTCTCACAAATACAAAGATAGCAGAGCACAGTTAAAATTGCACCAAAAGAAACTAGAATGCACAGTCCGAGAAATGCAAAATTTTTAGCAAAAAGAATATTATAGCACAAATAATATGAATAATACAATAGAAATTATCACAACACCGGTGCCGATATGAGGCACGTCTACTCGCTAATATACATACTAATGAACTGATACAGGGTGTCCCGTACGTACCGCATTTCCTTTATACCCCGGATTCCTCACACAATTTCGAAAAATAAATTGTATGGGAGGAGAGCCGAAAAATGCACGGTGTGTGCGGTAGGGCAGTTTTGTTATTTTGGTTGCTTTTTATCCTAATAGGATGTAACTTTCTTGTTATACACCCTATGAAGGTGATTTGCTCCTCAGGAGACAGTAAACCCTCTATGGTTTCCAACAAATGTCCAACAACATCTCTACTCCCTTTCGTCGGCAGTTATAGGATGTCAAAGTCAAAAAAATTTCAATTTTAACAATTTTCTATACAGTTTTATGACAAGATTTAAAGACCCCGGAGAGTTACCTTTAATTTGACTATGCGCATGTACCTACCTAAATGCTACCGTTATTGAGATGTTTGCATAATTTCATTAATTTTGCTAATAATAATAGAAATCGCGCCTAATTTTATGCAATTCCACGAAAATTAGCAAAATTAATGAAATTATGCATCACAAAAACGGGAATATTTCAAAAACGGTAGCATTTAGGTTGGTACATGTTCAGGATCAAATAAATGGTAACATTCGGAGGTCTCGAAATCTTGCAAGAAAGTGCTATCCTTCTCCGCCTTTTAGCGGGGAAATCGTTAAAATTGAAAGAGCAATTGCACAATTTCCCAATTTTTTTATTTTAACGTCCTATAACTGCCGACGGAAACAGGGTAGAGAGGTGGTTGGACATTTGCTGGAAACCGTAGGGGGTTTACTAACACCTGAGATGCAAGTCATTTTTCGAAATTGAGTGAGGAAACCGTGGTATAAAGGAAATGCGGTACGTACGGGACACCCTGTATATAAGAAAGAAAAACCCACCAAAAGAGTGACACAGACAAGACAAACCAAACAACACATCAGACAAGCACCACAAGACGAATTAGAACAGAAATAGCATACAAACACGAAACATATTATCCACACCGCTTTAAAAGGTAACTTCTCTAGTACCTCACTAAAGTACTGCGGTGCCTAAACTATGCGACCTACGGCGCTGGACAAGTGGTGCCCCACCTGCTGTACAACGTTTCGTCATGCGGCTCCAGGAGAATATCCTGGACACGGATTGCAAAAACTAGCACTTGCAATTTTTTTGCAAAATTTGAATAATTTTTAGCTCCTAGAAAAGAGCGGTATCGAATCTGCCGCTAATCAGGAGCTTTGGAAATTGCTTATAATGTCCACTGGTCACATTATATAGCGAACCAAGGCTCCAATGACGGTCCTGAACATCGATAGTGGGCTCGGGAGAGTAAACACGCCTATACCAGCCAACATCCATCACTGCGGGGATCAGTGATAGAGAAACGGGAAACCTGAGAAGGAAGTACACATAAATGTGGGATGAACAATGAACACAATAACAAGAAACGAAAACACACACACAAATTTAAAAGACACAAAACAAACAAAACAGATGAGTAGTGAACGAAGATATGGCGCAGGAATTCGCACAGAATATACAAACTGAACACTTGAGAACGAAAAACTTCTGATGAGTCCTGTAGTTGGGACGAAACGTTAAGTAACGCCAAGTAGGAGCCTACACGGCATCCCCCAAAAATCTATAACCCCTAAATATTTTTGTTTGACCATATCAAAATGCCAGCTAATGCACATCATTTGACAATTTAGCACAGATATATATATATAGGAATATAGGAAAAAAAAACCCAAAAAGTGGGACACAGACAGGACAAATCAAAAAACGCACGCACACCAGACAAGCACCAAAATACGAATTAGTACAGAAATAGCATACAAGCACAAAACATACTAAATATATCATCCACACCGCTTTAAGAGGAAACTTCTCTAGTACCTAACTAAAGTACTGCGGTGGCTAAACTGTGCGATTTATGGCGCTGAACAAGTGGAGCCCCACCTGCCGTACAACGTTTCGTCGTGCTACTCCAGGAGAATATCCTGGATACAGATGACAAAAACTAGCACTTAAATTTTTTTTGCAAAATTTGAGAAAAAACTCCCCAAAATCGTGGGACACAGACATGTTATGTACGTAAATTATACATAAAAATCTAAAAACATACCTGAAAAAGGGTATTTAAATAAAAAATTGTAAATAAATATATTCCTATAAGCTAATCATGCTTAAAAACTTGTTTAGCTTATGACACAAATAGGTGCATCAGCAATTTTCTTCAAATTCCACACATTTCATAAAAATATTCCCATAAAACGACTTGGGAAAAACAAAAGTTTCTGTTTGCAACCAAGTCGTTTTAATAAAAACAATTATCACGACAAATTTTGCCTTCAGCAAAATTTGTCAGTACAAATATTGCCTTCAGCAAAATTTGTCAGTACAAATATTTAAAAGTAAATAATAAAACCAAGAGATTTGTCGCGATAAGTGCAATATGTATGTACATCGTACATACATACTGCGAAAAAAGCTTTCGCGATAAGAAGTGCGCGCCGCGAAAATACATTATATGTATACGCGCGGCGCAATTTCAATCGTCGTAACGGTGGCTGATGTTTATAAAAGCATTTCAAGCCTCCGTCCAACGAAAAATATTCTGGACTTGTTTAAACAAGTCCAGAATAAATGAAAAATTTTCTCAGGGTAAAAATGCAACTATGCATTTTCTACCCTGAACGAAGGCTCTTGATCGCGACAAAAGTCATCAAGAGCCGAGATGGATTTTTAACTTGAATAACGGCGGTTCGGCAGTTGATTTTTAAGTAAAACGTGTGAATTAAAAACTTGCACGCGGCGGTTGCGCGAAAAGAGCCAGGTTAGTAGTCGGTTTTGGGTTCTGAATAAAAAGGAAAATTTACAAAGTAGGTTCGGCGGGTCGGTCCAGTTTACGGTAAAAGGAAAACAGAAAACGAATAAGATTATAACTAGACAAAAAAAAAAGGGGGAATGTTGTGGCAGATACAAGTGTTAGAAAGTAAAAAATGAAAAATGTAAGTGATTATAAGAAGTTAATAGAAAATTAACTGTGCAAAGAAGAATTGTTAAACTGGCCTAAATAAACAGAGTTGAAAGTTGAACTGTGTTGTGCATTGAAATTCCATCCCTGAGGAAATATAACATAAATTGGCGTAGTCGGTAGGATAGGGGAAGCCTACTTTGCAGCACAAACGAAGTATAAGCGCTCGAGAACCCTCTATCCTGCGAATCACAAAGGAGGATGAGATCGAATACTGGGCAAGACACCCTACCCTCCGTCTGAAGTTGAGTCTGGCTTCAGGAGTATCTCGATCCTGTAGGCTCCCAACGCTCGGGGTCGGACAGCTTTAACTGCCTCTGTTTGAAAAACACGCAGCCACGCCCTCATCAAAGCACAAAGTGCCAACGTGGAACAATAGCGGGCTCCATCCCAGCCCAGGATAAAGAAGTCCAAATCCCAAAATTTTAAAATTACACTTGAAGGAAGATCAGATACACTCCAATCTGCGATCCGGAGCTGAAAGGAACTTCGAAGTAGACAACGCGCCCCGCTTTTCAGCTTTTATACATGGGAATTGAAGAACGCCCCCCCCCCCACCCCGGCAGCAAAAGAACTTCAACCGAAAAAACCAGCGATCCTGAATTGAGAGGGACCTCGAAGAAGGCAATAAGCCGCTCTCTCAATTTGAACCAAGAGAATTAAGACGTCAGAAGCTCCCCTAGCTGCAAATTTTACACAAGGTGGTCCACGAGCGAGGAAAGCTCCCACCAAGAGACGCCGCTGGAAATAGTACCATTTCAACCAACTCCACAACAATCTTCCTCACCGGGCGATGCACAGGAAGTTCCTTCCCGGAACGAAGGAGGCAACGAGGGAGCAACATCCGCACCAGAGGGAGAAGTGCAGATACCCCCAACAATCTCAACAGTAAAAGGGCTAACATTCAGGAGTGGGACAATCCTTACAGGTCCCCAACAAGTAAGATCTTCCAATTTAAATCTAGCTCGAGGACTTTGCCAAAAACGCACTGAAAATAGGCGTAAATAACCCATTTATGTGCCAATACCTTCTGACCATGACAGACGGCACGGTGGATGACCTTGTACAAAGAGCACTTGACATGGAACGTCTCCAGCAAAGTGCTCTATTCCTGCAACCTTCAGGGCAGTTTCAACAAAATGTGATACAAAATACACTACTCCATTCAATAATTGCAATAACACCCAATAACGTACAATTTAGTGGAATTAACTCATCAGCAAACCACAGCGTATTTAATCCAGGCATAATGCCATTCGCTCAAGTTCCCCACAGCAACCCTACAAATACAAACAGTCACATACAGACGGAACAGTTCACACAAGCACACACACCATCGCCGAATATAAAACAAGAACCAGGATCTCCAAATAGAAATTTTAATGTACAAAATAAAAATAATTATTTAAATAAAATAAATTGTAATTTTTGTAATTTAAGAGGCCATACATACGCCGATTGTTTGAAACGTAAAAATACGCCGTACTGTGTGAACTGCAAAATATATAATCATGACGTGCGTGACTGCAGAAGAAACAACAATAGTTTCCCGAGACCTCACGACAATAGTGGACCAGCAAATCAACGACCAAGAGACCCACAAGGTCCCAACAACTCACGAGTATATAACGTGCGTAAAAAGTGCGAATTTTGTTGTCGTTCTGGACATGCAGTAAATAACTGCCAACAAAAACGTAAATGGGAGGTCCGGAGTCAGGGAAACGACGTACAGTCGTCCCAAAACTCCCCGGCTCGACTATAAAACTCCCATCCGACAAAATAGGGTCTCCTCAGCAGCCCGATTCCAGTGTCGGTAAGTAAAGCTTCCTTTAGACATAGGCCTGAACGGCCAAACTATACTAGTAGTAGACACAGGCGCTGAGGTAAGCATAATAAAGAAAAGGTCAAGGAAATGAACCAGAATGAGGCATGTACACTGCAGATCCCATTTGGTCCGGGAAGACGCTGGGAAATTGTCAGGGAAACTTCGTTTTCAAAAACAAAATTCCCTGCAAGTTTCAAGTCGTAAAGAACTTGCCTGGCCTTTCCGATGATGGACTTCTAGGAAATGATTTCAAAAAACTGTAACGTTGAGGGTCCTAATAAGGTACTAAGGTTTCCTCGCACGGAGACTAATCCCGATGAATTTGCTTTGCCATTGCTGTTTGAAACGGACAAGCTACATTCTGAAAAAGCAGTCGAAGTAAGAACACTTTCAGAAGAGGTAGAGTCTAAACAGGCTGAACTATCCACCTGCAGTGTCTTTAAGGCTTCTCAAACGAGAAAAGCTGGCTGGCAAGCTCCAAAAAGCCCAAGGAACGTGAAAAAAGCTGCCTGGGGGAACAAGAGACCGATGAAATCAGGCAACAATATGTTACCTTTAAGGAACCAATCTGCATACCAGTCCCGTTAAAAACTCAAGAAGAAAGGCTCTGTTTATCACAAGAGATAAGCGATGGAGTCTTCTTTGCAAACAGTTTGCTGTCATCTGGGGAAGAATTAGTGCTGGTTAGTATTCTCAACGCTACCAGTCATCAAGTAGTCATACATAGCTTAAAGTTATAGCTATTTCCAATAAACGACTACACCACAGTCCCATTAACACACACAAAAACAACAACCAAATGCACATTCCCATAACAAATAAAGAGGCAATACCAAACACCACAAGAGACGGAACTGAGTGTCTAAAGCCTGCCAAAAAGGTGCATATAACTCTTCCGTCCAAAATCCCGAGGCATAAATCACTATTAAAAAAAACAACGGCCATATAAGAACGGTAGCGAGTCGCTAAAGCCTATATTAAAGGTGCATATTACTGCACCGTCACACAACACAAAAAATTCTACATGGTCAAAAAGCAATAGAATTGACGCGCATGAGTATATCACACAACCTAAGGCAAAGACAACACAGGTGTCCCAAACTCAGCCGTCAACCAAGCAGGAAGCAAATCCCCTGCAACATGCTAAAAATATCGAAATAAAGCCTCAAAGGGAATCAAATAAGCCTCATCTACCTGCAGGTAACAAGTTAAACAGGAAGAAAAAGTCAACCCAAGGATCAGCTGAAAAATCAGCAATTTTACAACATGTACGATATCTATACCCGGACTATGAGATTCCGGACGACATAAAGCAATACCCGCGTATATCCAGGCTGGAGCAGGAACTCAGCCTAGAGCCTAATGTGACCGTGGAAGAAAAAATTTCGATATCAGAACCCTGCCAAGAGTATAACGATATCTTCTTCCTCAAAGGTGACAAACTCACCTATACAAATGCGATAACGCATAATATTCCATTGGTGCAAGATCAAGCACCAATCAATCAAAAAATGTACCGCTTTCCTGAAACACAGCGGAAAGTAATTAAGGAGCAGTTAAAAGAAATGCTAGACAGCGGGATAGTCCAGTCTAGTAAAGGCCCTTGGAATTCACCTCTACTAGTTGTCCCCAAGAAAGCGGGACCTGACGGTGAAAAAAGGTGGCGCGTGGTTGTCGACTTTCGTAAATTAAACGAAAAGGCCATTGGAGATGCATTCCCGCTACCCAGAATCGAGGATATTCTCGACCAACTAGGTCACGCAAGGTATTTCACCACACTCGATTTGGCCAACGGCTATCACCAAGTTCTTGTCGACAAAGGAGATCGACATAAAACTGCTTTCAGCACAAGTTATGGGCACTACGAGTTCAAGCGTATGCCATTCGGGCTCAAAGGAGCCCCCGCCACATTTCAACGCCTAATGAATTTCGCATTAACAGCCTTACAAGGCCTCGAATGTTTTGTATACCTAGATGACATTGTCATCTATGGTAAAAATTAAAGCGACCACAACGAAAAGTTGAGAACAGTCTTCAATAAGTTGAGAGAGAACGACTTGAAGCTGCAGCCAGAGAAGTGCCAGTTTCTACTAAGAGAAGTTGTTTACCTAGGACATAAATGTTCTAGCGAAGGAGCCCTACCAGACCCAAGTAAGACGGCCTGCGTCCAAACATTTCCTGTTCCAAGAACAGTAAGGCAAGTTCAGTCGTTTTTAGGACTTGCCAATTACTACAGGAAATTAATTTCAGACTTCTCTAAAATTGTACGTCCAATCACAAATTTACTCCGAAAGGATGTAAAATTCACTTGGACAGAGAAATGTCAAGAAGCATTTCAGAGCATAAAAATTGCTTTAATTTCCCCACCACTTTTGATTTACCCCGATTTCACAAAATCTTTTAATATTACTACGGACGCAAGTAACGAGGCTCTAGGAGCTGTTCTTTCTCAAGGAGAAGTCGGAAAGGAACAGCCCATTGCCTATGCAAGTCGCACATTAAACATAGCCGAAAGAAATTACTTTACTATAGAGAAAGAGTTATTGGCTATTGCCTGGGCTACCAAGAATTTCAGGTGCTATCTTCAAGGCCGGAAATTCACGGTCTATACTGACCATAAACCTGTCAAAGGTGTATTCAATGTGAAAGACCCTACTTCCCGTTTGGTGAGATTTCACCACAAATTATCTGAATTCGATCACAACATCGAATACAAGCCCGGGAAGTGCAAAACTAATGCCGATGCACTAAGTCGCATCCCTCAAGCATCAAAAGAAGACAGTTTAGGCAAAACCTTAACGGTAAAAGCCCTAATCCACCACACGATGGACTCAGATGTGGAGGAAGACAATTCCACAAATAATAAGAGAAAGAAGAAATCCGCTCATTGCTTCGTCGTGACTCGAGCTCAGAAGCAAAAGGCTGAAGAGATATTAAATAGCTCCAGTGTGGAGACAGAAGAGCACACAAAGGCGGACCAAAACGAAGTTCAATTCACGGAGGCGGAAACACTAAACCCAGCATCGCTTGATCAAAAAGTATGTACTGGCAAGACACCCGGAGTTATCACGAGCCCCACGGAGATCCAAACAATCTTAAAAGATTATCACGATTCTCCATTCGGTGGCCATCAAGGTGTCATAAAAACTTACAAACGCATAAGATGCAAGTATTGGTGGAGACACATGCTTAGCGATATTAAAAAATACATTAAAAAATGCCCAAACTGCCAGACGATGA